>CM053598.1:123844905-123877224 GCA_028646575.1 Pseudocheirus occidentalis
GAGGAGGACATAAAAGAGAGCAGATTAGGGGAGGGGCTTTATAGTGGGATCGCTGTTTTGGGGTTGTGGGTAGGAGAAAGAAGGGGTGAAAATTTGTAACTCAAAATCTTGTGGAAACGAATGATGTAAACAAGAAAATAAATAAAATAATTAATTATTAAAAAAAACAAAAGGAAAAAGAAAAGGAAAGGAAGCCTAATGTCAGGGAAAAATGTTACCTTTGGAGTTGGAGGATTTGGATTCAGTTATCTTACTAACTACCCAAGTGGTGTTGGGCAAATTCCTTTGTGTCTTTGAATCTCAGCTTTCCTCTCTATAAAATGAATTGGACTTGATTAGATCAGAGGCTTTTAACCTTGGGTCTGTGAACTTGTTCTTTTAATATTCTAAAAACTGTATTTCAATTTAATTGATTCCTTTGTAGTCCTATGTATTTTACCTGGTGCTTAAAAAAAAACCAAACCATTGTTCTAATTGGGAGTGGGGGTGGAGTCAAGATGGTGGAATGAAAGCCAGCATTTTTGTCTAGCTCTCCCAACACACCTCCTTTACAACAATCCAAAAAGGTGCCAGACAGAATTCTGATCAGGAACGCCAAGAAAAAGTCCCAGTGAGCCATTTTTTTTTTTGTAGCCCAGGGGAGCTAAGGAAGACAGAGAGGTCTATGGACATTGAGGTGGGGGTGGGAAGTATCACAGAGGAGCAGCAGCAGCAGCATCACAGTGCATGGCACAGCAGAGATCTGTAGCAGTAGCAGCCAAGCACACAGGGATGGTAAAGGTATGGAACACCTGTGAAGAAAGGGATCCTAAGGGATCCCTGTACTAGCTCTGGGAGCAGAACTAGGTGCCATCTGGCAGCTCTCTCACCCATTACCCAGTTCTTGGTCACAGTGACAAGGCAGAGAGGAATAGTTGCAATCACGAGGGAGGAGGGACTCTACCCATGTAAGCAGCAAAGAACAAATTCCAGAGACAGAGCTATGGGGCTCTGGGCCTAAGGGCATAGTGAACTCAGTTCTAACTTTCGGTTTTACACATTAGGCTGCAATAAAATAAGCTAGGGTAAGAGAGCAAAACCAAGGGGGATCTAACAGACACGAACCTACAGAACTTCCCATTCAGCTAACAGTACCCGAGTCCAGCAGCAGTCTATATAAACTCAATCACACACAGACCAGCAGACCCCAAATGAGTCAGGAATTTGTAGAGCACAAACAAGAGGGGAGTCAACAGACCTCTCTCAGATAAAAATGCTTTGGAAACAATACTTACAGGCCACCACACTAAGCTGAGAAAACAGCAGAAGGATATAAAAGACCAGAATGGCTCAGGTTCCTCCCAGAAGTGACTAGAGTCCAGTATTTCAATATATAGTCCAAAGTGAAGAAGAATACTGGAAAAACAAACAAATAGAAAGAGAATATGACCATAAAATCTATCGGGGTGACAAGGAAGCACAAGACACAAACACAGAAAAGGATGACTTGAAAACATCTATAAGCAAAACTTCAAAGAAAAATGCAGATTAAACACAGGCTCAACAAGAATTCCTAAAGGGTAAATAACTTTTTTTAAAGAGCAAAAACAAAAGATTAAAAAAAATCAAAGAAGAAGTTATAGAGGTTAAAGTGGAAAAAGGAATGAGAGCTATGCAAGAAAATTATGAAAAGAGAATTAATAGCTTAGTTAAAGAGGTACAAAAAATACTGAAGAAAATTATTACTTGAAAATCAGAATCACCAAATGGCAAAATATGTACAAAAACTTATTGAAGAAAAATCTGAGAAGGGATCCATAGATATCCAGACTACCAAAAGGGTCCTTGACACAAAAAGTATAAAAAACCCTGACCTAATGTTTGCTAAATCCTTTACTTTTCATACTATGGTTTTATGTACTATTTATCTTCAGTCAGGTGCTACATTATAGAATAAAAAAGCTCTAAGGAGACCTTAGAAGACCTTGAGGTGTCAAACACCCTGCCCTAGGCTACATGATTCTCCCCTTCCCAACACTCTCAAGTGATGCCCTAGCCAGATGCAATGAGGAAATATTTTTTAAATAAATAAGAAATACAATGAAACATAGATAACATTACATTTTAAAATTAAGTCAACATGCATCCTGCAGGGATCTTTATACATGGTTTAGTGACCCCTAGTTGTTATTTGAGTTTGTCACTGCCTTAGAGATTAGCTAGTCTAACACACCTCCTCCCCTCCAAAATATTGTACAGGGGAAAGACCAAGAAGAATGACTTGTCCAACATTATGCATTGAGTACGTAAGTGCCAGAACCAGGGCTCAAACTAAAGTCTTCTTCTCAGGTGTTCCAGCACAAAGTATATGGGTATTTTTATTATATATGTTACTGCTTAGTCCATAGCTCCAATACCACCTGGCACTGGGATATGGACATTCTTGGTTCCTAACAAATGATTGGTAAATCGAGTGGCATGTGTATGTATGTATAGTTCTGTATATGTACACCCACATGTACCTACATGTCCATCCACACACAATGTACATATATGTGTGTATATTTGCACACATGTGTGTTTGTGTATGGAAAGGATAGGGGATGGACCTGTGAATTCATGGTAAGTATAGGTATAGGTCTGAGCATGGGTATGATTGGTTATAGGTATAGATATATGTGTTAATGTACATGTTTATATGCAAATAGGGCAGCTAGGTGGTAGTGTGTAATTATATATGTATCATCACACGTGCATGTACACAGGTGTATATTATATGTGTGCACAAATGTGTACATGTGTGGTTGTGTGCATGTGTGCACATTTTGATGTATTTGTACCTGTGTCTATGCCTCCATCTATTTACAGCTCAATGCCCCTCCCAGGCCAGCTGTGACCCACTCTGAGCAGTTTCTAGGTTCATTGCCAGCCTTTGTGTCTAGGCCTAACCAGAGGGGATTTATTTCATCTTCTCTAACTCCTACTGCTTTACATTTTGTGTCTCTTTGGTCTTCCTTTGATGTGGGTGCTTAAGCCCTAGGGCATTTCTGCAGAGGAAAAGCAGTTGCTGGGTTTGGGAAAGAGAAAATAAAGAAAATAACAAGATTAAAAATGGGAATTTGGTCCCAACTCCAGGCCCACCCTCTATCTTTCCTCATAGGCAGCTTTGATATCTTCATTTTATTCCAGTCTGTGTGTTGATAAGGGCCCCAGGGACCGGGCCTGAGGGCCAAGCATCTCTACCCTGGGACTCACTGAGTCTGATATGTGTAGCTGGCTGGGGTCAGATGACATTAGAAATAGACTGAGACTTCCTAGCACCGGCTGCAGAATTTGATGTAGCAAAGCCTTTCTCCCACCCTTTTCTTTTACTAAAAATATTACGAAAGTTATTAAACTGTGTACCCATTATATTGACCCATTATAATATCACGACTAAGCCAACACCCCCAGAGAGATCAAAGAAAGAGGGGAAGGTTCTACATGTACAAAACTATTTATAGCAACAACTTTGTGATGGCAAGAGCTGAAACCAAGGGGGTGCCCAACAATTAGGGAATGGCTGAACAAAGTAGAGTATATGAATGAGATGGAATATTATTGAACTGTAAGGAGTGATGAAAGGGATAGTTTTAGAGAAACCTGGGGAAACTTGCATGAACCGATGAAGAGAGAAGTCAACAGAACCAGGACAACAATTTCTACAATAATGTCTTTAAAATGAACAACTTCAAGAGACTTAAAAACTCTGATCAGGAGAATGACCAACCTCTATTCCAGGGGACTAAAGATGAGACATGCTACCTACCTCCTGTCAGAGAAGGGATGGACCACATTTGCAGAATAAGACACACATTTTTGTACATTTTATTAATGCCATTAATGAGAATCAGGGCAGTGATAAGTGGTGCAGTGGATAGAATGCCAAGTCTGAAGTCAGAAGATTCATCTTCCTGAGCTCAAATCGGGCCTCAGACACTAGCTGTATGACTCTAAGCAAGTCTGTAAGATGAGACAGAGGAGGAAATGGCCAACCACTTCAATATCTTCTCCAAGAAAATGCCAAATGGGGTCATGAAGACTCAGACAAAAATGAAACAACTGCACAAAAAATGTGGGAATTTAATTTGCCTGACTGCTAATAGTTGTTATAAAGGTTTGTTTTTTGGATGGGGGAAGTGAGGGTGAGAAAATAAATGCTTATTAGTTGAAAAATATCATAAAATAACAAAAAAATTGGGAATTCCTCTTCACTTTTCACAAAAACAATCTAGGTAAATAATATAATTATTTTATATAAATAAAATTGAGAATTTATTAGTATTTATAACAATAAACTAGCAAATCTTATATAATAAAAATAATATGTGGAATAAAAGAATTATTGCAATGTTTTTGCACTGTTATTGAACGATAGATTTAGAGAATCCAAATCCCTCATCTTACACTTAAGGAAACCATGACTCAGAGAGTTTAAGGCTTTGAAGTCTTGTCCTGGATTTAGATTCCAAATCCAGAGCTCTTTTCACTGTGATGTGCTGCCTGCCAAAGGTGAAACACTAGAGAGGTGAGAAAGAACTACTACCCCACCCCCACCCCCACCTTATCTTCCTATTTCTCTGTCTAGGACATACAAGCTACCTGGAACCAGGGGTAGTAGAAAGATAGGGGGTTATTGACTGGTCCCTAAATTAAATATTTTATCTAAATACATCTATATTTTTGTTAATATATTTATATTATGTTAATATATTTTATTTGTATATTTGTGTATATGCTATCTATAGATCTACATATTTACATATATACACACACACACACACATTATGTACTCATATAGTGTATAAATGTTTGTCTTAATGTAAACATTTAACAGTATACCCGTGGTTAAAAAGAACCTCAGGGGTCCAACCCATAGAAGAAACATGAGTAGCCTCTATAGCTTTGTGACAAATGGTCATCCAGCCCTCTCTTAAATATCTCTACAGGTCCTGTGGCAACAGATTCCACATCTGGACACTTCTCACTCTTGAAAGCTTTTCCTTTTTCAGAGATAAAGTCATCAACCTCCTTGTCATCTTCACCCATTTGTGCTTCCCTCGCTGTCTGAGGACCAGAAACTATATCTCATCCTTCTTCCCTATAAAAACCCTGTCATTGTGTAATGGAGACAGTGCTAGATTTAGTCAGAAGTCCTAGATCTGCATGCCAACTCTGCTCCATGCTGCTTGTGTGACCAGGGGTGAATCACATTCTTTCTAGGCTGTTTCCTCATCTGTCAGATGGAAGGGGGGAGAGAGGAGGTTGATCTCAAAACTTTTCTCAAATCCTAGGTTTTATGAGATGTTTGAAGGCCATTCATTGCCCTGCTCTGCCTAGCCTGTAGCAGACACTGTGTAAATGCTTATTTCTTTCCTCCTCCCCTTCCTTACCCACCATAGTAACAATAGTTTATTTGCTTTTAAGTTTTCAAAGTGCTTGATGAATATTTGTGGTAGGGATGGATCAACTGAATTCTTCGTCTTCTCACCCTCTCTCCTATCTCCCTTGATGAAGGTAACAGAGACAGTTTGCTGTAGGGCTGTGTATCCCCTTCAGACTTTGGAGTGACCCATTTGAACGCTGAAATAGGGCACTGAATAATTAATAAAAATAATGGCTGGCATTAATATAGCTCTTTAAAGTTTGCAAAGCTCTTTACATATTTTATCTCATTCGGTCCTCATAACAATCCTGCAAGGTAGGAGCTCTTGCTATCTTTGTTTTACGGATGATGAAACTGAGGCACACTGAAGTTAGGTGACTTGTGTACGACCACTTAGCATCCAAGGTAGGATTTGAACTCAGACCTTCCAGACTCTGTGTCCTGCATTCTAACCTCTGTACCATCTAACTGCCTCCATTAAATGAAGGCAATTGATCATTTGATCAAGGCAATTGATAATAGGCTAAAGGTATCAGCCAAGCTTCTTGTGACCTAGGAAAAGTAAGCTGCTCCCACTCTGAAACTAACTGAGGCACAGTGTTGAGGTAAAGTTTCATCCCACCCTTTCCATATGCCCAGAAAATCATAAAATCATAAATTGAATTCTGGAAGGGGCCTTACACGTAGGCAACCCAGTCCAACCCTCTCCTTTTATGAAGAAGGAAACTGAGCTTCCAAGTGATTTTTTTCAGGTTCACACAGCTAATAAATGACCAAAGCGGGATTCAAACCCAGGTCTTCCTGACCCTAAGTCCTGGGCTCTCTTCTCCATACCATACTGCCTCTCCAGTCAGCTGTATTTATTCATTTCCAGAGATTTCCTCATTCTTTCCTCTTTCCCCTCATTTCCTCCCTCTACATATAGAAATAAATTTTCAGGCAGTGTATTAGCAAGCACCCTAGTACATCCAGGATGGCTTCCTAGCACAGGTTCTTTGATCCGTTTTTCTAAAGAAAAGACAGCTTTAAAGAAGTTAAGGATTTTACTTTAATTAATAAACAGATAAATACAGATAAGTAGAAAGAAGTGAGAATCCAAGAAACAATCCAACTGTCAGGGCTGTAACTGTCTGAACAAAGTAATACAACCACCTACATATACCTACCAACATCTGAGTTTGGGGGGCTCTTAACAAATGGCTACTCAGAGTCCTTTCCAGGGAATCAAAAGGTCCTTCTCATGAGCAAGCCCCCAAAGTAAAATACCAACCTCCATTAGTTTTCAACTAATAGGCTCAGAGCCAGAAGGCCCCAGACCACAACCCTCATGACTCAATGCCTAATTAGCTTAGTACCAAAAGGTGTGAAAACCCTCCTACAAGCAAGCCTTCCTGTAAGCAAGCTTCTCCCTAAGCAAGCTCCTCATTAGACAAGTTCCTCCCCCAGCGAGATCGACTGTGACTCAGGATGTATCACAGCTGTGAAAGCAGCATGTGGTCACATAGGCTTATTAATGGGAAGAGAAGATCTTCCTATTCCATTAACATTACATGTAGCTCTCCTGGAACATTTTGAATCATCTTTCTGATTGAGCCATTTTTTCTTCTTAGTCTCCAAATCTCAGCTCCCAGCTTACCTACCCTCCCTCCAAAGGGTAGATAACCACCAGAACATTGTCTCATAACTGCCTTTAAAAACTGCCCATCTGCCTTTCCTCCCACTGGTCATTTAATGTGACAACAACACTTCAGTATACATGTGGTTGGGACTGGGATAAGGAGTAGTTTGACCTTTTTCTTTTGGTTTTCATGTTTTATTGATTTTTAAATTTTTTTATACTATTTCACAATAAGCTCCCTCTCCTATAGAATCCTATCTAATAAACAATAAAAGCAATTACACAAAGCAAACCAAGTGACTGTGACTGACCACCTATGCAAGAACCCACTTCTTCCAACAGGAAGAAAATGCATTTCATCTTCAGTTCTCTGGGATCAATATCAAACATTGTATATATTATAAAGTCTGCTATCTTATAATGTTGTTTTCCTTCATTTACAATATCATAGTCACTGGGAATATTGTCTTCCTGCTCCTGCTTTCTTTGTTTTGTTTCAAGTCTTATAGGTCTTCCCATGCCCCTGTGCATCCCACAGATGGCTCAGTGTGCTGAAAAGGGTGTTGGGAGTCAGAGGACCTGGGTTCAAATTCTAGCCTTGCTACTTGCTACCTGGCTGAGCTTGTGAGTCGCTTACCTTTCTCTGGGTTGCTGTTTCTTCATCTGTAAAGTGGAGGAATTAAATCTGGTGACCTTCAATTTCCTTTCCAGCTCTACGTCTAAGAGCCCATGATCATTTCTTATGGCACAGCAATACTGTATTACATTCATAATGTAAAAGGCAACATATCTTAGTGGACAGAGGCTTGGCCTCTGGAGCCATCATTTCATTTTTGCCTCTGATACTTCTTGCTATGTGACCTGGGAGGGGTTACTCAACTTCTCCTTGCTGCAGCGAGCTCTCCAAGATCAGAAATTTCAGAGAAGGTGCTAACCTGCTTTAATACAGTAGAGCTTCTCAAACTTTTTGGTCTCAGGACCGTTTTATACTCTTAAAAATTACTGAGCATCCTCAAAGAGCTTTTGTTTACATGAGTTATATCTATTGATATTTGGGGGGAGGGCTCAGTTTCCTTGTCTGATAAATTTTTAATTTATCATTTAATTATTTATTGCTGATAAATTTTAAAGATATTTATTTATTTATTCATTAAAATAATAAACCCATTACATGGAGTTTGGGGATTTTCTTGGCAAAGATACTGGCGTGATTTGCCATTTCCTTCTCCAATGCAATCCAATTTTATAGATGAGGTGAATAGGCTTTAAGTGACTTGTGCAGCATCACACAGCTAGTAAGTGTCTGAGGTCGAATTTGAACTAAGATTGTCCTGACTCCATGTCTGGTGCTCTGGCCACTTTGCCACATAGCAGTTATCTAGTCTACATTTATATACCACAATTTCCCAATCACCTATTTTGTTACCAGATGTTTTTGTTTTGTTTATTTTTCTATCACAAAATGTAGTTTAGTCTCTTTTACAACAACCTCTTGATTTTAGGAAGTCATTTGAAAGTAGCTCTTGAGAATTACATTGCTAAAAAGCAAGACATTCCACTAGTTGAGAAAAGACTTGTAAAGAGATTATAAAATAGAAAGCC
Organism: Pseudocheirus occidentalis; assembly: GCA_028646575.1. NCBI lineage: Eukaryota > Metazoa > Chordata > Mammalia > Diprotodontia > Pseudocheiridae > Pseudocheirus > Pseudocheirus occidentalis. Next base: position 123,853,530 of record CM053598.1, read on the forward strand.
CAATGAAAACTTATGAATATGCTGGGCTTTTCTATGGGTGACCCAGAGACTGCTATGGGACAAGAGGCTAGGAAGCCCAAGTCAGGGCTCTGTGAACCTGACTACACTGTATGATGCAGGAGATAGAATGTTTGTCTGAGAGAGAGCCTGAGCCTGAGACCATCAGCATCCTTGGGAGTGAGTCAGATGTGGTAGAGAGGGAGTAGTGGGCAGGGAATGGGGCTTGGGAAAAGTGTGTGGCAACAAAGACAAAAAGAAAACTCCCTGTTCTCAAGAAACTCACAGCTTATGGAGGGGAGATAGCACACACCCATTGGCAAGTACATGCAAAACAAACCCACAATAGTTTGGGGAGAGAGGGAACTAGCATTTGGAGGGGCATCAGGAAAGATTTCATGTAGAAGATAATGCTTGAGTTTAATTTTGAAGAAGAGATGAGTTCTGTGAATTACAGGTGAAGAAGAAATGCATTTCAAATATGGGGGACATTTAGTGAAAAGAATCAGAAAAAGGAGATGAAATACTATGTGTGAAGAACAACAGGAAAACCAGTGTTGTACCATACAGGCTGTCCAGGGAGTGGCAACCTGGGGCCCAAGGCAAGGGACTGTGGATGGGGGCAGGGAAGCTGGGAAGGAAATATCCCCCTCTAAATATTTGTACTCTAGGGAAAAGCCTCAGTCACCCTCCCTTAGTTACAGCTCTATTGTGATCCTAAAGCCTCCTTCATATAGTATATAATTTAATCCTCTCAATAACCCTATGAGGTGAGAATTATACATGCTATTATCCCCATTTTACAGATAAAGATCAGAGAGTTTCAGTAATTTACCCAAGGTCAAACAGCTAACTATTAAAAAACTCTGACCTATGTCCTCAGTTCCTAAGGGTTTGCTGATAAATGTTTAACAACTAGCTCTTGAAAAAAAAAAAGTACCAGTGATTCACTTTAAAGTTTAATCTGCATTAGTAACATTTTCTCTAGTACTTTCTTAAGTCTGGACATGACAAAAAACAATAAATGAAGCACATTTCATCAGAGAAAAGATTTTCTGTTTCCTGCTCAACTTATTTCCAAAGTAATTTCTTATTTTCTGCTCAGGCCTTTGCTGTTAGTCTTGGCCGTCTCTTGGAAAAGCTGAAAATCAAACTGCTCCCAGGTATCCTAGTTAAAAGTCACTGGAGAACTAGCATGTGGAGCACCAACAAAAGTTTGATTGTTGATTGCGTTGCTCTGGTCACACATAGTAGACACGTGGGTTCCCCAGTGCTCATAATTTCCAAGATCACAGTGAAATTAAAATTTGTGCTAGGTTGAAGGTAAAATGTTTCCATTCACAAGGAGTTCACAAACATTATTAACCCCCTGTGATTTGGCAGAGTTAATCCAGGTGGTAAACAGCCAGATGTGGAAAATATAAATGTCGCCCTGCAATTTCTGTTTTCTTGAGATGAGAAACCCCATTCAGTGGAAAGAATGTTGGCCTTGGGAATCAGACATGTGCTGAAGGCAGGGAATATAGATTCTCAAGAGCCAATTGTTAAAGTTTTAGTGTGATTAATGACATTTCAGAAATCAGCAAGTACTATAACTCAGGGCTTGATTTATTTTATGTTTGTTCATTATCTAGTCATAAGAGCGTTCTGCAGACAATATTATTAATGCAGATTAAACTTAAAAGTGTGCCAGCACCTTATTTTGTGTGTGTGATCTAGGTTTTGAACATTTATCAACACATCTTTGGAATCAGAGGACCTAGGTCAGAATCCTGGTTCTGTTCTTCAATAGTTAGCTGTGTGACCTTGGATAGACTACTGAAACTTTGATCTTTTTATGTAAAATGGGGATAATAACCTCCTAGGGTTATTGATAAGATTAGATTAGATATTATATGTAGGGGGCTTTGTGCTCATGGGATTTGGAGCTGCAAGGGCTCAAGCAGTTTTTTTTTCCTACTCCAACTATGTCATTTGAAATTGAAGATGAAGAAACTGAAACCCAGAAAGGTTGTGACATGCTAGACTTAACACAGCTAATAGTGAGATCTGGAAGACTTGAGTTCAAATACTGCTTCAGACACTTAATAATTGTATGACTCTGGGAAAATCACTTATCTCTCTCAGTCTTAGTTCCTCTATATGTAAAGTGGGGAGAATAATAGTACCTATTTCACAAAGTTGTTCTGAGGACCAAATCAGATTACTTACAGAAGATGCTTTGCAAACTTTAAGGCTAGATATGACTTTTAATAGTAATAAAAACAGAAAGTAATAGAAAGACACCCAGATTCAGAGATTTGGATTGTGGACTTGGAGGAAGCGAATCTGAATCCCAGACTTGATGCCATCTGGGTGACAGTTACTTATCCTCCCTGGGCTTCAGTTTCTTCATCTGTAAAATTCAGGGGGTGCACTAGATGGACTTTCTGGTCCCTTCTACCTCTAAATCTATTATCCTGTGATACTGAGTATGAGAACTGAGTTTCAAACCCAAGTTCTATGACTTCATATCCATGCCTCTTTCTGCAAAGCTTTGAAAACTTTAAAGCACCATCAAAGTGTAAATTGCTGTTTTTACTGCTGTTATTATCATATTAAAAGCTAGAGAAAATGAAGAGCTTTCTCTACCCACCTCTTTCTGCCGTATTGGCTACTTCTGTCTGACCTGGCCCATGTTGGAAACAGAAGCCATCTCAAAATTCAAGAGATGGCCAATAAGAACAAGTAATTAAGCATACAGCCTCCAGAGGGGCAGGGCATAGAGGAATAGCTCAATCCATAAGCATTTATTAAACACCAAGAATGGGGCTGGACTCTAGAGATACAAATACAAAAATAAGACAGTCGGTGCCTAAGGTCAAAGAGCTGACATACTATTAAGGGAGACAATGTACATACATATATGTTGTGCGTGTATGTGTGCGTGTGTACACAATACACTGTAAGTATACATATAACAGGCACACATTTATACACACTTATATGTATGCACTTGTACATGCATATCTATATTAACATGTATGTGTGCCAATAAGTAAAAAATAAATACGAGGAAGCTGAGTGCAAGGTAATTTGGGAAGGAAGGAGGGCATTAGCATCTGGGGAGTCTACAAAGGGCTCATTTAGAAGCTGGTGCTTAATTTGTTTCTTGAAGGGAGAAAGGTACTCTGTGAGGCAAAGGCGAGGAAGGAATGTGTTCCTGGCATGGGAAATGGTGGGAGATGGAGCACTGGTGGGGAAGGAAGAACAAGAAGAGGGCTATTTTGGATGCACCATCAAGCACAAGAAGGGGAGTAGTGTCTAAGAAAGCTGGAAAGAGATACTGGAGCTAATTTGCGATTAGCTTTAAGAGCCAAGCAGAAGAGTCAAAAGTATGCTGGATCCAGCTCAAACTTGTTCAGAAAGTGTTATTAATGTAGATTAAATTTTAAAGTATGTCATGAATATACTTTTTCCCCCTAGAAAGCTGGTTGTTTATCATTTATGAACTCATCCCTTAGAGGAGTTTCTATTTTATCTTAGAAGCAATAGCAATGTATATGTATTTGAGATATCCTGTACTGGATCTAATGTGGCCCAAGGATATTAGATATTACATATGAGCACTTCCATGAATTAACTGGAGATGTCTTTCAAGTTTCAGTTCTGATCTTTTCATCAGGAATGCTTGTAAATCCTTCATTTCTTTAAAGATTCATTTCCCCCCTGTAGGACTATACTTAATTTTTCTGGGTGAGTTATTATTGGTTGTAAAGCCTATACCTTTCACCTTTTGAAATATTATATTCCAAACTCTTTGTTTCTTTAGAGTGGTGAACACTAAATCTTGCATGATACCATTGTTCCTCCATACTTAACCTCCTTCTTTCTGGCTGCTTGTGGCTTTTTGTTCCTTTGACTAGAAGCTCTAGATTTTGTCTATGATCTTCCTTGGAGTTTTCATTTTGAGGTTTTTTTCAGGAAGTGGTCAGTAGGTTTTTTTCCTTTGTATTTTCACTTTTTGCTTTGTTCTAAAAAATCTGGACAATTTTCTTTCATGATTTTTAAAAATGTGATATGTAGGCTCTTTTGGGGGGTTGTATTTCAGTAGTCCAATGATTCTTACATTGTCTCTTGACCAATTGTCTGAGTTATTTTTTGCTGTGACATACCTAACATTATTTTATTTATTTTTAATCTTTTGACTTCGTTTTTAGTATTTCTTTTGTGTGTAGGAAGTAAACCCCTGTTCTGTATCTGATTAGGACTTTACATTGAATGCCTTTTAATTTTTCCTTTTGGAGGGAACCTTGGCATGAGCCCAAACCTAGGCTTTAATTAAATCATCCATAGTAGGGCAGGGTAAGGATATAATGAGATGAAGAATGTGAAAAGAAAAAGAGCCTCACTCCTTTCATTATAGGCCTGAACACTATCTAGTCCCTGGTGGTGACATACTTGGATCCAGATGGATCCCTTGGTGGAGAGAGAGAGAGAAGACACAGTACTTCAGCTCCCTCTTGGACTGAGAAGCACTGCTTATTGTTAGACAAGTTTGTGCCAGTATGGTGGTGGAAAGAAAGCTAGGTTAGGCAGGAGGGCACCTAGGTTCTATGCCATATCTATGCCGTATCACTAGTTGGCTATGTGACACTGGTCACCTTTCTCTCTTTACCTTTGTGAGGTTCTGATTCCTCATCTGTAACATGTAGGGATTGGACTAGGTGCTCTATGAGATCCCTTTCTCCTCTAATGAGCTCTCTGCACTTATCTTTGATACCTATACCATTTCAGCACACCCCACCCTTTTTTGAGCATCACAACCTCTTCCTCCAGGAATCCAGTGTCTTTCTATTTCCTAGGAGCCCCATACTGATGTACCTAAACTGAGGTTGTCTCTATACTTCCCACCCTCACCCTACCAGATTCCTATTCTGGATTTTTCCCTACTCTACATCTGTCTTCTAAATGTACCTGGGTTACATACATGTTCCATTCTCTCAGGGCTATGCTCAGTGACAAGCTAATCTGATAACCTAATTTAATTAAGATGTAGGCTGATAGTGACTCAGATAATATTTTTCACTTGAAGTGGATTTTAAATAAAAGGAATGGTTCTAATGGAAGAAATTTCAAGTCATAGAGTCGGTGCCATTAGGCAGAAAGGGTCTGAGGACTCCTTGCATCACGGCATCACAGTGGATCTTGATTCTACAGAGTCTGGGTTTTACCCCAGGTGGGCTCCCTGTCCCTCTCATTTCCTTGACTTTTTTTAGGCAAGAGCCCTTGAGGAACAAATCCATAAGAATGGCTTCTCCCTAGTTCTTCTGCCATTGATGTTGAAAAAAAAAATTCACAGTCCCAGGTCTTGGTTCTTAAAACTCCATTTTACAGCTCTGAGTTAAGGGAAAAGTTCTTTCTGGGAATTCTACAGAAAATCCTATTGCCCGTTGTATTTCATGTCTAAAATTAACTTCATTTTCTTCCTCTCCCCTCTGATTAGATGGCTGGAGGGTGGAGCTCTAAACTTCCAAAGCTTTCTTTTTTGGAGGACAGAGATTTGGACTTCCCCACCCACTCTCCATTTCCAGCTGCAGCTCTCCTTGATTTGAACTCCAAAGTGCCCTTCTCTCCCACCCATCCCCATCCTTACTTTTCAGCTTCCTCTTGTGTGTTGTCTTTCCCCATTAAATTGCAAGCTCTTTGAGGACAGAAGCTGTCTTTCCTTTTCTTATTTGTATCCCCAGCACTTAGCACAGTGCCGGGAATACAGTAGGCATGTAATAAATATTCATTGAATTTAATTGAAAATTAAATTCTTCCCTAGACAGCCAGCCCTCCTGTTTTCCATATTTCTATTAACCATACCATATCTCACCATTCTCTTGGTGAGCAAGGCTTGGAATTTGAGTTATTTTTGGTTCCTCCCTCTCCTTATTTTCCAACATTCAGTCATAAAGTCTTATTAATTCTTCCTCCATAAGATTATTCACATTCAGTCTATCTCTTCTATTCTCATAACAACCATCCTAATCATGACACCTTTTCCTTTGTGGCTGTAGGAGGTGGAACTAATTTGAACTGCTTCCAGTAGTGGGGTGGGAGGAAGGTTGATTGCCCTCTCTCCCCCTCAGCCATAGTGACCATGCGCCCATTGATACCTCTGTCTTTCCGTTTTATTCTTTCCTGATATTAAGAGGATGATTATTCCAATATGGAAGTGTCCTGGTAATTTGATAAGCCTGGAAGGAGGAGAAGTACCATGAGAGTTCCCATCAGTGGTAGGAGTTGAATGGCAGCTGTAGTGTCAGTGTCTACTGGAGTGGCAGAGGCTGATGGCAGAAGTGTCTTCACTGGGAGTGCAAAGACACACCAAACATGAGTGGACATGGGGCAATGGTCACCAGAGGAAAGGAAGCTTCAAGGAGCATGACCCCTATTAGCAGAGAGGAATGCATACTATGGATCCAAGAAAGCCACTGATCCTTGGAATCCATCAAAGAGTTATACCTAAGGGCAACTTCCTGAGTATTCTTCAAAGGGGAAAGAAAAATAGAATTTCTAATGCATGGTTTGTGAGCTACCCTTTTGCCACACGTGATCTCTATACACATACCTCACTATTATTATACTATGTTTGTTCCCATGGACTCTCCTCCTACAGACCCTATATTTATTTGTGGGGAGAATGCCTTGGGTGGGCGGGGAGGAATGCTATTTTGTACCAACTGTTTTTACTGTCTTTTCTAAAATCTAGTTGAGGCTATTGGCCAATTGTCGATGGAGAACATAGTTGTGGGAGTTCAGGAGCTAAAGTGATAGATATCCCTCCAAGGTGACACCTAGAACCCTGAGAATAAGAATAGTAATTTCCCTTCTGGGAACTCTACCCCCTCCCATATTGTGGGGACTTTGTTAGGATTATAGCTTTCATTTCACTCAAGCTTCACAACAACCCTGTTAATAAAGCAAGTACTATAGATATTAATATCCCTGTTTTTCAGGCGATGAAATTGATTTACTCACAGTCACACAGATATTGAGGAGCAAATATGGGATTTGAAAACTTCTTCCTTCTTCTGATATCAGAGGCCATGTCCTAGGCACCCTATGATGCCCTGCAGACTAAAGCACACAGTAGCCTGTCAGAGAAGTGAATACAGAACAAATGAGTGAATGAACAATTACAGGGGGAAGTAGCTTTTATTTCCTTCCCTAAATTTCAGTCCATCCCATTTCCCCAAATGATCTCAAACCTCTTTCATCCATTCAGGTGTCTTCCTTTTGTTTTTCCCTCTCACCTGTGGCTGACTGAATTTAGCCACTCTTTCCTTCTTGACTGGGTGACCTCATTTTGTTGGTAGGGCAGAGCTCTCAGGGATCAAAGCTTTGGGGGCAGCCCAGTGCCCTGTTTTCTGCTTAGTGATCTTAGTGTGTGAGAGGCTGGGAGAATGGGGACAGAGAAGTAATAAGAAAAGCAGCAGGAAGCTAAACCACTCCTTTCCCTTTCTCTGCCACTGGGCTAGTTGCAAGACAGAAAAGGAGGGAATATGGATCTAACGAGCCATGATGGTTTCTCACAGGCAGACCTGAGAGATATGAGGAAAAGGTAGCACTTACTGGAGTCTGGTTTATCATGGAAAGAGAACATGAGGGCATAGAAGGAGGATAGGACTTGGGAGTCAAATTCTGGATTCAAATCCTGACTCTGACACTTAATTAACTATATGACCTTGGACAAGTCACTGAAATGAGCCTCAACTTCCTCATCTATTCAATAGGAATGCGGTTACCTGCCCTACCTGTCTCATGGGAATTGTTTAAAGGAAAGCATAAAAGTGAATTATTATGACTAATGTTTGGAGGCAATCTTGCCAAGAGGCAAGGGATATACTGGGTTAGTTGTCTCCAAAGTAGAGTGCATGTACCCCAGTACCATGCCCATGGTGATATAAGAGGTAAAAGAAGAACATATTAAAGCTTCTGTTTCTATTTATTTTTAATATAAAATTTTAAAGTTATGATGTTTTAGTAATTTTTACTATGTAAATGGACACTGATACTTTCACTTGGTCTTATGTGAGATGGTTATATGTCACACTGACCCTGCCAGTAGCTGCAAAAACTGGGAAAAGTCGAAGGTAACATCACAATTCCTTGATAATTAGTAGGGTGAACTGAGCACCCTCAGAACCTGGGGCATCTCTGAGAAAGAAAGAGAAAGACTTTTGAGCCACTCCGAAGCCCTACTCACTTGGGTACTTAGTCATTCTGGATGGTTGGGGTTAGTTAGCTCTTTTACCAGGACCCCTTAATAAACAGGAGAGAAGATTGTCTTTACCTACTCATAATTGGCCCTTGTCTTGAGACCCATATTCAGCACTTTCTTCTGTTTTCTGATTTCCATTCCCACCCTCACAGTACAGCACTTAGAGATAGGGAATATTGGTCTACAGGGGTGAGCCAATCCACAGTGATCTGGGTGGAACTGGACTGGTTGCCCTATATACTACTCCATGTTAGGTTGAGAGAATCAGGTAGCAAAAGAACCCCAGCTACAGACCCAGAAAATGTGAGTTGAAATTCTACCTTTGACCCTTACTAAAGATGATGACCATGGTCAAGTCACTTAACTATTCTTGGCTTCTATTTCCTCATCTGTAAAAGAGTTTGGACTTCTGAGGGCCTTTTCAGCTCTGAATCTGATTCTATATAATCCCTATTAGGAAAGCACAAATATTTTTAGTGATTGGGATTTACTTACACACATACATACACACACACACACACACACACATACACACACAACCGGAGACCACCAGATTAGAATGATCCCAAAGATTCCATCTGGCCTGGGAAGTATACAACCCTGAAGTTTGTTCCTCCAAACTGCCTCTCTTACCAACAATATGGACCTTAGTATGTGACTTGGGATTTTTAAGAAAAGTGATATACTATTCTAAATGCTCTATTATTTATTACTGCTATCTAATTCCCCCCATAGGGCCCATAGCTACAATAATTAATAATAATAATAACTGGGAGTAGTACCTTAAGTTTTGTGAATATATGATATATGTATATCATATAGTTTTTATATGTTATATGTATAATGTCATATCATGTATAAAATGGGGATGATAATAAACCTTAGCTTGCCAGGTTGTTGTGAAGAGGCACCCCAGCAAGCTAAGTTTTATTGTCACCTCCATTTTACAGATGAGAAAATAGGCTGAACGAGGTCAACTGACTTGCCCTGGGGTTGCACAGCTAGTATCCAAGGCAGAATCTAAACTCAGATCTTCATGTCTTTAATTCTAGTTGCCTGCAAAACTGATTTGGGATTGGTCAGGAAACCTTGGGAAATCTGAGACTTTCCATGTCTTTATTCTACCTCAGATATGCTCCTCTCAGACTTAGAAGCCTCATTCTGGTGAATGGGGGGGGGGGGTTCTGAGAGAATATCTTTTCTTTTGTATGTTGTGATTTTGCCTTATAGGCATGCCTGTCTATGGGCAAGAGGATGGATGAAATGATCTCTCAAACCCCAGCCCAAAGCACACAAGAGTCTTGTCCTTGTGAATAGCTTCAAAGTAAAAGCTGGTTGAGCCTTTGACTCAAAGCTCTGGGCCAACCAGAAGTTTGCAGACACTTCAACCTTTAGTTACAGTCCCTTATAAATCTTGCCCTGAGGGTTCAAGGTAGAGGCTGCTGGAAAAGTGGGAAAGGAATATTAGAGACTTGTGGAGCTCAACCTCTGCCTCAGGTCCATTCAGAATCTTCTACCCACTGAAGGTTTTTATTTTAAACAACTCTTGGGGATTTTCAGGGGATATGACATAATACCCATTACCTTCATTGCTAGTCTGTCTCACATATGCTACCTACCAGGAGTTCCTTGCCTGTAAGGCTGCCTCAGGACTTGGCTTGAAACGGGAAGAGTAGGGCATAAAGCCCAGAGCTCTGTTACCACACATTACATGAGCAACCCAGCCCCAGGGGCCAAGGGTTGGGGAGTTAATAGGATAAGAGCCTAAAGCTGAACAACTTGTTTGATTCAAACCTGAAATCTTTTCCAATCTGTCCCTTACAACCTGGCTAGAGATGTGAATAAACTTGGGAGAAAAATATAAACAGAACAGAAAAATTTAGAAAATGATTTTCTAAAGTTCCCCACCCTTCATCCTCCCAAGTTTCTCCCCCACCAAGATTTGGGTGATACGGATTTAAGAGAAATGACCATATCCGGACCCTATCTTTTTTGCCTGCTCTTGTAGGTGACTTCATCTGCGTTTTGCTCCCATAGCCAGTGTCTCTCTGATTTTTTTCCCATTAAAAAAAAATAAGCTTTCAAATTTGAAACTATGCCAGCATGCTAATTTTATGAGCCAACTGAATTATCCATAATATAATTTTGTTTTGCTCCTGACTTTTCCATTGGTAAAGGGCACTAAAAATGTCTTGTGTATATTTCTATTCCCCTGACTCAGCCCTCACCCCATTCCTATTTTTAAAAACAACAAATAACATTTTCTAAGGCTTCAAGCTTTCTCTAACTTATGTGTCTGTTAGCCAGGCTTTAAAGGCCAGTTGAAAAAAGGCAGACCAGTTGGAACAGTGGGAAATCCCACAGAAAGAAGGTAGACTGTTAAACCCTGTTGAACACCCTTCTCACCCATGAGATTCCCTTTCCCATCAAGACCTGATTTAGCATTGAGGGAAATGTCCATCACTGTGCCCTGTCCTTTCTGCCTGTTCTCCTGGGGTGATACCCTCTGCCTTTTGCTTTTCTTTTTCTCTTCTGGAGATGAGGCTCTATCAAGAGGTTTTGATGTCATTGCTAGTTGAGCTGAAAAAGGCAGAGGGCTCTTTAACATTCTGGTTTGAAGAAAATTGAGCAGTGGTGTTGACATTTGGACAAAGCTTCTTTTCTAAACCTTAAATACTTTGCAGCTCTCATCTCCATGGCACTGTCTGTTAGCTGCATTTGTATTTGTGATATGAAGAGCTGAGTAGCTTTCAAAAAAGGACATGGAGAGAGAAGGAAAAATGAAGAAGAAAAAGGAGGCTTCCATTAGGGTTCCAGCCAATTTATGAAGGCACCCTGGCCAATCTTGGAAATAGGCACTTGGCCACTTACAGAGGACAAATAAGAATGTGTTCCCAGGGTATAGGGAAGACAGTGATGTCACTTGTCTTTTCACCAGCTGCTTTTCACCATCCAGTTCTTTCCATGGCCAGAAATTCTCTATTAGCTTCCTATCTTTTAAAAACATGATTCACAGATCACATAATACTGTGTTTTCAAATTATCTGGGCTAGTGTCCTAATATTGTGGCATTGTGGATAGGATGATGGATTTAGGAAGGTCTGGGTTCAAATCCTGCCTATGATACATATTGGCTGTGAGATTATGGTCAAGTAACTTAACATCTCTGAGCCTTACTTTCTAATCTATGAAGTAGTGATAATGCTTCCTGTGGCAGCTACCTCACAGAGTGGCAAGATTCAAACTGCAAACCTTAAAGCATTGCATAGACATCAATTCTTCTTGTCTGCTTACTTGGCAATAGACTCCACAGGGATAGGTCTTGTGTTATCTAAATTTTGTATCTCTTTCAAGCATTTTGCTTATTGCTTGACCCATAGCCAAGCTTAATATTTGTTGAATGGCTATTTAAGGAGATCAGGAAGTTTTGTAGTAATCTGAATGTAACTTAAGAGACCACAGATTTTATTTATGCATTAAAAAATATTAAATAGGAATGGAGACTGATGAATATGTCTTTTTTTTCTTGACCCAGATCTATTTGAATGTAAATCAAAGAAGATCTTGGGAGTCCTAGGAGCCTTATTATCACAATCCCGAAGTTTTTTGGGGGGGGGCGTGGTATGGTCAGGTAAATCAACAAAATGGTTTTTGGCTATGTAGATTTATAATCGGGGATTTAACAGTAATTAAGAAGGAAATTTCTGACCCCAAATTATATAATTGCCTGGGACCAAGAACCTCACATAAACAAAAAGAGAAAGATGGTTAAAATAATAGAAAATCTTAGACTGAGATATTCATGTTTGCATTTTACCCTTAGAATAGTCATATGGACTGCTTGTCTGAGCATGGTGGTTTATAATCCTTAACTATGTATCAAAAGAGCTATAACTCTTTATCTTAGGGAGAGGCATACACTCTAGGCACTACACTCTAGGATATGGTAGGCAAAAGGATCAGGTAATGCCAATGAAATAACAGGACACAGAGTACAGATGCAGAACTCAACAGAGAACAGTGTGATAACATCATCAGAGGATACCTGAAGTGTCAGAAATGTTTGCTGGTTACATATACCCCTCTCTCTATATATATCCTTGTCACATATGTTCCCTATGTGCAATGTTCATATTACATGTTCACATTACTTTATTACATGTCCCCATATCAGATGTTCTCTTCATCTTTGCCATCCTCTTTGGTGGCTGGGTAACCTGTGGAAAAACATACACATGGTTGTATAAGGGGATAATTTTTGTCCCTCTCTCTTTTGGCTATGCTGTTTGATTAAATATCTTTGCTTTGAATTAATACACATCCTGGTTGGCTGATAAAAGCAAGCACATTGGTAGAAGTTTATGAGGTGTGATATTGAGTTGGTTCTGACTCACAGAAGTCCTTAAACTTGATGTGACCTTCTGGAGCTCACATGAGAAGGGGTGGGGTCCAGGTGCTATAAACAAATTGACGGAAATGTTTTGAATAATTGCACAAGTAGAACCTATATCAGATTGCTTACTGTCACAGAAAGGGGGGAAGGGAAGAAGGGAGAGAGAGAATTTAACATTTTTTTAATGTTAAAAAACTGTTTTTACATGTAATTGCAGGAAAGCAAAATATTTTTTTAAAATGCCAAGTGTATATTTAAAAATATATGAAAAAAAATAAAGAAGTTTTTAGTAAGAAGTCACGGCTTCTCTTTCTTAGTTTCCTTTTGGCCATCACTCTACTCTGTTTTCTTTTGGATGCTACCTGGTACTAGGAGTAGAGAAATTAGAGAGTGAGGCTAGAATAAACTTAGTAATAAAAAAAAGATTGTTGGGATTAGTAACTTTTTGACATTAATTCATAAAGCTGCAACAATGTATCATGTATGAACAGTCACTCTGCAAGCATTTATTAAGTGCTTACTATGTGCCAGGCACTGTGCTATGCACTGGAGAAAGAAATGAAAAAAGTAAAGAAAAGAGAAAAGAAAAGAAAAGAAAGAAAGAAAGACAAAGAAGGAAGGAAGGAAGGAAGAAAGAAAAAGAAAGAAAGAAAGAAAGAAAGAAAGAAAGAAAGAAAGAAAGAAAGAAAGAAAGAAAGAAAGAAAGAAAGGAAGGAAGGAAGGAAGGAAGGAAGAAAGAAAGAAGGAAAGGAGGAAAGAAAGAAGAAAGAAAGAAAGAAAGGAAGGAAGGAAGAAAGAAAGAAAGAAAGGAGAGAGAGGGAGGGAGGGAGGGAGGGAGGGAGGGAGGAAGGAAGGAAGGAAGGAAGGAAGGAAGGAAGGAAGGAAGGAAGGAAGGAAGGACCATAACATAAAATCTTCAGAGATCCTGGACTTCTTTTTCCATACTTTTTGGTCCCTCATTAGTTTTCTTTCTTTGGTCAAGGCCTAGTGGCTTCCAACTTTCTTTTCCAAACCTGATTTCAGAAAAGAATTCCATAAACTCATTTGGCCTAATTATCCATTAAGGAACAACAAAATGGATAAGAATGTCAATTATCCAGATATGTAATTGGATGAGTGACCCATAATGCTCATCTTTTGGGAAACTGCATAGTTCTTTTAATGACCCTAAACTTCTTCTGGGAACAAAAGCCCATCTTTTGAACACAAATAATGATGTTGTAGTGAATACGCATGTCTGAGAATCGTGGCTCATTATAGTCAATAAAGAATTGAAGGTGAGAACTACCCAAAGGGAAATGCAGAGATACCTGGTGGAAGCAAACAGGTTGCAACATACCATGAAAGAAGAATTATGCAGAGAAAGAGATGTAAAGGATGGTCATCACAGCAATGAATGACTAAAAAAAAGATGGACCAGTCTTATAAGGAAGAAGGACTAACAGATGGGTGCTGTTTTCCTGTTACCCACGTATATGTTAAGAGAACATTTATTGTATTGGATGGACCCGCTGTGGAGGGTTTACAGTACAACATGGACAGGAGTTGTACCAGATTGGCAGACATGAATGGATTGTGATCTGGGAGCACCCTCACTGATGAGATCATAGATCCATTGGGGCACCAGAGTAAATTTGTTCTTATTGAGATGGAAATGACTGATGAGGTTTAATGTGTTAACTCTCCCTAGGGGATCTGCATTTTAATGAAAGACATGACCTTATTTTGTTGACTCTAAATGAAGCTTTAATTATGAAATTTCTGGCATCAGTAGACTGGATGGGAGAGAAAATATGGTTGGGCTGGGGGGAGGTAGAGGTTGAGTAACTTCTACATGTCGCTAAAGTTACATCATGCATGCAGAAGCATATTCTGTGCAGAAATAACGTTTTGCAAACCTAATCTTCCCCTACCTCATCCCCTCTCTTTCCCCCCCCCCCTTAACTCTCCCAAATATCAGATAAATAGATGGATAGATACTGTCGTTCCAATAACATCTTGTGGAAATCGGCATCTGAGTCCCTAATGATTCTGTGATTACATTTCAATAGACAGGTGTGTGTCTTGTTTAGTCACATTAAAAATAAATCACTTGCCCACACACACTTGATGCACCAATCTGTTTTCTTACCTTGCTTTCCAGGAACAGACTCTTTAAAAAGGGAACTATGCTCAAAAGAGATAGAGGAAAAAAAAAAAGAGAGAGCTTAATAAATTAAAAATGGCCTTATACTGGACCCAGGAAACATTTAAATTATTTAAAAAAATTGGGGTGGCAAGGTGGCACAGTGAATAGAGCATCAGCCCTGGAGTCAGGAGGACCTGAGTTCAAATTCATCCTCAGACATTTAACACTTGCTAGCCATGTGACCTTGGGCAAGTCGCTTAACCCCAATTGCCCTGCCTTCTCCCTTAAAAAAAAATTATGGAACATGGTAGAAAGAGAACAAAATTGAAAATATGGAGACCTGAGCTCTAATTCCCTTCTGCCCCTAAAAAAACCATCATTTCTCTGGGCCATATTTTCTTGATATTATAAGGACTAGATATATATCCAAGGTCCCGTTAACTCTAAAATGTCAATGATTTTCACAGATTGGAGTGGAAACCAAAATATGTTAGAAACAGAAGAAATGTTAGAGATCATTTAGCAGACCCCTGTCATCCATTTTATATGTGAAGAATCTAAGGTTCATAGAAATGAAGTCCTTGTTTGAAGTCACATAGTGGTTTAACAAGGATTAAAACCCAGGTCTCCTGGTTCCCAGCCCAGAGTTCTTAAATTAAACCAAGGCTTTAGGTATTTCAGGCTGTGTGTGTTTGTGTGTATACATACGTGCGTGTATGTGTATAAATATCCTCTCTATCCCATTGAATGAAAACTTGGAATCAGAATGCCCTGGATTCAAGTTCCACCTCTTTCTGTGACCCTGGGCAAGTCACTTAACCTCTCTATGCTTTCTAAGGCTATAATTTGCAGAGAAGGAGCCAACCTGCATTGGTAGAGGCAGTTTCCCCAGTTGAGAGCTCCAAATACTAATGAATGTCTAGGTGCAGGTCTTCTCCCTATCCTATTTAATAAGCAAAGCTGGAAAGAAGCACTGTATTTGGAATTAAACCATTAGGATTGAATTCTAGCTCAAGGAGTACCTGTGTGACTTCTTGCCAATTGTTTTCCCTCTCTGGGCCTCCATGTTCTCATCTGTAAAATAAGGGAGTGAGACAGAATGATTTCTAAGATCCTTTCAGCTTGAATTCTTATAAACTGGACTCCGACTCATTTCACAAACATTTTATAAGATCATAGATTTGGAACTGAAGGGATCACAAAAAGCCATTGGATCCAACTCCATTATTTTTAGATTGTTGCTTTTTCTTTGGAACATAAGTTCAATCGCAAATAGGGATTTTTTCCTTCTTGCGATTAAATCACACACTGAGGTGTGATTTAAAATCTTCCTGACTCTCCATTTCTGCTCTCCACTGGGCCAGAGGTATCAAACTTGATGTGGCCAAAACTTCTCTGAGTGGGCCCCCCACCCCAACAAAATGAAAATATAATTGAGAAATATTTAACAAAAAAAATAGAATAGAGCCCAGATAATGTTCATTTACCGTTTTCTAAGACAATATGTGGCCTTCCCATAACTGTTTCTATTTGAGTTTGACACCACTGCAATAGACCACTAGACCACTCTCTATTTATTAAGATCCTAGATTATCAACTATCACATAAAAAATGCTCTAAATCACTAATAATTAGAGAAATGAAAATTAAAGAAACTTTGATGTTCTACTTTATGCCTACCAGATTGGCAAACGTGATGAAAGAAAAAAATGACAAATGTTGGCAGCGTGGTGGGAAGACAGACATGCTGTCATGCTGTTGGTGGAAGTATGAATTGGTCCAGCCATTCTGGAAAGAAATTTGGACCTATGCCCAGAAAGTTACTGGACTGGGAGTATCTTCTCGCCTCTCTATGCCACTACTAGGCTTCTTCCCCAAAGAGATCAAAAAAAGAGGATCTATGCATACAAGAATATTTATAGCAGCTCCTTTATGGTAATCAAAAATTGCAAACTGAGGGCCCATCCTCTTTTTAGGGAACAGCTAATCTGATACTGGTATATGAATTGAATGAAATATTATGCCAAAAGAAATGATGAAATTGCAGACTAAAGTGAACAGAACTAGAAAAATGTATTCAATAATAACTTTATAAAAAACAAAAATATTGAGCGACTTTAGACCCCATCCCTTAGAACCCTTTGTGTTATCCTACAGTGATAAATCATGAATCCAAAAGACTGAAGGTGAAATATGTCACTCACCTCCTGACACAGAAAATGATGACTCTAAAATGCATAAAAAGACTTACATTTTTGCTTTTGTTGTTGTTGTTCAGTCATTTCTGACTCTTTATGAATCCTTGTGGGGTTTCCTTGGCAGAGATACTGGAGTGATTTGCCACTTCCGTCTTCAGCACACATTTTTGGACGTGTGGCTAATGTGGAAATTTGTCTTGTCAGACCATGTAGATGTGCGCTGGAAGATCTTTAAAAAATGTTTAATGGGATGGGCGGGTTAGTGAAAGACAAAGTAATTTTTAAAAAATTATTATTCGAAAATTTTAAAAACAGGTAAAAAGAGAGTGCTATATACTAGGCCCTACTAGACACTAAGGATACACATATTAGTACATATACTATAAAGGAGGTTCTTGGGGACTATACAAAGGCATGCTGAAAAATATGATACAAGGTAGGGTAGATGGGGCCAAAGAAGAGATCTAGACAAAGTGTCTAGAAAAATTTGGGGAGGGAGAAAGCATTTCCAGCCCTTGGGAATTAGGGAAGACTTCGTAGAAGGGGTGGCATCTTAGCTCAGGCTTGAAGGCAAAAAACAAACAAACAAAACAAAAACAAATTATCTAAAAGGTACAGGTGAGGAGGGAGTACATTCCAGGGATGATGAATCACCTGATCAAATGCGTGGGAATAGGGGTTGGCAAGTGAATTGGGGAGAACTGATAGCAAGCCAGTTTAACTGAAATGTAAAATTCATGAAGGGGAGTGGGGTGAAATAAGGCCAGTTGAGATCAGATTGTGGTAGATCTTAAATGTCAGGCTAAGGAGTTTGTGTTTCACCCTGGAGACAATTGTTGCTGTTCTTCCTTCCTTTTTGAAGAGGACCAATGACATCAGGAGGGTGATGTCTTGATCTTCAAGTGAATTGGACTTAAGTGACAGAGCTGTGCAGAATCATCAGCCTCATTCTCTCTCCCAAAATTATTGGAGTCTAGAGGCAAGACATAGGTCAAGATGATTGGCAATGACCTCAGATGCAGTGGGAGACCTTGGCCTTTCCCAGGTCTCGGTTTGTCTAAGTCAATGCCCATTCAGTAATTAAAGATGAGGGAAGAATTGAAGCAAAAGATGAACTAGTTTGCTTTCACAAAAGAATCAGTCTGGGAAGCAAAGACTCTCAGTGTTTCTGGCCAGAACCAAAACAATTGATATTTACACTCACGGATGAGCCATCAGAACCCAAACAATGATCAAGTGAGGCTTGTCTTGGCCAATCAGTGAGAACTAGAGTGAACTGGGTTTAAAGGTATAATCAAGTAATGCCATTTGAATCCCAATGGACTTTATCAAAACCTGGTTTTTCAGAGCTATATTTTAAGAAATTATCAAATAAAAACTACATGAAACAAAAGAGTTAATTGTTCTGGTTTTTAAACAAACAAGCAAACAACCAATGATAGGATCTATCATAGTAGGAAAGGAAAAAAAATCTAACCTGCAAACCCCACGCAATCAAAATTTATATTACTTTGGACAAAGTACCTACATGTGAGGGTATGGCACCCCATGTGAACAGATGGAGAAGGAAGAGGAAGAGGTGACAGCAGTATTGTCCAACTGAAAATGACCCATTGGGACCCCAAGAGGGCAATTATTACTACTCACAGATTGTTGTCCTAGAGATATTAAGGAACCACCAAAGGACCTTAGCAGGGAAATTGTATAGTAAGACTTCTTTGCCTTTTGAAGATTATGTTCTCAGAGAGAATGAATTGGAGAGAGGAGAGATTGGAAGTAGGGAGACCAATCAGAGGGCTCTTAGAAGAGTGCAGGCAAGAGATCCTGAGCTGCGGCACCAACAGGTGAGGGCAGAGAAGGGGAAGGGTGTGAGAGATATTATAGAGGCAGAACTGATAGGACTTAGTGACTAACTGGATTAAAAGACAGAAAAATCAGATGAGTCAGAGGTTTGTAGTCTGGGTAACTGGGAAGATGATGGTATCTCAGTAAGAATAGGGAAATCAAGAGAAGGAGTTCCCTGAAATGTCTGCAGACTTTCTTCTCTACAAATCCATGGCTCCTCCTCCATCAAGACTCATCACTTCCAGAAGTCATCCATAATTTATCCTATTCCTATCAGAAGGTTACTTCATTTCAAGATTTTTATTAGACTGTGTTTGTACTGGGTTAGGATATACATGCGTAACTAGGTGGTACAATGGATAGAACCCTGGGCTTGGAATCAGGAACATTCATCTTCATAAGTTCAAATCCAGCCTCAGACACTTACTAGCACTTACTGGGCAAACCACATAACCCTGTTTGCCTCAGTTCATCTGTGAAATGAGCTGGAGAAGGAAATGGCAAACTACTATGGTTGTTGTGGTTTGTCCTTTGTTCTCAAAGAGGACCATGACATCAGGGAGGTGATACCATGAGACACAATTGAATTGGACTTAAATGAGGTAAAATGGTGCAAAGTCACCAGCCTCACTTTCCCACTTTCTGGGTCCAATTGTCAGATAGGGATCAGGACAATTGGAGATGCCCCAGGATGCAGTGGGCGACACTGACCTTTTCAAGCTAAGGTCTGTAACAGGTCTCAGTTTGACTCAGGCAGCGCCCATTCATTGATTAAGCCTTAATAAAAAAAAATGAGGCAAAGAATGGTCTCTTTAAAAAAATTAGATCTGGAAGGGGAATACTCTCAGGGTTTCTGGCCAAATTAAAGACCAACCTTGACCTCAAATCATTCTGGTTCTAGACCATGCCCCACTTGGTCACTGTTTGGGTTCTGATTGACTCAGAATGAATGTAAAGAGGACCAATGACATCATGAGAGTAATGTCTTAACTTGCCTGTGAGTTGGATTTAAATGAGGCAGAGCTGTGTAAAGTCATCAGCCTCCAGAATCATTGAAGTCCAGCAACAAGACAAAAGTCGAGATAGATGACTGGCAATGGCCAGGATGCAGTGGGTAACCTTGGTTTTTCTAAATTGAGGTATTTCCTAGTTCTCACTTTGTGGCGAAGTCCACTCAATGACTAAGGGTTAGATAAGAATTGAGACAAAACATGGCCCAATTTATCATCACAAAAATATCCCTCTAGGAGGGGAAAAACTCTCCGAGTTTCTCACCAAAATAGAAAGCAATTGCTATTTACACTCATTCTAAGCCATCAAAAACTAAACTATGAACCTAAGAGGTTTGGGCTAGGGTTTATTATTGGGCATTCAATGAAAGCCAGAAAACACGAGTATTTTTGCCAAGAAAACCCCAAAATGGAGTCACAGAAGTGGCTAAAAGGACTGAACAACAAGTGCATACATACTTGTATACACTTTATAATGTGTTTCTAAGATTCGTGTGCCTTTACTGTTTAACAAATGCTTGTTATAAAGTAATATCTATATGTGTTGTATGTATTTTGAGTTGGGGAGACCGTGAGTTAGTTTCATTTGGGATTTGTTGAGTTTGAGATGCTAGCAAGCATTGAGTCAGAGAGGGCCAGCAGGAGGCACAGGATGGCAACTCCCTGCTAAGACTTGTGCATTCTACAGTATTTCTGGACAGAGATTAAGCCTGAATACATTGATTTGTGAGTCTTCTGTGTAGAGGTAGTAATTGAATTCTCCATGGTATATGGAGAAACAAGAAAAGAGCACCCAGGACAGAGATTTGGGGGTTATACATTTAATGGACAGGAAGAAGAAAAGAAGACTAAGAAAGAGTGGTCCAATAGGTAGGAGGAGAACCAAGAGAAAGTAAGATTGTGGAAGCCAAAGGAGAAGATAATATCCAGAGGGAGGGAGGTTTTCTCAGCGGTGTCAAAAACTACCCAAAGTCAAGAAAGATGAGGATTGAAAAGAAAATTTAAAAGATGGTCAGACTTTAGTTGTTATAAATCATTAGTAACCTTTGAGGAAGCACTTCCAGACCTAGGATGGAAACCAGGTCACAAAAATTTGAGGAATAAGTAAGTGGGCGGTGACAGAGCAAAGAATGGAGAACTCTTTCCAGCTTAGCAGTGAAATGGAACAGAAATGTCGAATGATAAATATGAAGGGATGACAAGGTCAAGGAAAGGTTTTGGAACCATTAGAAATCATAGGTCTCACACCTCACATCAAAATGTACCTTGTAAAATGTCAGCCCCAATTTTAAAAAATACCGCATTTACTCTGTGTAGGAGATCTAGAGGAAGAGGCAAAGAGAATACATGGGATCAAGAAGACTTGGTCCCTCTTCTGAAGATCTTTTAACTTAATAATAATCATTCACAGTTATATAGCAGCTGGCATAGGGGATATCATTTGGTCCTACCAAAACACCTGTAAGGAAGGTACTATTATTATTCCCATTTTACAGATGAGGAACTTGAGTCTCTGAAAGGTTGTGACTTGCCCACAGTCACACAGATAATGAGTATCTAAAGCAGGATCAAAGCTCAGATCTTGCTTATGACAAGTTTAGTACTTTATCTATCATATCATATTGTCTCTTAGTTGGAGAAGTAGTAGCAACACAAGAAAATGCCTTAGAAACATTTTTTTTCAAGTGTGAGGACACAAATACAACACAGTACCTCTAAGTTTAGAAGAAACAGAATGAAGGAGCAGGTGAATCAAGGAAGGCTTCATGAAAGAGGTGGTTTTGATGTATCAGCTCCTGAAATAAATTGAAGCCATGAGTTGAGGAATAAAAGTGTCTTTAATTGAGATAACAGAGTAGCAAACCTGCCATTTTGGGGGATGTCCAGTGGATTTTCCCACCTCCAAGATCCATGTGAAAGTATCTTCTACCTTTAGGAGGAGAGGGGGAAGAATGGGGGAAGGAGGTAATGTGAAATAGCAAGGCCTGGTCATGAGATCCCAACCATCCTCATTAAACGGGGCAAGGAAAACCACTTTATTCTGACTATTTTGCACTTGATGTTATGGGGCAAGGACATCAGAGAACTAGATTCAGCTTGAGTCAGATTCTCCAACAAGGCAAAACCTCAGGATGGGCCTTAAAGTCTGAGTCATCACAATCTAATCAATACTATCCTGTTGGGATTGCTATGGACATTCTGCCATTGCTAGGATCATTCAGGGAGGCAGGTAACTACATTTTGTATGAACAATTTCTATCATTATATTAACAATTTTCTGTCAGATGGGAGTGGAGGAGAGCATGGATTAGTAGAAAAGAAGGAGAAAGGACATTTCAGAAGGCTGGGTAGAAGGGAGTAAGGAACAAAAAATTGAAATATGAAAAGAAAATGCTTGAGCACAACTAAATTTGACCTAAGGAAAAACTTAGAAGGTGACAAGGAGCAGCTTATGGTATTCAGTTTCTTGCTGTTAAAATACAACTGAATTTGCACATAGTTTTATGTTTATATTTCTGTTCAAAATCAGATGGGAACTAGTCTTGATCGCTTTTCCCCTCCCACTCCCACCTTTACATACACAGCATCTTGTACAGGACAAGACCCTCCAACATAGCTCTGCACAGCTAACATCTGACTGAGACATTCATTCCTCTCCA
Source organism: Pseudocheirus occidentalis (assembly GCA_028646575.1). NCBI lineage: Eukaryota > Metazoa > Chordata > Mammalia > Diprotodontia > Pseudocheiridae > Pseudocheirus > Pseudocheirus occidentalis. The sequence goes on from CM053598.1 coordinate 123,876,012, forward strand.
GACTGTACTGCTAATTCTTCACCAAAGAGCTTTCTTTACCATTTCATAGGGACCCCATTACTCTGGAAGCCCCCTACATTATTTCTCATGTCAGATGTACTGTCCACCCGGTGGCACGATGAAAAATGTTTAAAAACCAGTTCTAAAAAAAAGCGCGTAGATAATGTTGGGTTCAATCTACATTATCAATATTTTGTCCATCATTTTCTTAAATTTAGACAAACAACAAAACAACAAATCACATCCTGATCTGTAGTGTTTCCCAACTTCTGGTGCAAATGGGCATCTAGCTAGTACAGTGGATAGAATTCCAGGCCTAGATTAAGGAAGACCTGCATTCAAATTTAGTCTCAGACATTTACTAGCTTTGCAACCTTGGGCAAATCACTTAATCCTGTTTGCCTCAGTTTTCTCATCTGTAAAATGAGGTGGAGAAGGAAATGACAAACCATTCCCTGATCTTTGCCAAGAACCCCAAATGGGACCATGAAGAGTTAGATATGACTGAACCACAACAACAACAAAATTTAACAATCTGTTCTTTTTTTTTTTTCAGCAGCATCCCCAAGGGGTTTATTTATCCCTGTAACAGACGCCCATGGGTGGCAGCCCCAGCCTGGAGCATGCTGTGCAGTTAAAGATCTCTAAGCACCTTAGAGGATGGGGATTAGTGGAGGAAAAAGAGATGGGGTAGGGGGACAGGCTCTTTCCTAGGGCAGAGGGTTTGGGAACTCGGCTCAAGCATAACAGGCAAGGAGGAGATGAATCTTTGTGGAGGAGGTGCAGGTTCCAGTCAAAAGGCCAGGGACTTTGTGGGGAGAGGGAGAGCGGGGCCCTGGCAGCTCAGTCCAGAGTGATCCCCAAGCCTCAGTGGGGCTCCACTTCCTGCTTCTCGAGTTCGCAGAGGTGAGTGGCCTGTTCCTCGCCAATCCCCACTCCCAGTCTGGGCAACCTCCTGGGCCCCTCACCTGACCAGGTGAAAGGTGAGCCAGTACATGAAGAGGGGCTGGGCGGCCGCAATGGCCATGGTCAGGTACATGCGGAGCTGGTTCCGTGCCCCTCGCACCAGGACGCCTTCAGCTGCCACTTCGGATAGGATTTTCAGGCGAAGGGTCCGGATCATGAAGACAAAGATGGCCACACAACACCAGCTGAGCACCAGGTAATAGCCAGTCCTCCCAAAGAGCAGGCCGGTCACGACCCCACCGATCAT
>CM053598.1:123884578-123916088 GCA_028646575.1 Pseudocheirus occidentalis
TCTCTCTCTTTCTCTCTCCCTCTCTCTCCCTCTCCCTCTCTTCCTCTCTCTCTCTCTCTCCCTCTCTCTCTCTCTCTCTCTCTTTCTGTTTCTGTCTCTGTCTCTGTCTCCACATATATACAGGAGTTGCTACAGTCAGCTCAAAGCAGCTCATTAGATTTTTCAGGTGAGCACTGACACTTCAGAATCCACAAATGCTATAAATCAGGGCTTGATTTATTGTTTTGCTGATTATCTAGAGTAGACATGACAAATAACTGTCCAGCACAGCCAGAAACGCCCCCGTAGAACCAGATTAAAATGTAACTGGGAAATATTTAACGAAATAAATAAAAAATACAATAGAACATGTATAATGTTAGTATATGATTTTCTAAAACCTAAAAGGGTCCTCACATACCATTTAGCAGTCCCATTTCTATTTGAGTTTGTCATTATTGGTCTGGAGTCTAGACAATCTGACACCTAAATTGTCTAAAGTCTAGACTGTAGATTTAAGAAAATGGTGGAGCAAATGTTAATAATGCAAATTAAACTTAAAAGTGTGTCTTGCCTACATTTTCTACCCAGAGAAACAGCTGTTAAACACTTCCCAGCATACTACTACATATCACACACATATATAAATATGTGTGTATATAGATTCACATATTCATTTTTTTACATCCATTCACTCACCTGCATTCAGATAACCACACACATAAAGAGCTACCTTTTGAAGAAGAAGTATCTGCCCCCTGAAATGCCTAGTTATGTCAAAGCCTCAGGCCCAGGATTAGGTAGGGGAGGGAGGCAAGGAGGGAAAAACTAATCTTAGATTTTTAGAGATCAGAGGAGAAAAGAAAGACTTTAGCCTGCAGCAATGCTGCCAGCATATACCATCTTCCAATAAGTACCAGCTTGTAGTTGGTGCCATCCTGGGGGGCTGCCAAGAGCAAAGAGAAACATGGCCCCTGCCCCTAGGTGCTTAGAGTGGGACAGTTTTCACTGCCTTGGAAAGGAAATGCATGATAATAATTTGTAATTTTTCAAGGCCCTTTTCCATTCTGGCAGAATGGACTGATATCAGTCACTGAGAAGGAAAGGAAAGGTATGGTGTAATGATCCCTAGTTCTGCAGTCAGAAGACCCAAGTTTAAATCCTGCAGCCTTGAATGCTTATCTGTGTAATACTGAAAAAAAATTATTGAACCTCTCTGAGCCTCAGTTTCCTCATCAGAAAAATGAAGGAATTGGACTAGATTGCCTCTGAGAATCCTTTCGGTTTTAGAAGGGTGATCCTCTACAACAAATGAATCATGATGAGCTTCAGGGGCTGGTAGGCTATGTCTGTGTAACCGAAAGATTGGCCAATGAGGGCCCAGAACTGAGGGGCAGCTGCTAACCCTAAGGGCTCTTTGGATGAAGTTCATGAGGTCATTTCTGATTTAAGTCCCCTTTCCCCTAAAAATAGGAAAGAAGAGACGCAAGAGAGACAGAAGCAATGGCAGGGCCGTCTGTTCCTAACCTTCACGGTGGCAGCCTGGGAGGTGAGGTCCCTGCCAGGAGGACCACCGCCAGGCTAGGAAGCCGTTGCTTTGGTCCCAGTTAGTGTCTTTTGGGGGTGTTCTTAGTTCTGGTTCAATAACCATTGAAAAAGCTTTTCCTTACCTTGCAGTAAGTGAATAGGAAACATTGAGAAATGGGAAATACCTATGTATGCTCTGAATCAGAGAAAGTGCCCTCCATTCCATGTTCCATGTCATCACATACTTCCAGAAGTCAACTCATCCCTTTATATGTTTCTAGAACTCAGAAAAAGGTCAGGAAGACACACACATGTATGTGCAGACACATTGCATATATGTGTGCATGTGCATAATATGTATCTACATATGCATACAATGTGTGTGCTTATTAATATGCACATAATATGCATGTGTATTTGTATGTATTTGTGAATTGTATATATGTGTGCATGTATGTATATGCTCTGTATGTATGTGTGTGATATTATGTGCCTATCTATAGGTATTTGTGGGTAGAGTATGTATATATGCACTGTATGTGTGTATATAATATGTATGTGTATATAGGTATTTGTGTGTACATGTGTGCCTATATGTATGTGTATAATATGTATGTATATATGTGTGTATATAAATTTCATTGATAGCTTTTGTTTTTACATCTGTTTTTTCTGAATAGGTCTCTTCTGTCTGGGGAGCAAAACAGAACAGTGGAGAGAGTGTCAGCCCTAAATTCAAATCCAACCTCAAATGCTTACTAGCTGTGTGTGACCCTGAGCAAGTCACTTAACTTTCTTTGCCTCAGTTTCCTTATCTGTAAAACGAGATGGAGATGGAAATGGCAAGCCACTCCAGTGTCTTTGCCAAGAAAACCCCAAATGAGGTCACAAAGAGTTAGATATAACTGACACCAGTGAACAACAATAAAATCCTCCCTTACCCATCAAGCCATCCCTTGTCACAAAAAAAAATTAAAAGAAAGGAGAGTTAAGAAAGCAAAATTAAACATCAGCTAAGTGTGACACCATATGCGATGTTCCACAATCATAGTTTCCTACCTTTTCAAAGAAGAAAAAATAAAAATAACTATTTTCTCTGCCTCCAAAAGGTAGATTTGCAGGTCATCTTCATAGAAATATGAACCTGGAGTGAAAAGATTTCCAAAGATGAGAGTGTAAGAAAAAGAAAAAGAGGAATGCTGAAACCAGAGCTTTGAGAAGCGGTCACATTAAGGAGTAAGGCAGAAAGTGATAGGATAGAAGAGTCTGTTGTTTCTAAAGCCAAGGGAAGAGAGAGTATATAGCACCAAGCCAAAAACCACAAAAAAATGAAAAGTACAGAGTCTTAAAAAAAAAAAGGCAATGGATCTGGCAATTAGGAGGTAAATGGTATCATTTGAGAGAGAAGTTTTAACAGGATGGTAAAGGTAGAAGCCCAGTTGGAAAAAACAATGAGAAAGTGGAAATTGGATAATAAAGTCATTTTCCCCAGGGACGTTCAATAGCCCTAGAGCAGAGGGGTAACAAAAGGAAAGATGAAGATGAAGAAGACCAAGAAGACAGAGGAGGGGGAGGAAGAGGAGAAGGAGGAAGAGGAGGAAGAGGAGGAGGAGGAAAAGGAGAGGAGAAGGAGAAGGAAGAGAAGGAGGAGGAGGAGGAGGAGAAATGCCCAGACTGCTAGGGTAATGGTACAAGAAGACTGATTAGCCTTGGGGATGAGAAGAGATACCTATTCTTTTGTGAAAGGAGGGGAGAAAGTGGATTGAGAAGAGGAGATAGGTTGAGGAAGTTCAAATTGGATGGTTTCAATCTTTTTAGTAAAATAGAGAGCTAGTTCATCAGCCATAAGTGTGGGTGGGTTGGAATTAGTGGGGAGAGGATAGAAGAAATGGCTTAGAACAGACACTTAAAGGAATTAGATAATAAATAAGGATAGAACAGGATTGTCAAGTAGCAGCAAAACCCTAACTGAAGATATATAGCAGATGTGCACTGAATGAAGGCAATTTAATTCTGTAATTTTCTCTGATCATGCTTAGTAGCCCTTGAGGAAGAAGAGGGAAATTATATAATGAAAACTCCCCAGGGATGAGGATTAAGATTTTAAGAATCTTGGAATGTCAGGGGACAAGGGAGTCTAGAATGGCAGTTAATAAAGTATTAAAGTGGCTCCCTGTGAGGACAAGGGAGGTCATCTAGCATTTTGGCCAATTTTTCTTGCTAAGGACCTTCAATATTCAGTTGTTTCTAGGCCTCTCGAGTGTTAGCTTTGCCGGGGGCCCCAAATTTCAGTGCTAGGGATAAAGCCTTGGTTCTTTCTGTTGGTATAGCTTTTCCATGTATAAACTGTGAGTCACTAGGAGAAAAAGCATTAGACAGAGTTTGACTGGGTTTGACTTTTAACTTTAGCACTAACTCATTTCATGATCATAGACAAGTCCCTTAACCTCTTTGAGAGCCTCAATTTAGTCCTCTGTATAATGACACTACAGAGGCTTGTTACTATAAAAACATCAAAGGAATATGAAATTATTCTTATTAATAATATTAGTCACTGACTAGTTTCCTCATGGGCTGCTGTTCGCATAGTATCAACATGAAGAGGTCAATAAGAAGGAGCTTTGGGAATAAACATGCTTTTGTTCAGTTATTTCAGCTGCGTCTTATTCTTCATGACCCCATTTGGGTTTGTTGTTTTTTTTTTGGCAAAGATCTTGGAGTGGTTTGCCATTTCCTAGTCCAGCTCATTTTACAAATGAGGAAACTGAAGGCAAACAGAGTTAAAAGACTTGCTTGGGGTCACACAGCTAGGAAGTATCTGAGCCCAGATTTGAAATCAGGTCTTTCTGACTCCAGACTCAGCGCTCTAACCACTGCACCAACATAGCTGCCCATAAACATTCTAGAGAAATTATTATCTCAGATCAGGGCTAGCCTTGAACAGTGGCAAAAAAAAAAAGTTTTATGTGATGGCAAATCTGTCCTCTAAATCTTTCTCATCCAGTATAACTCCCCCGACTACTCCCAGGCACCGTACAGCTTACTAAGACCCAGAGATAAGTGAGATATGCTCCGAGGGTGAACAAAATCCAGAGCTAGCACCTGCATCTGTGCTAACATCATTTCCTGGAGGCAGTTGACAGAGCCTGTGTCTGACTCCAGGGTCCTGGGTGATCGATGGGGCTGCTGATGACCTGGCCTAGGCCCAGCATGTGAGTGACAGATGATGGATGGGGATGGAGCTGAGTGTGCCAAGTCACTTGGCCAATACTAAGGCTAGAGTGAGACTTTCGGAGCCAAGAGCTAATTTAAAGAAGGAGGAAATAAAAAAAGCCCTCAGAGGTTGATATAGTTTCTTTGGCTGATCAATTAGCAGAGAGATCCATTGGATACTAGAGCTTTAAAATAAAAAGTTACTGAACCTGTAAAAAGAAAAAAAAAGTCCCTTAAATCATATCAGTCTTCAAGGCTGCATGAGGATTATGGCAAAGATAATTATACCTGCCCATTAGCTAATGCTATTAAATCACTAATGCCCCTACTCAACCCCAAGGCCAACATCAAAGGAGAGCCAGTTGAGGAATCTCATCTTTGATGGTTCCTGAGATGAATGGACTGAGGCTGGGACTGTGGTGACAAAGGTTAAAGAAAGAAGACAGTGAAACCCCCAAATCTCCAAGATGATGGAGAGAGTGAGTAGAGATTTGTGCTTTTAACACTGGAACCTCAGATTAAGGACATTTCTTGAAGCATGGTGAATGCGTTTTTAGGACAGATAAGGAAAAGTCATGGAGTAAATATATGGTCCTCATTCCCTCTGAGGTTGTACAGATTGAAAATATAAACAAACACAGGAAGGGTTTAGATCAGATTCTGGGCGTTGGGAAAACTAGGAAATGTTTGAGGGATTGTCTCTGATTTATATGAAGGAGTGGAAAGAGGGTTGTTCTCAGAGTTAGAACTGATCTCCAGTATTGGATCTGACATGGACTATGTGACAGTGGGTAAGTCAAACTCTCTGAGCCTCAATTTCCTCTTTTGTAAAGTGGGCTCATAATATTTACCATTCAAGATTATTGTGAGAATGTCACATTATAAACTTCCAAGTCCTGTATAAATTTGAGTTATTGTGCTTGGAAACTATAATCACTCAGACGTTGATAACCGACTCAGCTTCTAAACATCACCTGACTCCTGCCCTCTTTCCATGCCTACAAATAACATCTCTGAAGAATGGTAATGGCCAATTTGCTCCAAAGCTATACCAGCCGCCTCTCAGTAGAGAGATGATCAGCTCTAAACCCAGAATGAGGCATGCACTGTCAAACGTGGTGAATGCATTGATTGGTTTTTAATTTAATGATACTTCTTTGTTTCAAGTGAGAGTTCTATTGGGGTGGGGAAAAGAGTTATTGGGAAATAACAGAAATGTTAAGAAAACTAGCATCAATTTTTAAAAGTGATAAAAAAAAAAAGATACATCTCTCTTACCTTGAATACTCTAGTCCCTGAGCTCCCACCAGGGGTGGGGAACCTGTGACTTTCAGGTCACATGCGGCCTTCTAGGTCTTCAAATGCGACCTTTTGATTGAATCCAAATTTTACAGAATACTTTTAATAAAGTAATTTTAAAATTAAAAGTATGTATTTAATAAATAAAATTAAAGGCCTCAAGGCTATAGGTTTCCCACCCGTGTTAGGGTCCTTAAGTGCGGCCTTTTGATTGAATCCAAATTTTATAGAATGAACAAAGTTGTTCTGTAAAATTTGGATTCAGTCAAAAGGCTGCACTTAAGGACCTAGACAGCCACATGTGGTCTTAAGGCCATAGGTTCCCCACCCCTGTCATAGAGATACTCAGCATTCTCCCAGCTGCTTAAAGACACCAGAGCAGTCCCTAGAACATGTGTTTGTTCACCTGTCTATGCTTGTCTCCCAGAAATGTAACTAGGAATGTTTGTGCCTAAGTGGCTCAAAGCACAGCTGGAGCAAGTGGCAGGAAGCCCACCCTCAGCTGTGTTTGGGGAGATGAAGACACTGGGATGCTGGTGGTGCAAAGTTACCACTGAGAAAATTGCCTTTCAAACAAAGGGCAACAGGGTGGGGCAGAAGTAAGCTCACCCCAAGGCCCATGTGGTAGCTTCCTATTTTAAGTAATTATTCTTGCTAACAGGGTGCTGCATAAGTTCTATTGTTTCTATGCTGCTGGAGGACTGCAAATACTATCAGCTCTGTCTAAATCCAGCACCCTCTAAATCTGACCCTCTGGAGCAAAGCCCTAGTTGCCTTGACCTAGTTATAGCTCTGGCACTTCCACAGATTGTCGGACTCCTTCCTCCTCCTTGCTAATGCAGGGAGGGTGAGAGACCAAAGAGAACAGTCACACTCTTCCGAAATACATCCTCTAGTCCCCCACTGGAGATAAACTCCTGATCCAGAGGAATTCCCTGCGCCAAAGCAAATGTGCATTTTTGAGACGATTCAACATAGTATAGTTTTATATCCTCCACTCTTCTACAAAAATATCTTTTAGTGTATAATGAATGCTTTAAAAGCATCATCTCTTTGATTTCCTACAGTAAGGAGGGAAGGAAATGACATGATCTATGACTAGGAGAAACATAGTCATCTCGATCCTAAAAAAATAAAAATTAAAAAATCCAACAACTTTTCATCTTTAGACTTTAATTATATCTCCCTATTCTCTTCATGTGGCCCACCAGTTTTAAACAGTATGAATCATGCTTACACTGATCACCATTTTCATTTTGTGTTCTTGCCGAATCTCTGGATACCAAAGGCATAACTGAAATGTTCTATAGTTTGAGCTCCAAGAAGAGGGATTTACCTCCTTTTGAACATCCTAGCACTCAGGGGCATTGTGGAGACTGACAAGTAGAATGTAGAGGCTGGCCAGGGCAGTGACAAGGCCTGCAAAGGAGCCAGTTTATCCACAGACAAGCACCTATAATTAGCCCTCACCCAGCAATATTTTATTTCTCTATTTTAACCTCTTCTCAAACTGCCCCCCTTTCTTTTCCTTTTCACGGAGAATTTAATTTTTTTCCCCACTTCTTCTGCATCAGCCAGGAGTCTATTCAAGGAAGCAGAAGTTACAGAATCCCAGGACCTCTAAGGTGGGAGGGCCCACAGGGATCATCTACCAAAAGGTGTCAAACTTGGGCCTCTGGGTCATAAATGCTTGCACAACTCCCAGGTTTGGCCCAAACCAGGTTAACATGTAATTGGGAGATGTTTGGCAAAATAAATAAAAATATAACACAACATAGATAATGTTAATTTGTGGTTTTCTAAATCAAAGTGGGTCTTGCAGGGCTCTCCTAATACCAATGATCTAGGCCATCCAAACAGGACTCCTCTCTATATCATCCCTGACAAGTGGTCTTCTAACCTCAGTTTAGGAACTCACTGCTAGTCATTAAGGTTTGAATGCTTGTCAGAAGAGGTGCCAGCCTGACATACACTCCAATAGGAAACCTAGACTTATCAGAAGAGAGATCAATGCATTTCCCTCATACTCTTCTATCCAGATGTGGGACTCCCTTATTTCTCCCTCTCTACTCTATTGATGACACATGATAGCATTAAAGTCTGAATATGCAGTAAGCGTGGCCATTAGATTATAAAAGCTCCTTGAAGACAACGACTATCTTTTGCTTCTTTTGGTATCTGCAGAGCTTAGCTTAGTGCCTGGCACATAATAGTTACTTAATATTGATTGATTGATAAATGGTAGGTTAAGAGGAACAGAATATTTTTACGAGCAGCCACAAGCAAGAATAACAATAATAAAATATAGGATCTACCACCATAAAGCAGCCAGAGAAGCATTTTCCTCCTCAAAAAGGAGGAAGAGGACTGAAAGATATTCTTAGACTGAATGATAAAATAGGTTAAAAACTTGAAAAAAATACATCTCTTATTAGATTGTGAGCTTCTTAAAGGCAGAGATGCATTTGCCTTTCTTTGTATCCCAGTGCTCAGCCTAGCACCTGACATACAATAGAAGCTTAACAAATGTTTGTTGACTGACCCACTTCAGGGAGCAACAAGAAAGGCTGACAATGAGTACACAGGATTGAGTTTACCCAGTGTAACTGAGTCTAGTTTACCTCCAAATGGAGCCTATGGATTGGCCAAGATTGAAGTGCAAAACCAAGCCAATGGTGGCTCCTGCCTATGTCTGCTTCTAGGGAGGCTGAGGCTGGAGGATTGCTTGAATTGGGTGATTCCCTAGGGCTAAAGCCACATTAAGTCTGAAAATATGGTGAGCCTTGTGGGAGTTCAGGGCTGCCTCAGGAGGGCAGAACCAGCCCAATAAATCAAATCAAGGGGGAATAAGGAGCATACATTATCTCTGTTGTCTTGCCTCTTAGTGAAGTTGTCCCAGATGTTTTTGACGAGTCTTATAGATGAGCTTACATACTGAGCTTTCATTCAGTTACAAAAATCAGCTATTTATTCCACCTGTACACTAGTTCACTAAACACTAACATCAAAGAACAAGAACAGGACAAAACCATTTCTATCTGCTTCCTTCCTTTCCAGCCTGAGCTCCTGATTTCTGAGACTTTACCTACCATGACACATCCTCACCCTGGAAGTTGACTTCACCCTTGGACCTCCCACTTGGGAAGTGCCTTCTGTCCCTTCATCCCCTCTCTCTGGTTGGCTGACTCCTCCCAGAACCTGCATTTTAAGGAGGTAACCCAGCCGGGCTAGCCATGTCACCATACCCCTCCAGTCTGTGCTCCTGAGTCTTCAGGCTTTCTTCTTCACTCTCCCAAGTAGGTTTCTTCATCCCTCTCCAGTTTTACCTTTCCTGTGTGGTCTTCGCCTTCATTAGAGTGTCAGCTCCTTGCTTACAGGGATTGCCTCATTCGTTGTACTTGTATCCCCAGTGTCCAGCAAATAATAGGAGCTTAATAACTATTTGTTGATTGATTGACTGAGGTTAAACAGCTATTGTCAAAGGCAAGAGTCAAACCCAGGTCTCTCCTGACACGAAATCTAACAAGCATTCTTTCTACTCTACCACACAGCCTTGAATGGAGCTGCTTTGACACAGAGGGTAGACTTCCACTCCCAGTTCTGACTAAGCCATAAGCTCTTTGACATCAGGTAACTGGCACAAGGTTGAGGATGTAGTCCCTGCTTTGTTTCCCTTATTAGTGCCAGGGCAGTGTCTGAAGCTTTGCTTCATACCATTTCAGTGGGTCTTTCATGGTGAGATAGATTTACATAATCTGTCCCCAAGACTAGAAATGCATGTTTATGTTCCCACAGACCTCTGATCCCTGAGTTATGTAGGTCTCCTCTCAGCTAGCCCTTGTAGGAATACAGAAGGGTCAGCAGTGGCCTGGGTCTCTGGGGGGAACTCTCTCCAACTCTGGCCTCCTGAGAATGGGCTTGGTCTGTTCAAGGGAAAATGTTCTATGTCACATATAACAGCCTTAGCAAGATTTGAAAGCCAGAAACATGTCCTGGCAGTGTTTCTGCCTGTCTGGGGCCTGTGCATTGTGCCTAAGTTCCATGGCCTATGCCACGGGCCAGGGTTTGGCACACCAGGCAGGAGCAGCATTTGGCACTGGCTGCTCCATGAAGCTCACTCTAAACTCTCATACTGACTGGTACTCACCTCCACAAAGAGGTGAGTGTTAGCAATAGCCTAATACTAAACAGATGGCAGGAAAGAGCTCTCAGAGGGGGGATGTAAGCAGCAGCAAGGTCACTGCAGACATGCTGAATGCTAAGCTGCTCACAGCCTGGGCCATGGCAATGAAAAAATGAATACATTTCTTCCTCTTCAGTATCTGTTGCCACTTTCTCCACCTCGCAGGTTTGTCATATGTGTCTGTTTGAGGCCGAGAATCAAAATGCAAAAGATTTCCCTTCTTTCTCCTTTTTTTCTCCACACACACACACACACACACACACACACACACACACACACACACACACACATACGCATGCATATATGTGTAGATATAGGCATTACATCTATTTACATACATATATGTATACATAAATATATAGATTTGTATGCTTTTCTTTCTTTTTCTCTCCTTTCCACTCTCCCTATTGTTCTTTCTGTCTTCCTCCCTCTCTCTTCATCTTTTTCTTCTTTCTCTTTCTCCCTCCCTCTCTCTTTCTCTCCCTCCCCCTCTCTCTCTCCTTCCCTCTCTCCCCTTCTGCCTCTCTCCCCCTCCCTCTCCTCCCCCCTCTCTCCCTCTCTCTCTCTCTCCCCCTCTCCCTCTCTCACTCTCTCCTCCTCTCCCTCTCTCTCTCTTTCTCTGTCTCTGTTTCTCTCTCTGTCTCTCTCCCTCCCTCCCTCCTTTCCCTTTTCCTTCAATACCACTGGGAGCTATTCTGCAATTCCCCCAGCATGAAATATGCTAAAGAAGAGAAATCAAAGCTAGAACCCCAAACCAGACTTTCTCATCACCAAGACAACAGTATTTAATGCAATACCCAGGTGCTGTTCAGAGAGCTCATGATGCTAATTCACTATCAATGGCCTTTTCTCAGGCCTCATCTTGAGTCCTCTGCACCATTTGACACTGTTGATCACCCTCCTCCTGAATGCTCCCTCTTGCCTTTACATGACATGCTGGCCATTTTCCATGCTGCTTCTCCAGAGACCATACCAGGAGAAGCTAAGACTCTCAGCTCCAAGCTCTCTGGTACCTAATGTCAGTCATTTTTTTGTCCTGGTGCTGTTCCATAACATAAAACCTCCCCCACTTCCCCCACACTTTCTCCCCTCTTAATCTAAGAGCTATAATCAATTCAAATTGCTAACGCCTCTAGAAAAGACATATTAATGGATTTCCCTATTGTACCTCTCATTTCCCAAACCACCCAAATAATCCTTTCCTGGCCAGTACTCCCTGACATAAGTTGTTTCCACCATCAGATTGTAAGCCCCTTAATGGAAGGGACAGCCTCAAAGCCCCAGTTTTTAACATGGTGTTTGGAAAGTTGAGGGACAGAGACAGAGACAGAGAGACAGAGGGAGAGAGACAGAGAGACAGAGAGAGAGGAGGAGGAGGAGGAGGAGGAGAAGGAGGAGGAGGAGAGGGAGCAGGGAATAAGAGAGAAATACTCAAATGCTCTCTCATTCATTCATTGATTCATTCACTGCTGTGTCCTGGTCTTTTCTGGAAGATTATCATCCTTTTCCTGGCTCCTCTGTGTGGGTGTAACATGGCTCTCTTCATCTCTTTCTGTACTCTTGGTGATCTCATAAGGTCTCAAAAATTCAACTGTCATTTCTGCGTAGTTGATTCTCAAACCTACATATCTCTCATCTCTGTCCCTCATCCCCATCCGCCTGTTCTATTTCCCTTAACTGAACGTCTCATAGACATTTCAAATTCAGAACATCCAAAATACAGCTCAACTCTGTCTCTTTCTCCTTAAATCCATGCCCTCTAAGTAACTGCTTCACTCCTATTGAGAACACCTTTATTCTTCTATTTACAATCTGGGGTGAATCACCCCCACCTCTTCACTCCCCCATATCCAATCAGTTGCCGAGTCCTATTAATTCTAGTTCCACACATGTCTCATATGCATCTTTTTTTCCAGTTACATTTTCCTTGCCCTAGATCAAATGCCTGGATTATCACAATAGCTTTTTTTTTTAATTTGTGTTTTTTGTATCACCACAGCATCCCATGTATCTCTCTCTCTTCCCATTCCAGAGAGCCATCCCATACAACAAATAGTATTTTTTTTGGCAAGGAAAAGAATCAACAAAGCCAATAGATACATTGAAAAAGTCTGGAAACATGTACTGTGTGTAATGTCTGTGGACCTCCCCTTCCACAGAATAGTAGGTTGGGGGTATCTTCTTATCTCTTCATTCAAGACTCACTTGATCTTTATAATGTTGTTACATTTTTTTGGTGTGTCATTATTCTTTCTATTTACATAATTGTAGCTATTGTGTATTTTGTTTTCTTGGCTCTGCTTACTTCATTCTGTCAGTTCATACAGATTCTTCCATGCTTCTTTTATCCAAAAGCCTCTTAACTGGTTTCCTTGCATCTAGCCTCTTCACCCTCTAATATGTCTTCCTCACAGATGCCAAAGTAATATTCCTAAAGTATAGGTTTTATCATGTCACTCCCATACTCAAGAAATTTCGGGGGCTCCCTATTGCATCAAGGATAAAGTACAAATTCCTCCATTTGTCATGTAAAGCCATCTGCAGCCTGGGTCTAGTCTTACTTTCTAGGAGGATGAAATATTACTACTCCACATACATAGTATCCCATCCAAATCAGTCTTCTTGGTGTTCCCCAAATATAACATTCTTTCTCCTGCCCCTTTACCTTTGCAAAAGCTATATCTCATGCCTAAAATGTTCTTCTTCCTCGTTTCTGCTTCTTGGAATCCCTAGCTCCCTTCCAGACTGAGCTTAAATGCCATCTTCTTCAAGTCAAAAAGAATTTACTGAGTGACCATTATGTGTTAGGCCCTGGACTAAGCACTGAATTTAAAAAAAAAAGAGAGAACCCAAAACAAAATCCAGCCCCTACTCTTAAGGAGCTCATAATTGAATGGGGGTCTTTCCTGATTTCCCTCAGTTCTTAGTGTTTCTTGCACAGAAGCTACTTATTTTGTATATATCCCATACTAACCCATGAGCATGTAATATCCCCGTTTCTCCCTTCTCTCAACCCTCCATATATCTTTCTTGAGGTCAGACTGTTTGACTTTTGTATTTGTATCCTCAGTACCTAACATACCTGATAAACAGTAGGCACAAAATAAAAGCTTGTTGATTAATTCATACTCCTGGACGTGGTCTGCCCTTTGTAAAGTACAGAGGGACTGTCGTGTCCCTCATTCTGAGCAATATCCTGTTAATACTTCTAAACCTAAGATCACATTAGCTATTATTGGAAGTTACATCATACTACTGACTCATGTGGAGCTTCAGTCCATTAAAATCCCTAGAATTGCTCCACATGACCTGTTAGCTAACCATGTCTCCCCATTTTGTCCTTGTGCAGCTGCATTTTTTTCATTTAAGTTCAGTACTTTAAATTTATCCCTGTTGTTTCATCATCTTAGATTTGATCCATCATCCCAGCCATCTTTTAAATCCTAATTCTGTCATTCTAGTGTTATAATTGTCCCTCCTTATTTCTTGCTATTTGTGAATTTGCTGAGCAGGTCATCCATATCTTCATTCATGCCCTTGATAAAAACATTGAAGAGTATTGAGTCAGTCTAGAAGCCTTGTCCAAAACAATGGAAAATTTGGTTATATATATATATATATCCTAATGAACCCATGATGGTTCTTGATAATCACTGCTTCCTTTTCACAGAAACCATGTTTAGTTACTCTGTTAGGAAATTTTTTCATGTTATAGTTTGAAGAATCTAATGTCTTTTTTTAAAAAGTAAATAGGATTACCTACCTATTTTCAGCCCTGGACCCATTCTCTCATTCTTCATTCTTTAGGGATTACTGTCAGTAGCTCAAGTTCTTATAGTACCTTAAGATAGTATTCATCCAAGTAAATTAAGTGGGTGATTTTAACTCATGTGGTACAAACTTGTGCTCTCTGGTTAGATATCTCCTCATTGACCTTGGGATTAAATGTCTTCACTGTTTTTGGTTAAGCTGATGAAGAGGAAACAAGACAAGAAAGGTGATAGATTAAAGAGATGATGGAGAGGAAAGATGATGGACTTGTTCAGAAGGTGGAGGGAGGCAGATAGACTCAAAGAGTCAAAGAATTATAGAATTTGATGGAAATGCAAAAATAATCTAGTACAAACTTTCCTTAAGAGTAAATCCTCTCTGTAAGCACTCCATCAAGTAGTCATCTGTCCTTTGCTTGAGCGTCTTCTGTGATGGAGGACTCATTCTGTTCCAAGATAACTCATACTAAGTGTGGCAGCTCTAATTATTCTCCTTAATATTGTGCTCTCTACAACTCCTACTCATTGGTCCTATTTCTTTCTTCTGGAGTCAAGCAAATTATTCCAATTAACTCTAATCCTTCTTTCATATGGCAATACTTCTGTCACATTTGGAGCTCTCAAGCTCCTCTCAAGGTTGGGAGGACAATATCCAGATTGATGGAGGGAGTTTATCATCGTCTCAGAAAGGCTTAGCAGAATTTACTTGGTACTAAAACACTGATCCCATCCAATGGGGCAACATTAATTGTAGTTTTCATCATTCATGACACCCAAGGACCCTGAGGTTAAAAGTACTCACTTCCACTGCTTCTTAGGACCCCTTCTTAGAGCCTAGTGTCCCAAGGAGGACATGCAATAGCCCAACCATGGATGGAGTCTACTGAGAAACCCCAAAATGCTCTTCCCCACACCCCAGAGATGCACTAGAGACCGAGTTGCCTTCCTAAGGCAACCAAGAGGACAGTGAGGCTCCATATTAACAGTCAGCCTCAGCTCTCTAGAGAACTAGAAGGCACAGTGGATAGTGTGCTATACTTGGAATCAGAAATCAGGAAACCCTGAGTTTGAATCCTACCTTAGATACTCACTAGCTGTGTGACCTTGGAGAAGTCACTTAGTCTCTCTCAGACTCAGTTTCTTCATCTATAAAATGGGGAGAAGAATAGTACCTACTTCAGAGGATTGTTGTAAGGAACAAGCAAGATTCCATACATAAAACATTTTATAAATCCTAAAGCAATGCATAATTATTAGTTATCACATATGTGTACATATGTGTGTATGAGTCTGTCTGTGTATATGTATGTATGTATGTATATAACATTTTTCCAGGGTTACTCTGCTCTTCCTCCTCAAATCCTCTGACACATATCACCCCCATACACACCAAATGGTAGAAGAAATGTGGCTCAGTTGTAGGCGATTCCAGGCTGTTCTATTTAAAGTCTGACTAGTTTACAATATCCCCTCAGCTTCTATCCTGGCAATAACAACATTCTGCTCCTCTCTGTGTTCTCCCCTCCACTCCAGGAGAAGGTGGCTGAGGAGCATCTGGGTGGTTTTGATGAAACAGCCTAACCAGGGAAAGGACATGAATAAACTCCATTAACTCTAAGGTATAACCAGCCAGGCAATATCAGTCAAATCAATTATATAGTGCCACTGCCCCTTTTTCTACTGGGAATCCAGACTCTTTATATCTTTTACACATCCTTTAAAGCCAGGTGCCCAGGAGGATAGCAGCTGTGGTACTGTTCTGAGGATTTGGGGGTCACACATCGGATTGTGTATAAGACACTGGACAGACCTTCCACACCCAAGAGTAATGACCCCTGTCACTGAGTTTAGTCATTCATCATTATTCAGTGTAAACTGAATATCTGCTGTCCAGTGTCTGGGAGGTTCCACATATTGAGAGATGAAAGAGGTCTAGACAAACCCAGTCTCTGGGATCCTGTAGTGGGATTCTTGATCTTTGTCAACTTCCCTTACGATTTTATCTGATCTGGTACCCATCTTGACAACCAAGAGGCAGGAAGTCCCTTCTTTAGGCATCATTTACATTTCATCAAGACTAGCTCCTTCTGCCTTTCTAGTATATCCAGCACACACACCCATGGGACAAAATCCATAAATGATCTGAGACCAGAAGATCCTGAGAACGGAGTATATTGTGTTGTTTTTGTCAAATTTTGCTAGTTGCAGGAGCCAACCCCAATCCCCTTCTGCAAATGTGCTGTACACAATACAAATATTATTTGGTGTCTTCATTTGCTTGGTCCACATGTCTATTACCCAGGGGGGATCAGCCACAGTCAGCAGACACCTTGACTGTTTTACAAATATCTCTAGAACCTCACATGGAACTTGGGGGCCAATAACCAAAATAACCTAGCTGGGAAGCCATGAAGGCAGATTACTCCCATCAAAATATACCATTTGATTTGAAGGGTCAAAGGCAGCCTGGTACATAAAATCAGCTAAGAAGATCAGAGATTTGAAGTTGGAAGACACCTTAAACGGCATCTAGCCTAACTCTTTCATTTTATAAATGAAGAAACTGAGGCCTAGAGAAGATATATGACTTGCCCAAGGTCATGTAAGCCATAAAGATTTGCACTCAGGTCCCTTAACTCCAAATCCAGTGCAATTTCTATGCTGCCTATTAATACATCCAAGAGTATTGGTCCCCAGCTATGAAAACAACAAGAATTGCTTAAGAACAGCTCACCTAAGGACAGCTAGCTGATGCAGTAGATAGAGCACCAGCACTGAAAGCAGAAGTACCTGAGTTCAAATCTGGTCTCAGACGCTTACAAGTTATGTGACCCTGGGCAAGTCACTTAACCCTGATCACCAAAAAGACAAATAACAACAACAACAAAAAGCCTACAGCTCATCTCTTCCTCTAAGAATACATTATTTTCTTCAAAACACAGCTAAATGTCACCTTCTACTTTTTCTTAATGTATAGAGAGGCCATGTGACAGTAGAGAGATTGGCCTGATTGTTAAAAAAAACTAGAGGAAGACCCGGGTTCAGGTCTTGACACTGATACTGGCTGGATGGTCCTGGGCAAACCTCTCAGTGCTAAAAGCAATTCTCTAAGACTCTGGTAGCAGCAATTTTCTCATCCAAGAATTTCCTACACATTGAAATCACTGGAACAGTCCCTATCCCTATTTACATATATACAGCTTCCTCCAACAGAATGTTAAGCTCCTTGAAGACAGAGACCATTTCATCTTTGTCCGTATATTCTATGCTCCTGGCATAATGCCTGACCCATAGTAGGCGCTTAATAAGTGTTTGACTAATTGAATGAATCTTTAAGGGTTCCCTACCCAGAGAAAAGTGGATCCTCACTCATTCCAGGTTGCAGTGGCTCAGGGACTTCTCAGCTCTTCTCACCGAGTTCAATGTATCTCTTCCTACCCTTGAACTCCACATCAGGTCTGGGAGGATCATATGACCTGCTAAGATGTTCTTTAACTCCCTGTTTCTTATCTCTTGGCACTACCTGAATTACTTGTAACTGGCAAAATTCCATCACACTGTAGAAGCACCTAGAAACTTGATCATCCAGCTAGCATTGCTAAAGACCCTATTCTATCTCCAAAGAGAGTAACTCAGCATGATGAGGAATTTGTCCTAGTTGCCCAGAGGGGTCCCTTCCTTCATCACGATAATGACCCAGTTATTATGGAGTTACAGCTCCTCCAAATTCCCCTCTCAAGAAAGTTCCCTGAGCCTCCCCAACTATAAGAGGTCAATTCACACCAACCTGGAGAAGCCAGCGTCTGCTTTCTTTGTGCTTTGCATACAGGAGGCGATATATTAGCAGTTAGAGGTAAGAGTAGGGAGACAGTTATGGAAGCATGATCATAGTTAACGATGATAATTGCTAACAGTTATATACTGCTTGCTATGTGTCAGGCAATGTGCTAAGCATTGCTAACCTAGAGAGGCAGGTGCTATTATTATCCCCGTTTTACAGATGAGAGAGTTGAGGCAAATAGGGTTTAAGGGACTCACTTAGGGTTGCATAGCTATTATGTATCTGAGGCCAAATTTGAACTCAGATCTTCCTGACTCCAGGCCCAGAGCTCTATCTACTGTGCCACCTACCTGCTGTTAGTACTGAAAGGGACCCTGCCACGGTACCCTAGCAGCAAACCCTCTTTCAGCTGCTTCCTAAGTCAGTGTATCATCTGTATCATGCCCCATGGAGAGATTCTGGTGTTTGAGGAGAGGAGAGGGGAATGGCTTTGGAAGGGGACTAAGGGTAGACTTCATGAAGCCTAGTAATATTATTATGTTCCATTATATCAAGCCTTTCCCAAGGCAGGGCAAAACAATGCTGCATCAGAGATTATAAATCTTGGTTGTCTCAGAAAGGCTTTATCAACACAGACTCCGCCTGCTTCCAGAAGGAGGGAAATAAGCACCTAACCATATTCTAGGAATAGTGCTATACACTTTAGAGACAGCTCATTTGTTCCTCACAACAATCCTGTGAAGTAGGTTTCATTATTATCCCTATTGTACAAATGAGGAAACTAAGTCAAATTGAATTTTGGGGGGCATTGCCTAGGGTTACACAACTTTTAAGTGTCTGCGGCTATATTTGAACTCAGGTCTTTCTGACTCAAGGTTCAGTGTTCTCCACTACCTGTTGGCAGGTTACCAGAAGACTGACCTCAGGCAAAAGGAGCAATACCAACCACAATATTATACAAGACACCCAATGGGGGTAGGGGAGAGAGAGGAAACACTGGCATCAAATGACTCCCCTAGTTTTTTTCTCAGAAGATGGATGGTGTCCTAAGACATAAGTAGCCTATCCACAGAGATAGTTTTAGGGCAGCCCTATAATGCAACCAAACACTTACCTAAACCTCAAAAGCTTACTGAGGTATCACCTGTCTCCTCAAACCGGGCAAAAAAAAAAAGACTTTCAAACAGTTCACTGTATGTTGCCCCAGTGTGCCCAAAACAGAGACATAAAATATGCCTTAGCTCCAAATAGCTCTAAATTGTTCTTATAAAAGTCAGCAGACTAAAACAGTCTCTCTGTTGCTTCTGTCCTGAGTATTTACACACCTTCATATGTTAGAAGATCAAAAGCATGCCTTCCTGCCTCTCCTCCAGTTTTCCCTTTTCCAGGCTAAATACTTTCCCTTTTCCAGGCTAAACACAGACTAAAATTCCTTTAATTAATCCATATGGCATAGGGCCAAGTTACGCTCACCCTCCTGGTCATCATATTCTGGATGTGCTACAATTTGTCAATGTCCCTCCTAAAATATGGCACCTAGAAAATGTGCTCATCTCCCTGACATCTCCTCCCCCATTTCAGGCACCCTGCACTCAGACCAGGCTCACCTATTTTCCCCATCCCCGAAAACATACCTTCCATTTTTCTGTCTTTCTGATTTTACTTATGTCATTTCCTGTCCACAAGACCTCCATGCTCACACACAATTTACATCAATTAATGTTTTATTCGTAGAAATTCAAAGTTGGAAAGGGATCCAGAAGTCTTCTAGTTCAATCTCTACCTTAAAAAAATACTTCCACATTGTACTTGAGAAGTGGTAATTTAATCTTAGTTGGAGGTCTTCCAGTGAGGGGGAATTCATCTTACTTTTTGGATGGCTCTGATTCTTAGAAAGTTTTTTTCCTTATGTTAAACCTAATATTAACCTCTCTGTTACTCCCACCAATTAGGAACATTGGCTCCTAATTCTTCCCTCTGGGTCTAAACACTTAGAACATGACCATGGAAACCCACTGATCATACTAGGCATAGAATGTGGCACAAAAAGAGCACCGAATTTTGGGTCACAGGACCTGGGATCAAATCCTCCTCTACCAATATGACCTTGGACAAGTCATTTAACTTCTCTGGATTTTCATTTCCTCATTTGAAATGAGGGAATTGAACTAGATGGGTTCTGAGGTCCCTTTTTCCAGCTCTAGAGCTATGAGTCTATGAATCCTAAAATGCTAATATGAGATGGAAAGGACCCTAGGAATCATTTAACCCAACTCTTTGCTTTTACAGGTGAGGTAAACTGAGGTCCTAGGAATTGAAGTGACGTACCCAAGGCCACACAGTAAGGTTAGAGGCGTAGCCAGGCTCCTGTATAACATGTATGACATTGGCATACTTTGCTCTTATTGAATACATGCTAGAATATAGTGATCAACTCTGCCTTTTTGTAGTGCTCTCAAAACACACCTTCACTAATATATTATTCACATTTTTCAAGGTTCAGTTGAAATTTGACCTTTTCCACAAAGCTTGATCACCCAGGCTTGAAGCCTGCTTTTCACTGATCTTCTATAGCCACTGGTAGACACTACTCAAGAGGCAGGTGGCACATTCATGTCTATCATATCTCCTCTCCTAGACCCTGAGGACAGGGACTGTGTCTTCTTCATTCTTGTATCCCCTAAAGTGCCTATCACAGAGTAGGTACCCAAGAATTTTTGTCTGCATAATGATTATTGCGATGAGGCTGATGGTGACAAAGAAACCAGCTTTCTCTCCTCCAAAAATCCTTCAGTCCTGTCTTATCCGTCCTTGTGCTCAAGGAATGACTTTTCCCTAGAGCCAAATTTCTTATGTTTTAGAAATCTGTGCTTTAAAATGGAGAGAGCTGTACACTAACCTTATAGCCTTGATTAATATCTTCCCTTTGTTTGCCTCATTATCGTGATTAGACTCTGCCCGTAGCATAGCAACGGCTAATTGTGGGTTGGTTGCTGAGTGCATAATTCCCTCTATTAAAATTTTATCGAGGCTTAATTGTGCTCCTTTTTGCAAGAGCGGATGCTTCAAAGTTTCAGAGGAGAGGGGATGTGGTTAGTGGGAGCTTATGATTTTTTAATCTCGGCAAGTACTGTACAGCCCTGATCTTGAAGACTACTGACCTTGAGGCAGTTTCCATGAGGCCAGAAAGAAGCACATTATTTATTTATTAACACAGCAAGAGGTTTGCAAACAATCCTCCATGTCAGGGTAGAAAGCATATTGCAGGTCAAATGCCATTACAAAAAACCCCAAAGGATGATCTAAATTGAATTGCTGTACTACATATATATTTTTGCATGACTTATGGCTGATAGGTGGAAGCATGGCTTTTCAAAGTCCATCTCAAATACCACCTCCTCCACAAAGCCTTCTCTGATCACTCTTCTCTCTCCCAAGCCAGAAGAGTTCTTCCTCTTTTGAACTCTCAGAGCACTTTTAAAGTTCCTTAGGCACCCATATTCCATTTGGTGTTTTAGTTATTCGTGTGCATGACTGACAATAACAATCACTACTGGGCCTAAGGGGCCAGAGCATCCGTGCCCTTTGCAATAAGGGCTCCTCTCAGTTCTGATCTACAAATGCCTACAAATGGCCAGACTTCCAGCCACATGGCATGTCAGTCATAAAGGGTATGGGGAGAGGCAAAGAAGGAAGCATTCATTAATCACCCACTATGTGCCAGCCATTGTGCTATCAGGGGTGGGGACCCTGGGGCCTCAAGGCCACATGTGGCCCTCTGGGTACTCAAGTGAGACTCTTTAACTGAATTCAAACTTCACAGAACAAATCTTCTTGATAAAAGGATTTGTTCTATAAAACTTGGACTCAGTCAAAAAGTCACATTCAAGGACCTAGAAAGCCACATGTGGCCTCAAGGCCACAAATATTATCTCTTTTTTTTTTTTTTTTTTGCCTTTTGGAGGGGGGAAGGCAGGGCAACTGGAGTTAAGTGACTTGCCCAAGGTCACACAGCGAGTAAGTGTTTGAGGCTGCATTTGAACTCAGGTCTTCCTGACTCCAGGGCCAGTGCTCTACTCACTGCACCATCTAGTGACCCCTATCTCATTATTTCTAAGGTAGAATAGTTCCAAAAATAAAAGGTCAATGTTTGTGGCATGGATATCTTTCTGTCATATAGAGATTTTAAACTGGCTTTAGCAACTGACATTTTATATATAGCCAGAGAGCTAGTGAGGGAGGGAGACTGAAGGAGCTGTGCCTTTAGATACAATGGAATCCCTTTCTTACAATTCAGAAGAGGGAGGATTCCAAGAACTAATTCCATGAAAGGAAAGCAGGATTTCAAGAATGTTTCCATGAAGAAAAAGTCTGAATTCCATGGGACTAGGGTTGGGGAAGGCATTCTAGCATACAATGTAGCCTGGAATAAAGTTTGGAAGTTGGTCTGGGCTGAGAAAACAAAGGCGACAATCATATTTTATGGAGACTATCTGAAAGCTGTGTTCGATTAGTGAAGTGGAAGAAACCCTGTAAAAGGTTTAAAATTTTGAATCTTGGACCTCATTCCTAGTTCGGGGTTAAAGCTGTTATAAGGCAGAAAGAGTGAGAACTCTAGTTGTTGTGAGGAGAAGGAAGAAAAAGAAAAAGAGAAGATGATGGTGAAGGCAGGGGAAGAAAAGTAGAAGGAAGAGGAGAAAGAGAGGGAAGAGGAAAAGAAGGTAGAAAAAGAAGAAAGGAAAAAGATAGAAGAGGAAAAGGAGAAAAGAAAAGCAAAGAGAAGGATGAGAAGGAAGATTGTGGATTAGTAGAAGGAAGAAGAGAAAAAGAAAAAAAGAAGAAAAAGAATAGGAAGAGGAAGAAGGAAAAGAAGAATGTGGTGCTGCTAGTGATGGTGGTGGACAAAGAAGGGGAGGAGGAATGAAGAGAAATTGATGATGTGGCAACTGTATTCCTTTCCTGGCTTTGTATCCTCGGCCCGTTTTTGCCTCTGTACTTCAGATTAAATAAACCAACATAGCTAACAGCCAGCTTCCTACAGATTGAAGTAAGGTCCTGACTGCAAACTCCATGTGGACAAAGAATGTGAGCACAGTGGGTGATTAATAAATATTGATTTTGAATTTAGTTGCTTACTGTTTCACAATTTTGTTTCTTCAACCTTAACTTTTGAAGAGTTGGTTGATATTTCCCCCCTTTTAGCCGATAAATATAATTACCACAAAGTAAAATCTCTGTCCTTGTCCCTCTTCTCTTTTTACTCTACACTTTCTCACTTAGTGACTTCATCTCCCATGGATTCAGTTATCATCTGTATGAAGACGATCACAGATCTATGTTATCTATCCCTCGTGTCTCTCCTGAACTACAGTCTTACATCAGCAATCAGTTACCTTGTAGACATCTCAAACTGGACGTCCTGTAGGCATCTCAAAGTCAGCATGTTCAAAACAGAACCCATTCCATTTCCCCACGAACTCCATTCTCTTTCCACCTTCCCTATTTCTGTTAAGTAATTGTAGCCTTGTATTGGCCTCAGCTCCTCACTCTCACTCACCCCACATACCTATTCCATTGCCAAAGCATGTCCTTTCTACTTTTACAATGTATCTCCGATATGTTCCCTTCTCTCTATTTACACAGATATAACCCTGGTGCAGGCCCTCAGCACCTTTCAGCTGCATTATTGCAAGAGCCTTCTAAACTGGCCATCCTGCTTCAGTCTCTCTCCTTCCTAATCCATCCTCCACTTAGCTGCCCTACGACATAGGTCAGTTAGTCACAATATCTCCTTATGACTTCCAGCACCAAGCATCAAGTCTTATATTTGACATTTAGAGCTCTTTACCCCTTGGCCCCTTCCTACTTTTCTAGGCTCCTCAGGCTTCTTTCTCCTCCATTCACTTCATAGTGTAGCTATAAGGATGGGATCTAAACCACAACACTCTATTTTAGACTTTATGTCTTTATATTAAAGTATTAATATAAAATACTAAATATATACTATTAATTAATCTTTCTATTAATTAGTTAAGGACGTATCTCAATCAATTAATCATTCACAAACCTTAGATTAAGTGCTAGAAGGCCTTCAAATTGGATGATGTCAAACAAGAATTGTGTTCAGACAATCTGGGGAAACTTGGCCATGTCCCAGGGACTGTCTATAAATTGCCAAGTGAGTTGAGGAAGGATTGCTTCCAGAAATAGAAGCAGGTGCAGCATTCCAGCGCATGACTGAGGGGGAAAGGTAGGACTGAGTTGTGACAGAAAAGAGATATACTGTAGTGAGGACAGTTATCCTATTCGGTGTACCTCCAAACAGAAGACCCAGGCTCAGAGAAATGCCGAGAAAAGGTTAGCTCTTGCCCTGCCTTCTCCCAGTACCAGTCTCTCTACAGATATTCAAATATAAACTGCTCTCACATCATCCAAACACTTCCAGTAAATAGTCAATAAACATTTATTAAATGCCTACTATGTGCCAGGCACTGTGCTAAGGAATGGGGGTAAAAATAAAAAAACAAAAGACAGTCCCAGCCCCCCAAGAATTTGTAATTAATCCAGTGGGGAGAGAATACACAAAAGGAAGCTGAAAGGAGTGGGAGGAACTAGAAACTGAATTTTGCCAAAACTAGAAAGAGGCCAGGGGTTAACTAAAGATAGATACAAATGTAAATTTAGGAAGAAAGCCCAACCTCTGACTAAACATTAGGAATTTTACCAACTCAAGATGCAGAGCAATTGGGACTGAACTCATAATTTTTTGTCTAAAATAAACTCACTAGAGCTGAAGAGTAAAGAACCATGGGGAATATTACATCATATTGCTCCTTAGGGCTTAATCAAGATAATTATTGTAATAAGCCATTACCTAGATACACTGATGTATTTGTAGTCCTTGAACACAACACTCTTTCTGTGCTGGGCTGGGATTAAGGAAGACACATGAATAGAAAGCCAGCCTGAGACACTGAGTACTTGCATGACCCTGGGCAAGTCACTTCATTTCTATTTGCCTCAGTCTCCTCATCTGTAAAATAACAGCACCTACCTTGCAGAGTTGTCGTGTGGATCAAATGAGACAAGATTTGTAAAGTGCTTAGTACAGTCCCCAGCACATGGTAGGTGCTATGTACTTATTCCTTTCCCTTCCCTTCTTTTCCTTTGTCTCTCCTTCCCTTGCCTTCCCTTTTCTACCATCTCTGTGTGTTTGCACTGGTTACCCACCATGCCTTGCTGGCATGCCCTGCCTCTTCTCTTCTACTTCTTAATTTCTATGGTTTCTTTAATCATTTAAATCTTTAAAATGCCTTTTCCTCTAAGATTACCTTACATCTTCTCTCTCTCTCTCTCTCTCTCTCTCTCTCTCTGTCTCTCTCTCTCTCTCTCTCTCTTTCTCTTTCTCCCTCTCTCTCCCCCTTTCCCTTTCCCTCTCTTTCCTCTCTTTCTCTCTTCCTCTCCCTCCCTCCCCTCCTCTCTCTGTCTCTTTCCCCCTCTGTATATACATGTATATATACATGTATATATACATACATATCTTGTATGTAGCTACCTAGTTACATGTTGTCTCCTCCCATTCGAATGTAAGTTCCTTGAGGGCAGGAGCTAGTTTTTTGTTTGTTTTGGGGTTTTGCCTTTCTTTTCCTTCAGGGCTTATCACAGTTCCTGGCCCATAGCTAAGTACTTAACTAAAATGTTTGGCGCATGTCCTGGCACAATTAGAGCTTGCTGACTGACTATTCTTACATTCTCCTATTGAGGAATATAATGGAAGAAGATAAAATGGCAACCGAGACTCAGTCTTTGACTTACAGTCTAGTCAAGAAGCTAAGACAAGAAATGCAAAGGTGGGATGTTAAACTGCGATCAGTCAATCAACAAGTATTTATTAAGTGGCTAATATGTTCCAGGCACAGTGCTGGGCTATGGGGAAAAAGGGGTCAGAGTGATGGGCCAAGAGTCAGGAAGACTCATCTTCCTGAGTTCCAATCCAGTGGCAGATACTTACTAGCTGTGTGACCCTGGGTAAATCACTTAACCCTGTTTGCCTCAGTTTCTTCATCTGTAAAATGTATTGAGGAATGAAATGGCAAACCATTCCAGTGTCTTTGCCAAAAAAACACCAAAAGGAGCCATGAAGAGTTACATACGACTGAAAAATTACTCAACAACAACAAAAAGGGGAGTATATATTAGGACATGACCATTTTTTTCAAAGGCATCAATAAAAGCTTTCATAAAAACCCATGAATCCAAATGACTGGTTTCAATGGAAGGGGAGGATGGGAGGTGTCAAACTTGACCTTACCTCGTTAGCACTGGCCAACCAGCATGGCCTAATTCCTTTTCCATACCAACCACCTGCAGATAACACACAAGCTTCCTGAGCTAGGAAACTCCCATTTAGACAATGTGGAATATTTCTTGTGAAGGTAAATTCAGCAGAAGCTGATGAAAGTGCTATAAACAGAAGCATTGATTTTTTTAAGAGTATTAATAGATCTGAATTACACACAGTCTATTGGATTCTTGGAGAGAATATTTCATGACATCCTGTCAATATACTTTTTTAAATTCTTTGACAAATGGAAATGAGAAGTTGAAGGCTGCTGAAGTAGTGTGAGACGCTGGACAGACAGTGGTGATATGACAGGTGGTTATTTAGACAGAGAGGTCTGCCTGACTTTTTGTTTATGAGAAAAAAAAGGAATGGAAATTTTATGCTGTTACAGACAATAATTAAAGGCTAGCTGGGAATATATGCTGCGTGGGTACAGGAAGAGAAACAGAGGTGACAATTAAACTATCCTTTGAGGGTGCAGTCTGGACGTAAAACACAGTGAGCTCCTCCAGTCCTTACCATTCCCCAACCCCAACATTTCCATACAGGTTAAATTTAAATGACCATCCAAGACAGCCTTAAAGGAGATTTAATGGTACAAAAGAGAAGCTTAAGGAAGGGTGGGGAAAGAAACCATAGAGGAAAGATTTAGACCTCGAACAATTAGTCCAATTTCCTAATTTTATAGATGATATGATTAAGACCCAGAGCTCACATGTGCAGTAAATAGCAGATTTGGAATTCAAATCCAGGCTCTCCAGCTCCAAATCCAAAGCTGTTTCCAACACATCATCCTGCTAGCCACATTGTCGTGGGTCAGAAAGTATGAGAGAAGCTCTGAGCTTTCAGTTCTATTTTTTTTTTATCACTACCTGGTAGCCCCAGTAATATCCTCTACCAGCTGCCTCCCAGATTCACTGCAGTGGAAGGCCATTGTGGAACCTGCAGTAATGTATCAAAGTACAACAGGCCAGTTTTGGTCAGTCCTGAAGGAAGTCGAGTGGGCAGAGCCTGCTTTGTAAGTAAATGGTATTCATTAACGTGGTAATCACACATGGCATTTTCTGTTACTAAATGGGCTTGGTACATAGATATTATTCACTTAAATAATCAATCACTGTCAGCAAATTACAGGATGCAGAGAATGAAATTAGCAAAATGAACTATGGATGTAAAATTCATTTGAAATTCAATTTAGCGACAGCATTAGCTTTCAATTAGTCTGCCCAACTGTTTGAGAACCTTCTTTTCTCTCGGATTTTTCTATAAATGTAATTAACCTTTTCGCTGTTAAATTGGAATAGGAGAGTTTGATATCATTATTATGGAGCACCTGATATTGTCTTTGGGTGACATACAATTAGATAGTGACTTCAGATTAGAGAATTAAAAGAGCATTAGAGTTATCTCTGGGATTTAGGATCACAAGATTATAGACTGAGGGAGTAGCAGAAGGAAGGGACTATCTAGTCCCATCTTCCCATTTTACAGATAAGTAAACTGAGGCCCAGGGAAATTACATGACTTCTTATGTTCACATAGGTAATAATAACTAGCTAATAACTGCTAGCACTTATATCACATTTTGGGGGGGGAAGGGCAGTTGGGGTTAAGTGACTTGCCCAAGGTCACACAGCTAG
This sequence comes from Pseudocheirus occidentalis, assembly GCA_028646575.1. Lineage (NCBI taxonomy): Eukaryota > Metazoa > Chordata > Mammalia > Diprotodontia > Pseudocheiridae > Pseudocheirus > Pseudocheirus occidentalis. Next base: position 123,912,315 of record CM053598.1, read on the forward strand.
GTTTTTGTGTTAAGTGTCTGAGGCCAGATTTGAACTCAGGTCCTCCTGACTCCAGGGCCGGTGCTCTATTCACTGCACCACCTAGCCGCCCCACTTATATCACATTTTAAGGCTTGCAAAACCCATTACAAATGTTATCTCATTTTTCCTTCACAGCAACCATTGGAGAGAGGTGCTATTATCTCCATTTTACAGATAAGGAAACTGAGACAGACAGAGGGTGTGTGACTTGACCAGGAACACACACCTAATAAGAATCTGAGGCTAGATTTGAATTCAAGTCTTCCTGATTCCACTAGTGTACCCATCTATAACCAAGGTTTTAACATGGGCTACAAACCCAGTATCCTTTATTTTGTTGTTGTCGTTCTGTCATTTTTCAGTCATATCCAACTCTTTGTGACTCCATTTGGGGTTTTATTGGCAAAGATACTGGAGTGGTTTGCCATTTCCTTCTCCAGCTCATTTTTACATATGAGGAAACTGAGGCAAACAGGGTTAAGTGACTTGCCCAACTAGGTAATAAGTGTCTGAAGCCAGATTTGAATTCAGGATGATGAGTCTTCCTGACTCCAGGCCTGGCACTGTATCTGCCGAATCACCCAGCTGCCCCACACCTTCCAATGCAGGGGTGGGGAACCTGCTGCCTAAAGGGCACATGTAGCACTCTAGGTCAGGCTTACATATGGCCTTGAAGCCACAGGTTCCCGGCCCCTGGGTGATAATTTCCTTGCACTGGCTAGAGGGACAAAAGCATAGAGACAAAAGGTAGTGTGTTTTATGTGAGAAAGGGTACAAAGGCCAGTTTGATAGGACCCTAAAGGCATGTGGGACAGAATACTCTGTAACAAGTACTACATAATAAAGTGATGATGGAAGGGGAGCACAGGATGATTCAGGGGAGATAGTTTGGCACAGAGAAAAAAATCTCTATACCCAAAATCACAAGAAGAGGTTCATATCTCATTTCTTCTACTTGAATAAGTTAACCAACTTGTCTGGGCCCCAGTCTTCTTCCCTTGTAAGGTGGGGATTCAATACAAGTATAAACTTATTAAAGAATTAAAGACCTGTTATGTGCAGGGTGCTCTGTTTGGGATACAAAAATGAACATTCTCACAAGAAACGCCCATTCTTACTATAGAATACAACATAAAAATGACAGATTTAAAAATATAAGGAAACAAAAGTTCTGGTCCAATCCCTTCAATGGTGGGGGAATGGAGACCCTGGGAAGGTGAAGTGTCTAAGCATCACACAAGTACTAAGTGGCAGAGCTGGGGTTTTCTCATTGAACCAAAGCTAGAATCTCTGATTCTAGTCTAGTCACCCCCATTTCATAGACGAGGAAACTGAGGCAGAGAGGTTAAGTAACTTGTTCAAGATCACACAGGCAGTAAATATCTATAGACAGAATTTGAACCCAGGTCCTCTGACTTCAAAGCCACTATTTCTACCCCTCTACTCCAAAGGTCCTCTGATTTCTGGTTTCAGAGTGAGCCCACTTTTCTCCTGCACTACCTGCCTTTCACATAAGTCAATAGAAGGTAATTTCACAACTAAGGCAGCCCTAACAAACGAGGTGAGAAAGGCAGATATTTACATATGGCTTTTTCAGTCTCTCATGTTAGAATATAAGTTCCCTAGAGTGTGGATTGTTTCACTCTTCCTATCCGTATCCCCAACTGCTAGAGCTTAAGAGACAGTAATGTAGGCTTGTTGATTGATTGACCCAAGAGGTAACACCTGAGCTGAAACTTGGAGGAAAATAAGGATAATTAACCTGCCCTGGCTAGCTCTCAGAGCTGTAATGAGAATCAATGAGCAGATATATGGGAAAGCATTTGGAAAACTGCAAAGTGCTATGCAAATGTATGATATTATTAATGCAATAGCTTCCTTGCCGCTCTTATTGCTTCTAACATCTCTTATTTCCAGTCTACGCTGTATACCACTGCCAGACTTTGATCTTATGCCTCCTTATTCAAAAGCATTCAGTGACTCCAGATGTCCACAGGAAAAAATTCAGACCCCTTCACCTGTCATCTAAAGCCCTACACACTGGCCCCAACCTGTCCTTATGACTTTATCATCCTCTAGTCCTTTATGTGAATAATCTAGTTCACCCAAAATAGTCTCTTGATGGTCCTCAAACATTGTTTTCTTTCTTCTTTTGATGACTAGATCTCCCCATCTTGCCCAGGATGGAAATTCAGGGGCTACTCAACAGACTCAATTCCATTACTGATCAGCATAGGAACTTTTTCCTGCTTGGTTTCCAACTTGAACCAATTTGCCCATCTTCAGACAACCTGATCCTCACTCACCTCCCCTTCATCCCTTCCAGGGGTCAACTTTATTAATGACGAACTAAGTGCAAACACCCAATTCAAATAGCCAGCTATAACTCAGAATTTTTAAAAATATTTTTTAATTTTTTTCTGCCAATTATGTGTTAAGGCAAGTTCTTTTAAGATTGGGGTTTTTTTAAAAAAGTTTTTCAGGTCCAAATTCTATCCCTCCCTCCTTTCGTCCTCCCCAAGATCATAAGCAATCAGATATAGGTTATCCATATGCAATCATGCAAAACATTTGCCTATTAGTCATTTTTGTACAGGAAGACTTGAATAAAGGGGGAAAAATGAAAAATAGTGAAAAATAGTGTGCCTCAGTCTGTATTCAATAAACATTGGTTCTTTCTCTGGAGGCAGATAGTAGGCTTCATCATTAGTCCTTTGGGATTTTCTTGGATCATTGTATCACTGAGATTAGCTAAGTCATTCACAATTCTTCATGAAACAATATTGCTATTATTGTGTATAAAGTTCTCCTGGTTCTGTTCACTTCACCTTGTATCAGTTCATGTAAGTCTTTCCAGGTTTTTCTGAAATCATCCTGCATGTAATTTCTTATAGCACAATAATATTCCATTACAATCATATACCACAGCTTGTTTAGTCATTCTCCAATTGATGGGAATCCCTTCCATTTCCAATTTATATTAGCAGTGGTATTTCTGGATCAAAGGGCATGCACAGTTTCATAGCCCTTTGGGAATATATAACTCAGAATTCTCAATCTCAGATATGTTAACTTCAGCTTCCTCAGTAGCCAGGATATAGGCATGCACCCTCAGGCATCTTTTGATTCAGCTAGGTGGTATAATGCATAGATTACTGCTATGGGAGAAGAGGGACTCAAGTCTGAATCCTGTTTCATACATTTCTTTTTTTTTATAATAAATTGTATTTGTTATCTTGTTTACATCATTCATTTTCATGAGATTTTTGAATTACAAATTTTCTCCCCATCTTTCCCCTATCCCAACCCCAAAACAGCGGTCCCACTGTAGAGCCCCTCCCTTTGTCTGCTCTCTAACTTTCTGGAAGGGCAGGGACTGTCTCCTGACCCCAGCCCCTGTATATCTTGATTGCTAGTTGCAGGTATTGCGGAGCTTTAAATTCTAGATTCTTTTGATTCCTCCCTTGTCACCCACCCCCACTGGAAGGACAAGCAATTCAATACAGGCTGTGGATGTGTGATTATACAGGACATATTCATAGTGGACATATTGTGACAGTGATCATATACCCCTCCTTCCTATCCCTCCCCCCCTTGTTCTGTTCTCTACCCTGTCCCTGTCCCTTTACTAAAGTATGTGCTTCCAGCATCCCTCCCCCAGACCCTGCCCTCTCCTCCGTCATCCCCCCTCTCATCCCCATGCCCCCTACTCTCCTGTGTGGCATGATGCCCAGTTTAGAGTTTATGCCATTT
>CM053598.1:123916588-124007870 GCA_028646575.1 Pseudocheirus occidentalis
ACTCAGATCCTCCTGACTCCAGGGCCGGTGCTCTATTCACTGCACTACCTAGCTGCCCCTTGAGTTAATCTATTTTTTAAAGCGTTGTTTTCTTCAGTCAGGTTGTTGACTCTCTTTTCATGATTTTCTTCCATCATTCTCATTTCTCTTCCCAATTTTTCCTCCACTTCTCTTATTTGTTTTTCAAAGTCCTTTTTCAGAATATCTATAACTTCTAGGCATTCTTCAAGTGTCTTGGAAGCATTTGGTGTGGGAGTTCTGACTGTGTTGTCTTCATCCTATTCCATGCTTTGACCCTTTTTGTCCACAAAAAAAGGATTCTAGAGTTTTATTGCTGTTCTTATTTTGCTTCCTTTTCCTCACGTTGGCCAGTCAATTAAGTGGTTGGTTTTTTAGCTTTGTGAAACTCTGCTTCCAGGGAGGAAAGCTCTGTTGCAAATTGCTGGGGTTTTCCCAGCTGCCGGAGCTATTAAGGGGGTGTTGCAGCACCCCCCCCCAGCTTTGGCTTGCTGAAAGTACTCCCCAGGACTACCACCTAAGACCACAATCCAGATCCAGGCCGCTCAACGCAAGAGCACTTGGCCCTGGTCAATTGACTCAGCCCCTCTGTGGGATCCACAGGCCAGGGGCCCTGAAGCAGCCTAGTGGGGGCAGCTGTAGGTTACAGCACTTCCTGCCCTTCCCCTACTGCTTCCTTGCCCTGGGGGTAGATTGGCCAAACTCCTTTTCCTCCCCCAAATTTAGCTTGAAAGCTTCACTCACTTTCACTGACCTCTAATCCTGGCATAGTAGATGTGAAGATTGCTTGAGGTGCAGTAAATCTTCTCTGAAGTAGACTCACGCTGTGGCTTGGGAGGCTCGGCTCCTCCCGAACACCCTGGAGCCTGGCCGCATGGCGGTTTCAGGCTGGGCTGGTGCCGGCTGCTGGCCTGCAGGCCTGCCCGATGAGCCCCTCCTGCCTCACTGCCTTTCTCTAATCCCTATTTTTCACACCTTGGTAGATGTGGAGTTGCTGGAGGCGTTGTAGATCTTCTCTCTTGTAGACTGGCTGCGGCTTGGCTTGGCTCCTCCTCATGCCCTGGGGCCTGGCCCCATTTTGGTTTCAGGCTGGGCTGGCCTCGGCTCCAGTCCTGCTGCGATGATCCCCTGCTGCCAAGCTGCCTTCTGTGAGAGATGTGTTTTCTGTATTTTTGTGAGTCTGAGAGCCCTAGAATTTGTCCAGAGTCATATTTTATGGGTGTTTAGGGTGGCTGCATGGGAGCTGTGGGACGCTGCTGCTTCTAAGCTGCCATCTTGGCTCCGCCCCCCCATACATTTCTTATCTGACTGTAGGTAAGTCCCTCAAACCTCTCTCAGCCCTGTTTCATTTTCTGTAAAACGAGAGTAACACCTACTTCACAGTGTCATAAGGATCAAATACATAAATTGCTTTTTTATTATCAAATATTTAAGGTGCTGAATGACAATCCCCACTTCTATAGGATGGAGCCTAGTATCTCCACCCATTTGAACTCTCAGTCCACTTTCCTCTTCCAAACCGTGGTAGACTGGACCTTTCCAGGTCCCCAAACTGTAGAGTGAATGAATTTGAATGAACTAGGAATCACCAACTACAATCATTCCCTTAAGACAGAGGAAGGCTAGGCCTTACACTTCATCATGTCATTGTATCTGACGGTACTCTGTGCCCACCATCCCTTCAGCTGCTAAATACTCCAGACCCAGAGCCTTATTACCTGACCTGCCAGTGTGGGACTCCTAGTCCTCGCCAGTCTCCTTGTTGCTGAGCCCTTAGGGGCTCTGGACCTTTCCATCAGGCCTACTACTGGACTCTCATATCTAGGCCACTCCAGTTGTAGCCTGAGTTCTTTATGAGAGACAGAACATTTAACTTCTCTGTGTCCCTAACACTCAGCCCAATGTTTGACATACAGTAAGTAATTAATAAATGCTTTTCCATCTAGCTAGGTAACACAATGAAACAGATCACTGAACCTATAGTCAGGAAGACTTGAATTCAAATCAGACTCAGTCACTTAATGTGACACTGGTCAAGTTACAACCTCAGCTTGCCTCAGTTTCCTCACCTATAAAATTGGGATAATAATAGCATTACCTCTCAGGGTTATTGTGAGAATCAAATGAACTAACATACAGAAAGCACTTTGCAAACTTCAAAATGGTATATAAATGCTAGCTATTTTTCCTTTATTCATTTGATACCCAAAAGAAGAACCAGAAACGATGAGAAGTGGCAAAGAAGAAATTTTAGGTTCAAAGTTGGGAAAATCTTCCTAACAATTAGAGCTACCTTGGTTGGTAGTGAGCTTCCCCTTACTGGAAGTCTTCAAGCAGAGACTGAACAACCACTTGCCAGGTATGTTGTAGTAAGGCTTCTTTGGGGTATATGAAGCGGCCACTGAGTTCCCTTCTAAGATTCTATGGTTCTGTGTGATTTTGTGAGTTTTCCTCCAGGCTCCATCCCTTACTTTGCTTGTTTCTCCATTGGCCTTTCCCAGAGGTTCCCTGGTGAAATTGCCCTCTACAAATATCCCACCCCATCCCCAGCCTTGCCCTGGCACCAGAACTCCCAGTTACATATAGCTCTGCTTCTCAGTTACTGTTTTACATTGTTCTTGACCTTTTCATATGGATGTGTCCTATGTCCCTATTTGGTCCACTGAAAACAAAGGTCACATCTAACCTTCTCTGTGTTCATTACTGTGCACAACACAAGAAAAGCAGCAAGTATTCAATAAATACTGGATGACAAGTTGCTTGATGGAGCCTAAGAGAGCCAGAAGGGACTTGGAGATTATCTGTCTCAATCCTTTCCTTTTACAAACAAGAAAATAGTCTCGGAGAGAAGAATCTGCTCACACACTGATAACTAGCATTTCTAAGCATGCTCTGGCCTTCTCCAGCTAGTCTCAATACCCCTGTGTGCTGTGTTCTCCTCTCCATGTTGTCTGAAGGTGGATGATGGACATCAGAGAGAGGAGTTGGAGAAACGTGCTCCCTGGGAACTGTGTGGGTGGCTGACTTAGTGGAGGTTTCTGTCTAATATTTACCTCTCAGATGCAGGCTCACTCAGTAACCACAATATATTGACAAGACCCTTTCACTTTAAAGGAAGAGGGGAGGGGGTCTTGTCAGTGGTGCCTGAGATATTCTGGGCTCCAAACCACATCTCCTGCTATCACAAATAACCTCATTATAACAAATGACCTCATTATCACCCTGGACCTGCCTAGCCAGGAGGCCCAGGGAGGGGGCTTTGAGAGGCCTCCAGAGGGATTTCAGCCACAGGTCCATCACTGTGAAGAGCTGTGGAGAACAAAGAACATTTAAATATTAAACCTTCTTCCCTAGAGGGGTTCGATGATTGCAGAGTCCTGGCAATTAGCCTGGGACCTGATGCTAGCATTTTAGTTTGCACGGTGCAAAATGAGTTTGCCAGTAACCTCCAGAGATTTAACTAAGGACTCTTCCTTGGAGAAATTCTGTTTTCTAGGTTGGGTATATAAAGAATTGCCTCTCTCACTATCTAGCCAGGAGAAAGGGCGTTGCAACTATTCATACTGATTGGATGAACTGAGAATAACCCACAACTAGGCTTCCAGGAAGACAGAGGATAACCAGGACTTCTATACCCTGCCACTGCACCCTGGGATCCATTGTGCTCTCCCAAAACACGGTCATATTCATTACACCCTAAGGAATCTTGGGCTTCTACAAACACCCTCCAACTGAATTCTTTTATTCACATTGTCTTCTGCAGCTAGAGTGTGAACTCCTTGAGAACAGAGATTGTGTGTGTCTATATGTGTGCATGTGTATGTGTGTACATGTGTGTGTTGTGTCTATGTATGTATTGTGTATGTTTATATGTGTTTATGTTTCTATGTGTGTGTTATGTGTATATGTATGTGTGTATGTGTATGTATGTGTTCATCTCTGTGTATGTGCATGTGTGTTAAATTTACACGCTCTTTACATCTATCCTCTTCCGTCCATCCTTTACTTAGCAGATGCTTGGCACACATAGTAAGCTCTTGTAAATGCTTCTTCATGTGTGCATTCACGCTCCAAGCTGAGTCTTCTCTGTTTCAGCCCCCTTACTCTCAAACCATCTTACTCTTCTATCAGTTGAGCAGCCCATAAAATCTTACCAAACCCATAAATCCTTCCTAGATTACCTAACCACAGGATTCTCTTTCACTCATTATTTGCTACCTTTTTCCTGTACGTAATATAAATAAATGAGGCAGCTGGGTGGCACAGTGGAGAGAGCCCTGGGCCTGCAGTCAGGAAGACATCTTCCTAGGTACAAATCTGGTCACAGATACTGACCAACTGTGTGACCTTGGGCAAGTCACTTCACCCTGTCTATCTCAGTTTCCTCAACTGTAAAATGAGCTGGAAAGGGAAATGGTAAACCCAGTATTTTTGCCAAGAAAACCCTGAATGGAGTCACAAAGAGTCAGATGTGACTGATAATGACTGAACAAAATATAGATAAATCCCTAAAAGTCAAAGACTCACTGGAGAGAGGAAGAGAATTGTTTGCTTATGTCTGGCCCCAAGTTCAAGTCCTTTCTTATTTGTCAAATTAAGGGTGACCCATCCTATTTTTATTTAATGTTCTGCTAGCTTGAGTGCTTGCAAAGGGGCATAGGGTCCTTTTCCTTTTTTGTGTGTGGAGTCTAATACACGAGCCTAATTCTAATGTTCTCATGGAAAAACTCTAGGTAGGAGCAAACACTAGTCAAACTATTTGAAAGGAAATCCAGAGTGGGTGCATGAGCCAAAATAATTACTGAGTAAGACATTCCCAAGACTTGTTCATGTAAAACCAGAGCTTCAGTTCTCAGATCCCGCCTGTCAGTATTTAATAACATTTTTCAAATCTTTATTTTTTTTCATATATCATATCTTTCAAACCATTTTATTTGTTAATCTACCTGCCTACATTAGCATTGTTCATTTCCCCACATTGGTTGGTCCCATACCTAGCGTTCTAGACAGTCAGGTAATTCAGTGGGTCAAATGCTGGGCTTGGAATCAGAAAGAACTGAGTTCAAATTCACCCTCAGTTACTTAATAGCTGTGTGACCTTGAATGAGTCAATTAATCTCTTAGTTCCTTCATCTGTAAAATGGGGATAGTATTAGTGTCTATCTCTCAGGGTTGTTGCGAGGTAAAATGAGAGGGTATTCCTAAAGCTCTTTGCAAACCTAAAGGTGCTTGCTATATAAATGCTTTACTGTTATTCTGTTTTCAGTCATGTTTGATTCTTTGTGGCTCCATTTGGAGTTTTCATGGAAGATACTGAAGTGATTTGCTATTTCCTTCTCCAGCCCATTTGACAGATAAGGAAACTGATGCAAATAGAGTGAAGTGACTTACCTATGGTCAGACAGCTAGTAAGTGCCTGAAGCCGAATTTAAACTCAGGAAGATGAGTCTTCTTGACTCCGGGCCTGGCATTCTATCTACTGTGCCACCGAGCTGTCTAGTATAAATGTTATCTACCATTACTCTAAGCCACGAAGCACAAATTTCACAGTGAACTCAATACATTGAGGAGGAAGGAATTTCCATGGGGCAAATTCAATACGCTTTTAGGGGTCTGAACTCCACACCAGTTTGCTAAAGGCTTCACGTACATGATTTCAGCTGATCATTACAATTACCCTGTGAATTAATTACTATTATTATTCTTGCTTTCCAGATGATGAAACTGGGTCCCGGAGGGCTTAAATTATATTCCCAGGATCACGTAGCTAGTCAATATCAGAGGCAGGTGTCTCTCCACTCAAAGGACTATCTATCCTCTCTTTTTTCTTCCAGCACCTGAATTTCAGATCCTTGAAAATACTCCTGAAATGCCTGAACTACAGGGAAGTCAGTCTTCCAGGGGTCCTCCTTTCTTGATTTTTTTTCATTAAGGGATGGCTCGGTACCTATCTGGGGTGAGTGGCCCTGCTTCATTATTTAACCTGCTCACCACCTTACACTGATAATGGGTAAGTGGGTGGAGCTACCTCCCAGCCCATCCATAATTCATGGGCTGTCTGGCGGCTCAGTGGGCTCCCTGCCAGAGATGGCAGTCGGGTGTCAAAGGGATTGCAGGGCTTTGAAAGGTTTTGCCACAGGCTTCTTTATCTGAAGTGGTGAGTGCAGCATCTGCTGCTGATTTTGTCTCCCTTTTGTTTCCTGATATGCTGTGGCTCTTGGAAAAACTCTGGGAAGTTGGGGAAAGTTTGACATCAGCATCTCCTTCTCTGCTCTTCCTCTTTCCTCCTCATCCTTCCACACTGTCCAGAGCTGCCAGGTCCTAGTACCCTCTCCTCTTCCTGCTGTCAGGGAAGACTTCAATAATAGACTGGAAGCTCCTTGAGGGCAGGGCCTGGACCTTTTTTTTTTTTTAATTTCCCATTTCTGGTGCTTTCCTCTAAGATGACCAACCATTTACACTGTGTAAATCATATCTCTACCTAGTTGTTCACATGCTGTTTCCTTCATTAGAATATGAATTCTTTCAGGGCAGTGTTTTTGCTTTTCTCTGTATCCTCTGCTCTTAGCCAAGTTCCTGATTCTTTCATTGTTTTTCTATCATTTTTCGGTCATGTCTGACTCTGTGAGCCCTTTGGGGATTTTCTTGGCCTTTTAAAGGTCCTGGAGTAATCAGCTATTTCCTTCTCCACTTCGTTTAACAGATGAGGAAACTGAGGTAGAGAGGGATAAGTGACTTGCCCAGGGTCATATGGCTAGTAAATATCTGTGGTCCAATTTTAACTCAGGAAAATGAGTCTTCCTGAGTCCAAGTCCATCACTAGACTCTTCACCACATAGCTGACCTCATAGTAGGTACTTAATAAGTGTTTATCAACTGACAGACTCTTCCCTGCACAGTTTAGTGAATTGTAGACACTATTTCCCTGAATGAATGAATGAATAATAATAATAATAGGTAACATTTATCAAGCACTGTGCTAGACACTAAGCTAAGCATTTTATAACTATTAGCTCCTTAGATCCTCAAAAACAATCCTGAGAGGTAGGCACAATTCCTAACTCCAGTCCCAGAGCTCTCTATTCACTGCACCACCTAGCTGAATAAATTATGAATTTAAATCACTGAATTCATATTATCTGTCTAAAAAGCACCATAGAGATTGTCCAGGCCGACTTTTTCATTTTATAGACAAGGAAAATGGAGGCTTAGAAAGGTAAGATGACTTACCGACAGGCTCTTGGGTAGCAAAGAACAGAGGGGTGGAAGCCGGGTGAAGCAGCAGTGACCTGGAGATCTTGGAATCCTCCTCCTGTCCCCTGCTCCACTGCCAGCACCCCCTGGTACCGGAACTCCTATATAGAAAGATGTGCCGCCTCAATGCACTAGGACCACTAAACTATTTGTTGTCCCTTTGAAAATGCCTGCTGCTTCCCCACCTCCTCATGTGCTTACTCACCATTTCTACCTCATCTTTTGAATTCCGGCTCCAAAGCCACCTCCCCCAGAAAGCCTTCCTTGATGCTTCCCCAATCCCTAGCCTACAGGGCTTCATTCCTCAGTAGATCTCAAAGGACTTTGCCCATCTCTTATACACTTTGCACTTTTTGTGTTCTATTTTCCACTTTGGTTATTTGCATATATGTCTTATTTATGCCTTTGTATGCATGTCTTATCACTTCCATTAGGCTGTAAGCATCTGGAGAGCAAAGACCATAGCTCATTGATGTTTGTATTATCTCCAGAACAGTCCATTACACACAGTCACCACTTAATACATGGGTTCTGAAGTCAAACATCAGTCATTTATACCTCAGTGGGAAGGAAGGATCTGAGAGCAGGGTTTGATCACAGGAGAAAGTGAGAGAGCCAGAGGATTCTGGGTAGAGAAGGACAATGGTTTCACAGCCTCTAGGGCTTGCCCTAAGCTCCATCCTCCCTCTATTATTAGCAAGTCAATATGCATTTATTAAGCACTTACTGTATACCAAGCCAGCCATCTCTCTTGCTTTTCTGGGTTTGGGGGTTGTTGGTTTTTTGTGGGGTTTTTTTTGTTTGTTTTTTGGCAAAAAAAAAAGTACATGGATTTAAAGAACACAGATGTTGTATGCTACTATTTGATTTTTTTTCTTTTCTTATTTGCTGTAAACTCCCTCTTCCCACATATGGGGGAGTGCTTTGAAAAAGCATAAAATATCCTAAATAGATACATATGCAAGGAATCAAAGGAGGCAGGCTGATCTAATAGAAAGAGCCCTAGGCTAGAAGCCAGGAGATCGAGTTTCTGGTCTGATCTCTGCTGCAAATTAGCTGTGTGACCTTGGGCAAGCTAGAGTATCTCATTATGTTAGAGCTGGAAGGTCCCTAGGTATCAACTTTGAGTGCAATCCTCTCACTTTTTGTTCAGTTATTTCAGTCCTGTCCAATTCCTCATGACCCTAAGATGCTGGAGTGATTTGCCACTTCCTTCTCCATCTCATTTTACAGATAAGGAAACTGAGGCAAGCAGGGTAAAGTGACTTGCACAGGGTCACAAAACTGGTATCTAAGATCAGATTTGAACTCAGGTCTTCCTGACTCCATGCCTGGTGCTCTATTCACCGCACCACCTAACCTTGGCAGAGGAGGAGAAGGAGCTCTAGAAAAGAAAAGTGACTTGACCAGGGTCTCATAGCTAGTTAACAGCAGAGGCAGAATTGGCACTGTAGGTGATGCATATCCAAATCCAACGACCTTTTCACTACACTCACACTGCTTTTTAATTAACCTTTGAATCTCAGTGGTTTCACTTGGCAAACAGAAACAATCATTCCTTTCTTCCTCCGTGTCAGAGGGTTTTCTTTATAGTCAAATGAGAAAATAGAGAGCAAAGACTTTGAAAAAGTATGAATGTGGCAGAGAGAAGCAGAGACGGAGAAAAGAATAAGAACCATATCTATAATTTCATTAGTATAAGTATGTATAAGTAGGGTAGTGTGAATAGAATATAGGACTTAAGTCAAGAAGACCTGAGTTCTAATCATGCTCCTGCCTCAGCCACTTAGTTGTGCAACTGTCTACCTCAGTTTCCTTATCTGTAAAATGAGAATAATAGTCACACCTACACCTCAGGATCATTATGAAGATGAGATAATATATGTAAAAGAACTTTGTAAAACTTGAAGCATATATAATATATATAATAGCATTAGCTATTATAATCTCCCAGAGGATCAGATAACTAGAGGGAAAGCTTGGAGCCTCCAGCTGTGCGATCAGGACCGGCTCCATTGGATCTGAAGAGCATACTGTATAACGAGAAGGCTGGCGATGGGGAAAAGTTACATTAACAACCATTTCTTGGTGCCTGCTGGGCAGTTCCTGTCCCTGAACTAAGGTGGATCCTGTCGTTGATAAATGTCATTGAGATTCCTGGGAAGAAAAAAGGAAGGGAAAGGATAGATGGGGCAGAACTAATGGGAACATTTTGGTAGATTCCAGGCAAGCAAATGTTCTTGAGCAATGGAGTTACAAACGGCTCATCTGGAAGCCAAAAGGCCCTGAAATACTGCAGACCTCAGCTCTTAATGCCGTCTGAGCTTGGCATTCGTTGAATCCAGGGTTTAGTGTCCTAATGAACAGCCAAGAGGGAAGAGAATCTGACTGCTGCAAGTGTGAAATTGCCATTTTCTTCCAGCCAGGGCGTCTCATTTGGAGCAGAGTGGTAACGGTCATGGACTTAGGAGAGAGAGGGAGGGTTTTGTTGTGTTTTTTTGGTTCTAAATGGCCATTCACTGAAGGATGGGGTTCCCAGGCTGACTAAGTCTCTATGTGGCTCCCTTTCAATGGAGTTATACATAGGAATTCTGGCACCTGGAGTTAATTCAGTCGGGGGCAGGCTGTATAGAGAACAGTCTGCCCTCATTAGATTAAACTTTGGGAGTGCTCAGCCCTTCCCAAAGAAAATATATTCCTAGCTTGGCAATGACCTTTGAACCCCAACTGCAGGAGGAGGTGAAGGGGGAAGCAATAGATTTGGGAGGTACAACAGTACAGGAGACTGTTCTGGGAAGGACAGGGCTGTAGATAACTTCATACACACATGTACATCTCTGTGTGCATTCACACGTGTGTACATATATATGTTAGTGTGTAGAAACAGACAGATAGATGATAGAGAGACAGACAGACAGCCAAATACAGATGGCCGGACACCTGGCTCCTGAATATTTCTCCCCACCCCTGGGCGGTGGCGGGGCTGGAGTTTCTAAGCCTACGTGGAATTGGCCCGGCTTTCCAGGCCCACCCTGCGGGGCTGGAACCGAACCGGGACCCTACGGGTGGGGAATGGCCCCGTACCACCCCTTGTACGATATGTTGGGAGGGGGTGTCTACTGTGAACCTCAGCCCTATGTAGGAGTGATGTCTCATCCTGCTCAGGAGATCACGGTACCCGACCGCGATGCCGGACCCGGAAGGACACGGCCCTTCCGAGGGCAGCCCAGAGCCCCGCGCGACTGCTCAAGTCACCAAGATTGAGCCGGTGGAGAGTGGAGAAGAGCAGCCACAGGAGACCCCTTACCCAGAGGAATTGGAACAGTTTGCCAAGGAGCTAAAGCGGAAGAGGATCACACCGGGTTATACTCAGGCTGATGTGGGAATCACCTTGGGGGCTCTCTTTGGCAAGGTTTTTAGCCAGACCACCATCTGTCGCTTTGAGGCACTTCAGCTCAGCTTCAAGAACATGTGTAAGCTCAGACCTCTCCTACAGAAGTGGCTCGAAGCTGCAGATGACAACGACCACCTTCAAGAGCTATGCAAGGCTGAGGCAGTCCTTCAACAAGCCAGAAAGAGGAAGCGTATAAGCATTGAGAATGCAGTTCGGGGAAACTTGGAAACAAATGTTTATCCAGTGCCCCAAGCCCAAACAGATCAGCAACATTGCTGAGGAGCTGGGTCTTGAGAAAGATGTCCGGGTTTGGTTCTGTAACCGGCGTCAGAAGGGCAAACGCAGCAATAGCAACTCACCCCGAGAAGATTTTGAGGCAGCTGCTTCCTTCCCTGGTGGACCTATGCCTTTTCCCCTAGCTCCAAGTCCTCCACTCAATCATCGCAGTTATGGGGACCCTCCTTTCACCACTCTGTATTCCCCAGCACCTTTCACAGAGGGGGATGCATTTTCCTCTCTCCCTGTTACCCCTCTGGGCTCTACCATGCATTCAAGCTGAAGGGCTTTAGCCTTGGGCAGAGGAGGTGAGAGACTAGAGATGAGGAACCCAACAAATTTTTTTAAGGTCTGGGAATTGGATGATTAAGCTCTCTGTATCCTGGGGTATTTAGGAACAGGGAAGGGTGGGATCAGTATTGCAGAGATTCATAAATAGATTTTTTTGAGGGGAATGGGTGGGAGGAAAGTTGGGAAGTTTGCTGTTTGTTAGTTTCACATCTCTTTCATCTCCCAACTCTTAAATAAAGCAATCTGAACAGCAAAAAAAAAAAAAAATAGACAGATAGATAGAGGTCCTCTTCCTCTTGAGGGAGGGGGAGGGCTCCTTGCCCTCAAGAAGGGCACTTATACAGAAGATATGCTATAAAGAGAATTGCACCTGTGTATACCCACTTTATATGTGTGTATGTGCATGTATGTGTGTATTGTGTGTATACACAACACAGTGTATGTATCTATATCTATAATTATATATAAATATATACATATACATAGGAATTGTATATCTACATTGCATATATGCTATATAATTGTATATACATATATACACACATAGACACATACAACATACATATATATCATATATACCCAACTATATGCATACAAGAATTTATATATGTATATACACACATATACATATAGTATGTGTGTATATATGTATATATGCCATATATACAATTGTGTGTGTGTGTATCTATACAGGAACTGTGTGTACATGCAATTGTGTGTGTAAATAGATATATACTGTATATACATAGGTCATATATATCATAAATACAGTTGTATATATGTGTGTGTATATGTACAAGAATTATGTGTATATACATATAGGTATGCATACCTATATGTATATGTACATGAATTTTGTACTACCCTAGAAATTGTGAGGGAATACATAAAATGCCATTACCTCTTTGGGGAGGGAGTACCAAGTGAGAAACCTTCCCAACAGTGTGAAACCTTGTCTGGTCTCTGTAAGTGCCTTCTTCCTAATTTCCTATATTGATGTTGTATGGAATTTATATATACTTATATATGTCCATTTTGTCTCCTTGGTGGCATGTAAGTTCCTCGAGGGCAGGGACTATCTTTTTGCCTTTAGCTATGTGGGTATGGTGCCTGGTACATAGTAGGCATTTAATAAATATTTGTGAATTGATTGATCCTAGAATCCTCAAACAGAATAGTGCCCTAAATAAGTGGCATGAGCAAAAAAGAAAGACAATCCCTGCCTTCAAGATGCTTGCATTTGAATGAAGGAAGACAACATATAAAAGGAAGATGAAAAGGTGGAGAGATGAGAAGAAGGTACCCATGTAGGGGCATAGTGAAGAAAGTCGTTTTAAGAGTCAGGAGTGGAGCCCACAGAGGAATGGATTAAAGACAAGTAGCCTCAGCACTTTCCTCAAAATGGGGGTTCCAGAGGAACTGACCAATCAGAGAAGGGGCTTCAGGACAGGAATGATCTTCAGGTAAGAATACCACTGGGTTGTGATGTGAGGAAAAAAGTTCAGAGATTCAGTAGCAAAATACAGAGGGCCCTGGCTTTTTCTGTTCGGTATCTTCTCTTCTTTCTCCCTCCCCTCATCCTCCATTCCTTCCCCCATTCTCTTGCTGCTTTATCCTTATTCCTCTACTTTCCTTAGGCCTTCTGTTCTCCTATGTCTCTGTGCTCCTCTTCCTGTTTCCTCTTCCATCCTTTCTGTACTTCTCACTCTCCCTGCTTTCTGTCCTTCGTTTTCTCCCCTTCTCCTCTTCTTCTGCCTTCCTTCCTCCTCTCCTTTTTTCTTTCCCTTCCTCTTTTGCCTTCTTTCTCCCATTCTCTTTTTTCCTCTCTCTTTTCTCCTCCCCACTCATTATCCCTCACCCTTCTTCCTTCACCCCCTTTCCAGCACACCAAGTTGTCAGGGAATATGTCAGTAGGTGTTCAGTTTGTTCTCAGCATCTCCACATGTCAGTAAATAGATTTCTAAGCTTTGGAGGGCTTCTGGGGAGGTGCAGTGCCTGTCTTTCTTCAGATGAATGAAGCTCTAAGTGACTTAGTCTGGATACAGTGTTAAGCAGGGCTTTGTCAGTGACATTATTAATTCAAAGGCCTCCTTTTTTCCCCCTTTTTCAAGCACAGTGGGAAGGTGGGGGAGGGAGAGGAAAGGAAAAGTATAGTGAGAGGTATTCTGGGATAGAGAATTTACTTCCTTTCCTAATCTCTGGATGTGGGAACAGGTCTGGAGGCAGCCATTCTGAATCATCTGTTGTGTAATAATTCAGCTGTCAGTGATACCACCCTGCCATATTCAGGAGGGTGGAGTGTCCTCCATGGAAGTGTTTCCTATTGTCTCCAAGAAATTATTCACTAGCCTAGTGAGCTTTTTAGTAGTCAGACTAGGTAATCTTGACCTTCTCAGACTTCAAGAACTGCTGAAGTGATGAAAAAGAGGGGAAAGCTGTTTCTGGAGACTCTGGAAAGTCAAGTATTTGCCTGGGAGAGGAAAGACTGATTTCTGATACCTGTGGGGAGAGGAGGACCCAATGCTCATGACCACCTCCTGGAATCAAAGAATAAGAGAATGTTAGTGCTGGTGGTTAGTTCATACAGTTCTATTCTCCTCCACCTTCCAACCTTTGCAGATTAAGGACATAGATCTCAGCGAGATTAAGTTTTTTTACCCAGTCACATAGCTAATTAGCAGCAGACCCCATAATTAAGAGAAGCATAATTTCGAGACACAGAGCTGGAAAGTACCTTTGAGATCATCTAGTTAAAATCCTCTTATTTTACAGATGAAGAAACTGAGATCAGAAAAGTTAAATGACTCCCCTAAGGTCACATAGGAAGTAAAAGGCAGAATCATGACTTCAACCCAGTTCCTCTGGTTTCAGCAGAAAAACCTGTAAAAGCTCCTCTCCAAGGTGGGTATAGACAATCCCCTGAAGGTTAGCCCTGGGATGATGTAGGGGGATGTGATTTTAGATTCTTAGAAAGACTGTGTACAGAGAGAAACACAGGGAATATGGGAGAGAAAAACAAAGTACAACGTAGGAACTTTGAATGGCAAATGGGGAACTCCCCCCCTACAAAGCTACAGGATCAAAAGGAAAATTACCCTCCTCCCCCCAACCCTGTCCAATGTATCCCTGGATTTCTAATACCTAAATCCCAGAGACTTCTAGGAATGGGCTCTTGGATAAGACCCTTCTCTCCTTGGCTGAGTTGAGATGCTATCTCACTCCTGACTTGAAGATTCTATCATCCACACTAATCATCTATAATTTCTTCCCTAGTTTCCATTTTTTACTCTTTTGATGAATATTTTTTACTAACTATCCATGACTGTCTTTTATGTAACAACTATTTTGTGGAAGGGAGATAAACTGGCTGAGAATAAGATAATTGTTACCTTCCAGGCCTGGGATGAGACTGTTCCCCACCCATAGCAACCAGGGAAAGTGGCTTTTATCATGAACCCATAAATGAATGTGCTCCTGGACCCACAGCTATAAGTCTAGCCCTGTACCCCTCTTGGAGATAAGAGAGAGGAGGAGCAAGCACTCAGTCATCGCCCTCTACCTCTGGCCACAGTGCTCCTTAGAATCTTCTAGTGGACATTCCACCCCTTATCTAACTAAATCTGTCGCTGCAATTCGACTATCCCAGGACCCTGGGGCTCAGGTACACTGCACTGCTGCTAACAGTTCTCTTCTAATTCTTTATAACCAGAGTCATATATGCAGAATTTTTTTAAATTATTGGAGTCAGAAAAAAGTTTGAGTATGTTTTAAAATGTAAATAACTTTGGGATGAGAGTTTATTGTTGTTGAGTCATTTCAGACATGTCTGACTCTTTGTGATCCCATTTGGAGTTTTCTTGGCAAAGATACTGGAGTGGTTTTGTCATTTCCTTTTCCAGTTCATTTTACAGATGAAGAAACTGAGGCAAACAGGGTTATGTGAATTGCCCAGGGTCACAAAGTCAGTAAATGTCTGAAGCCTGATTTGAACTCACGTCTTTCTGACTCCGGGGCCAGTATTCTATCCGCTACACCACCCAGTTGCCCCAGAGACAAGAGTGAGGGGAGCCTTTTAGTTGGGACCCATGCATCTCCCAATGGACAGTGCCCCACTTGTTTTTGGTTCTGGTTACCCCATATACTTCTATCCCTTTACTCATGTCATTCCCTACCTGGCATGCCCTTCTCCTTCTAACCTAGCCCATCCAGATCTTACTCCTCCTTCAAGACTCAGATCAAGGTGCATCTCAGTTATGAAGCTGTCTCTGACCACCCCAGGCCACAGAATACAAGTTTATAGATATTAGAGCTTGAACATTGGGACATCAGCAGACATGAGGAAGTTGAGTCCCAGAGAAATTCAGTGACTTAGCCATGATTGTATTGTGGCCCCAGTTCCAATGTCCTTTCCACCATACAAGAAACATACTCTCCCTCCTCTGCATTCCTTATAGTCTGTCCTAGACAAATCTAACACTCAATTATATTCTGTCATTGATACTTGCCATAGGAAACTTCCCCAGAAATTTTCTCTCATCAATTCCGACTGCTGCTTGGACCACTGACTGAATAAGTGACCTGCCCAGGGTCGCACAGCCAGTATGCCTTCCTAGGTGAGGCTTCCTGACTCCAAGGGCCGTTCTCTGTCCATTATGGCTCCCACATTCTGCCATATGGCTTTCTAAATGTTTCATGTTTTCCTAGAGAAAAATGCAAACTCATCAAAGGTAGAACGTATTGTTCCCCTCTCTTATATGCTTCCCTTACTCCCCAGAGCTTAACAAAGACCTGGGCACAGAGTAAAGGCCCAACAAATAGATGTTAATTGATAGCCTCGTTAGAAAGGGAAACTACAGCCAAATTTCTGCTGGTGCTGGTCCTTTCTTTATTATGCATCTCATCATCTCTGACACACTTGGGATATGCCACCTTCTTTCTATACAAGGCCTATCCTGGTCCCCTAAATCACTAGTAAACTCTCCACTTCTATTTCTGACCCTTCCCCAACCCCTGCAAATTTACTGTGTAAACATTCTGTATTTACTTATTGGTGTGCCTTTGTTCTTCCCAATAAAATATATGCACTTTGAGAATGTGGGATTTTTTTAAATCTTCGTATGTCTAGCACCTAACACAATGCTTGGCACACAGTGATGGTATAGGTGTTGAATGAATGAATAAAACATTTGATCTCATTCCATCCAGGCATATCAGCAACACACCCAGAGTTCATTCTGTTATAAGCTCACATCCAGCTTTGCTGCTGCCCTGAATGTTTTATGTGGCAGGGGATCAAACAGGGAGGCCCCAAAGTCTGGGGTTTTGCTGGTAAGTCTTCACATGTATTTAACTTGTCCCACAGGGTCCCCTGGGGAGGGATTGTGGAGAGAGCTGCTATAAAATCTTCCCTTTAAAGCTGCCTGATGAATGGCCGGCCATTCTCTAAACCACTCTGGTGGAAACCTTTGCAGCAGATTTCCTAGGCTTAATTCTTTACCTTCCAAGCTGTCTACCTTCTCTCCTTCTATCACCTTCTTCTCCTCAGTTTCTTTCATACTAATCACATCTTTGGTTATTCTTCAACGCTGATTCTCCATTGACTCTCCCGGTCCTCATAGATGGGTCACTTTGTAGCATCCCCACAATCTGCTCCTTACACCCAAGATAGAATGTCCAACTCCCTTCTCAACAAATCCATCTCTCTCCCTTCCTTTAGTTCAGTTGAAATCAGCATTTATTGTGTATCTGCTCTGTGGAAAACTGGTCTGATCCCTGTTCTCAAGGAGTTTACAATCTAGTGGCTAAAGATTGCTTTTCCAGGAACTTTCTCTAATTAAGCCCCAACTCTATCACTATGGGCAGCTAGGTGGCACAGTGACTGGGTAGGGTGCTGGGCTTGAAGTCAGGAAGACTCATCTTCCTGAATTCGAATCCAACCTCAGATACTTGCTAGCTATGTAGTGCTGGGCAACTCACTTAACGCTGTTTGCCTCAATTTTCCTGTCTGTAAAATGAACTGGAGAAGGAAATAACAAACCTCTCCAGTATGTTTGCCAAGAAACCCCCAAATGGGGTCACAAAGAATCAGATTCGATTGAACAACAACAAACTCTCACTATTCCTTTACCCTTAGGTATTTCAGTGCTCACTCAAATGGACTGTATTATTTTACTCTTTTGTTAGATAGTTTTATAAATATTATATTCTTATGTATATTCCATAAACCCTAAATGTATATGAGTTTTCTTTTCAATTGGACTGGATTCACACACGAGTGTTAATATTCCTAACAGAATGAGGGATTCTTGTAGTTAAATACGTGCATTTTCTAATTCCTTAGTAAATATTCCTTTTCTCAGCACACAGCATTAGCAAGCATAATGCTCAGGTTTCCACACTCTGAAGCTGTTCAACAAATTGTGTTGACTGACTGACTGATCTTAATAAGTGTGGACATTTTGGCCCGCGAGGATGGACTCCCATCTGCTACCATCTGCCTTGGCTCCTACAGTGGTTAGAAATGCACACTTTGAATCAGATAGAATGTAGATAACAGAGAGCCACCTACATGATATCATTTGAAGTCCCCCAAGTCCCACCTGCCCCTGAATTTCTCTTCCACCAGTCTGAGATTATCACTATTAGAGTCACTAATGAGTTAGGTATAAAGTACAGCCACAATGCTCCCAAGTGTGGCCCAAACCACATTAAAAGCAATAAATTTATCCTTTCAATGTGGCAAAAGCAATATCAGTATCAATCATGACAAATATCCCAAGAATTTTCTTCTCTGAGGTCCCAGGGTATAGTGGGGCCTAGATTTTTTTTTAATGCAATTGGGAAATGTTAACAAAATACATAAAAATACAATACAGCATAAATGTTAATTTGTGGTTTTCTGAGTCAATGTGCCACCTAAAGATACACTTCTATTTGAGTTAAACACCACTGAATTATAGTTTATCCAGAAGTATCTCACGTCTTCACCGTCTGCCGAATTCCTTCTTTTTTTCAAGACCTAGCTCAGATATCCCTTTCTCCATAAAATCTTCCCAATTCCCCCCAGCGACAAGCAATTTCTCCCTTCTCAAAACTTCTTACTTGTTGTGTCATATGCTCTTGTCATATTATAATTAGTGTCATAGTTACCTGTGTCACTGTTATTTTTCTTATTTCCTTGGCCATACTGGGAGTCTCTTGAGGATCAAGTCTCTGCCTCCCATACAATTCCAATTCCTCCCCTTGAAAGCCTGGGTTTCTAGGATTCTAGCAAGTGCAGAAGGGTTCATGGAAGGGAGTAGTGTGTAAAGAGGCTGGGAAAAGAGAGCTTAGGACCAAATTGTGCTGAGTCTTGAATGACAAAATGAAGAATTTAGGATTTTGTCTGTAGGTAAGAGGGGGCCATGGTAGTATTTGAGCAGAAGAGTGATAATGAAAGCATAGCATTAGGGGGAAATGTGAAAAACAGACTAGAGGGCATTGAAACTAAGCCAGGTACTGGTTAGGAAGTTATTGTATTTGTACAGGCATGAAATAATAAGGGCCCAGATTAGGGCGATGGCCATGGGACTAGAGAGGGACAGATGACAGAGGGGGAGAGGAGAGAAAAAGAGGGAGAGGAAGAGGGGAAGGGAAGAGAAGAGAGGAAAGAAGAAAAGGGAGGGGACAGGAAAGAGAAGGGGAAGAGAAGGGAGAGGGGGAGGAATCTAGAAAGGAAAGAAGAAAGGAAGGAAGGGAGGGAAGGAGAGGAAGAAAAGGGAAAGGAGAGGAAAGTAGAGAGGGAGAGGGAGGGAAGGAAAGAGGTGAAGAAAGAAGAGGGAGGAAGAAAGGAGTGAGAGGGGTGAAAGGGAAAAGGCACGGGGCCAGGGAGGAGGAGAGATTTTAATTGAAAAATTGACAAGACAATGATAGTGGGTATACTGTATGTATGGTGGGGAGGAGGTGAGAAATAAAAAATTAATAAAGCATTTAGGGGCTAGGAAAATGGTGATGTCATTGATGGAGCCAAGACATTCCTGTGTGGTGGGAAGATTACAACTTTTTAAAAGCAAATGTTGAATTTCAGGTGATATCAGGATAGCTAGCAAACAATTGAAAATGCAAGAATGGGGCTTGGAAGCCACTCTGGTCTTGTCTTGCAACCATCTCTCTGCTCCTGGTAAACAAACATGAGGTATTACAAAAGAGTCTATTCCCCCCCCCCCAACACACACACACACACACACACACTAGGCTGATCTTTGGTCCTTGTGCAAGAATATACGAATTTGAAACCACAAAATTTGTTTTAATTTTTTTTTTGGCTAATATTAAAAGCAGGATATCCTTAGCTCAAGTCAACTGTGACCAAACAAGGCATGCCTGGACTCTATCAAATCAATTAGTGAGTTTACATCAACAAAGAAGAGACAAATCACCCTGCCTCTGTTGGAGAGTTCTATTTCTGGGAAAGCCAGTCCTTTTGCCATCTCACTCCTTTGACAGCAGAGGTGATAAGCAAAGGCGGCAAGACAACATGTGAAACATGATGGAAGGAACATGCTAATCCTTTCTCTACACAGTCACCAAAAGACTCTTCCTAAATCACAAGTCTAAACATGTTGCCAGCTTCCTACCCTATGCTCAATGGATCTGTATTGTCTTTAAGATAAAATGAAAACTCTTCAGCTTGTGGAGTTAAGCCTTCTTCAATTTCACTCCATCCTGGACTTTCATGTTAATCCCTTTAAGGAAATCATATGTTCCAGTTAAAATGTCCTACTTGCTGCTCCCTGAACCTAGAATCCTATCTCCCACCTCCTAACCTTTGCCTAGGTCCCACATGAATGTGCTCCTTCCTCACTTGCTTCTTGCAATACCTTACTTCTTTCAGTACTTAGCTCCTGTGCCAACTTCTATGTGAAACCTTTACTAATGTCCCTAGTCCTTCTCAAATAATTATGTATAATATATATTTGCATGTTGTCTCTCTCTCCCCCACCCAGTAGAATGTAAATTCCTTTACGTCAAAGACTATTTTTTGGTTTTGTTTTGCTTGGTATTTGTATCTCCAGTGCCTTACATACAGCAGGCGATTAATAAGTGCTTACTAACTTGGATTGGAACACTGGTCTGGGATTTAGGAAATCTGGGTTCCAGTCTCAGTTCACTAACTTATTAGCTATGTGACTTTGAGTGAATTCTTTCCCTGTTTAGGCTTCAGTTTCCTGGTTAGTCAAATTGATGAAGTGCAGGCTTTGGGAGCCCCAAGTTGTGACTCTGCCCAAGTCTTTAGCCCTCCTTTGTTCCAATAGTTTCCCATCCTCAATGCTCCTGTTCCTGCCCTTGAACTGACCTGGCCCACCATTGTCTGTGGTCTCCAGGTAGTCTCCAGCAACTTCCCACCCTTAATCACTCATTCCTGGAGTCTCACCTTATCTTTATCCTCCTGAAGACCCTCCCCAAACTCCTCCTCTAGACCACCCCTAGATTCCTCCCACAACCTTTCTGTATATAGAATCCCATCTTCCCTCCATGTGGTGTGAGAGCGCCGTAGAATGACCTAGAACAGACTTACTCTGTGACAGACTTACTCTGTCCTGCTTGCCCAATGCAAGCATCACAGATCCTAGGCTCCTTAAGAGTCTAGTCAATATGGCAAACTTTCAATAAACTTTACTTTTCTTTGGCTGAGAAGACTTGAATTGAATTCTTTTGGCAGGAGCCGGCGTGTTGGTATTTTGGGGTCTCAGGCAACCCTAACCCTCTTTGTGGGTAAAACCTCTTCAAAATGAGTAAAAGATTAGACTGGTTAATCTTTAGATTCTCTTTTTAGCTTTAATAACCCACTGTTGATTACTTTCTAAGCTCTATTCTTATCCCTGACTTTGTTAACTCTGGCACCCACATAGCACCTAGAACTTAGTAAGCTCTTAATAAATGCCAGTTGGTTGACAAGGACACTCGACCTCAGCACCCCTGCTCTCCCCACCCTGAGCAAATATGAGTTGGTCATTGTTGTGTACATCTTTCATACTTGAAGAGAAACAATGGCATCAAGAGGGTGATGACTTGACTTGCAAGTGAATTGGATTTAAGTGAGGCAGGGCTGTGCAGTCATCAGTCTCACTTTGGCCATCACAGTCAATATGACTGGCTATAGCCTCTGATACAGTGGGAAACCCTGGCCTTTTAAGTTGAGGTCTTTCCCAGACCTCAGTTTATCTTTAGCAACACCCATTCAATGATTAAAGGCTAGGTAAGAATTGAGGCAAAAGATGGCCTAATTTGCATTCACAGAAGGGTCAGTCTGGAGAGGGAAGAGCCTCAGGGTTTCTGATCAGAATGGAAGCAATATCTATTTACACTTACTTGAACCATCAAAACACTAACAAGAGCAAGCTAGGCTTGGGCTGGGACCTATTATTGGCCAACCAGGGAAAGCCAGAGTGATTTAGATTTAAAGGCATAATCAAGTAGCTCTATTTGAATCCCAATGGGCTTTATCAAAGCCTGTTTTTTCAGAGCTATATTTCAAGAAATCATAAATGAGGGGCGGCTAGGTGGCACAGTGAGTAGAGCACCGGCCCTGGAGTCAGGAGTACCTGAGTTCAAATCCGGCCTCAGACACTTAACACAAAAACTAGCCGTGTGACCTTGGGCAAGTCACTTAACCCCAATTGCCCTCCAAAAAGCAAAAAAAAAAAAAAAGAAATCATAAATGAAAGTACATGTGACAAAAGAGTTAACTGTCCCAGCTTTAAAGCAACAACAGCAACAATGATGAAGAAAAGAAATTTAGCCCCCAAACCCAAGACATCTTGTGAAATATAAATAATCAAAATGTATATTCCTTTGGACGGTTGAGTTGATAGTGCAGATTGGGGGACCTATTTCTCCATCCCCAACTTCTCACTATACCACTGTCATCACTGTCTCCTGCTTCTTGGCAGAAAGAATAAGGCTGAGCATCCCTCAGGATCTGTTACAGCCACATCTTGGTTGTTCCTGTGGCTGGCATTTTGTGTACAGTGAGGAAGGGTAAAGGAACTGTACAGATGGCATGCCTGCCCACTCCTTGCTCCCAAGGCCTGAGGGACAGTTCCTGCCCGCCGCCTCATCGCTGGTTATCTTCCTTCTCTGTCAGCAGTTGCCAGGTCCCAAAGCCCGGCTGATGAGCCAGATGAGCCGTCCGGTACATGAAGGCTATGACTGGTTTTTTCCCCAGCTCGTCTTTCCTTCTGTTTTACGGTTGACCTTTTCAAATATTTTCTTTTTCCCATTGAAAGTGAGGTGTACTGTTGTTGGAATCATCATTATCACTACGTGTGCTCATCATTGGGCCTGTCTTCACCTCAGTTTCCTCATCTGTTCAACTAGGATAGGTTTGTCATGAGGCCCAGATGATAGAATACATATAAAGTGCTCTACAAATGTCAGATACTGTTGTTATTATTTACAATGGAATATAAATTCCTTGAGAGCAGGGACTGTCTCATTGATGTCATTGTGTCCCCAGCTCCTACCATAGTGCTAGAACATAGAAAGCATAGAAAACTTAATAAAGCTTGTTGAATGAAGGTTTCTCTTCATAGCTGAGTGTGATGTCACCAAAGTAACACCACAGCATTTTTTCACATCTTCCATGACCTTGAAAAACTTGTTTACTTGGGAGTGGAGAGGAACTTTAAAAACTTTTTCCCTCTAACAACCAGATTCCAGGTCAACTGGAACTTGGGACAACTCAAGGAAGAAATCCCTGAAGGGAAGCAGAGGTAGAGTGGAAAGATCACTAGCCAGGAAGACCTGAGTTTTAATCTTGACTCTATCACTAATCTATTTGTGGGAGCTTGGGAAGCCAGTATCTTCTCTCTTGACCTCAGTATTATCCTATTCTATAAAATGAGGGGGGTTGGATTGGGCTAAGATCTCGAAAGGTTCTTACAGCTCCATCATTCTGTGATTCCTCTGCTCAGTGGGTGACCCAGCCGCAGGATGGAAGGCAACATCCCACCAAGAGGTACTTTGAAAATATCTTCTCTTCTTTATTATACCTAATTGTAGCAGAGTTTTTCATTGTCAATGGCACAAAGCTGTGAGTTCAATTATGTATTGTTGGCTACTGTTCTTTAATGATTTTGTGTCTCGGTTTTGTAGCTAAATCTTAAGCCCCTTGATGGAGCAGGAGTGGTGTCTTGTACTTTTTCTATTTCTTCCCCTTCTCTCCCCAATCATCCATGGCATCCAGCATAGGGCTAAGCATTCAGAACATCCTTACTCATTGATTGAAGAAGAGTGTGGTAACAATTACTTTGTGTACCCAGGATTGTGTGTATAATGGACCGGGAAAGAGAACTGGTGAATGACTGTACTTGGGATGTGTGTGAGTGTAAGGGAGGCTCTGTTGGAGGAAGGGGGCAGGGTAAGAAAGTGAGGGTATCTTCTTTCCATGACTTCCTCTGCCTTAGACAACTGGCTAAGGAGGAAAAAGGTCATTCGACTTGGATCAGGGTTTGAATCCTGGCTTCACCAGTCTTTTCATGTCATTTAACCTGAGTTTCAGCATCTGTCAAGGTAAGGATAATAATACTTACACTACTTCACTTGCAGGGCTGTTAAAGATAAACTGCTAATATGTGCAGAGATGCTTAAAGAATAATACCTTGCACATAGTAGGTGCTTAATACCAGTTTGTTGAATTCTTTGAATAGACCTATAAAACCCTGTGTCGGAGACTTTCTTCTAAAACAAGGAGCCCGGGTATAAATCAGAAGCCTCTTGTTTCTCTGGCTTCTCCTCTTCGAGGTAGAATATGGAAATTTTAGGATTTGGCAGTCCTCCGGGGATAACCACCATTTCCCTTTTCAAACACCGGATCTTGTGAATTCAAAGCCCAGAAGACAAAGTCAATGCTTTTCCCACTGTTTCATGCTTCCTCCATGAGGGACTTATGAATTATATGGTTTTATGTGGGTATCAACCCACAAGTATCTTAAATCTGGGGTAACTTTAGGGGAGGCTGACTTTGACTAGAGACAAGGGATAAAGCAAGGGCCTTAGACTCAGAAAGACTACAAATACTGACTGAGTGACCCTGGGCAAGTCACTTAATCTCTGCCTATCTCCATTTCCTTATCTGTAAAATGGAAAAACAGCTTAGCAAGGTGACCCAGTGGATAGAGCATCAGGCCTGAAGTCAGGAAGTCTCGCCTTCTTGAGTTCAAACCTGATCTCAGACACTTACTAGCTGTGTGACCCTGGACAAGTCCCTTAACCCTATTTGCCTCAGTTTCCTTAATATGTAAAATGAGCTAAAGAAGGAAATGGCAAACTACTCCAGTATCTCTGCTAAGAAAACACCAAATGGGGTCACAAAGAGTCACACATGACTGAAAAACCACAAAGCAGTGTGACCCTGGGCAAGTCATTTAATCCTGTTTACCTCAGTTTCCTCACCTGTAAAATGAACTACATGAGGAAATGGCAAACCATTCCTGTATCTCTACCAAGAAAGCCCCAAATGACATCACAGTCAGACACAACTGAAAAGGTTAAACAACAGGAAAATAATAATTAAAGACCTGCCTCCTAGAGTTGCTGTGAGAGTCATGTGGGATAATATTTGTAAAGAGCTCTTCAAACCTCCCTATACAAATGCTAACTATTACATAGTTAATATTGTTTAGTAGATAAATTCCTGAGAGATGCTTGAGGCATACAAAGATCATTTGACATGCCTAGAGTCAAACAGGTACTAAACGTCAGAGGATTAGATTTGAACTCAGGCAGTTGAGTTGAGGCCTGGCACTCCCTCCACTAAACCTGGCTGCTTCAACTGCCTCCTTTGTCCAGCGGGACATAACCCTGTGTTCCCTGTCTGAAAGTTAGGTTCTGTTCTAGAAGTTTTCAAAGATCTTTTTGAACTCTACACTCTAGGATTTGGTGACTCTTCTCTCCAAGGAGCTTCGGCAACAGCAAGCTTCTAGCCGCCTATTTAGGGATCTCCAGTTTTATATCAAGATTTGACTACCCCTTAAGCTGTGCAATCAGATTTCAAGGTGCTATTAAACTGATGGGAAATAGAGCCTCCTATTATGTTTTATTATATTTTAATGATCTTGTGATGATACTTTTAATGAGCCACAGGGAAAATTGTAGGGTTTAGTGCTAATAGGAAAAGGACGGAGTATAGCTGACAGTGGAAGTGTGACCTCACCTGCTGTGCTCACATCAGGGCTGGGGAGAGGCAAGTTCTACCCTCAGGAATGTCATTTCAAATTGGACAGAGTGCCTGCTGGGTTACTTCTGGAAGCCTTGAAGTGCTATTGAGGAATACACGCATTTAAAATAGATTAAGATCCCTTCTAATAATCCCCCCAATACGAAGATGCCATGGAGTGGAACTCACCCTGGTTCTGGAGCTTTCAAGTAAGGGAGACTCAGAAATATAATCCCAGGATTTAGAGCTGGAGATTTTAGGGTTCATTTACTCCATCCCCCTCAGGGGACCATATTGAAGCTTCATATTGAGAGGGAAGTGATGAGTTGACAACTGAAAGGGTTAGAGAGAAGAGGCTGTGTTTGAAAAGTACACTTGGTCAGAGCCTCCCTTCTCTGGACTTGGTCGGTACAATAAGGAGCTTGGACCAGATCAGGGGTTCTTAACCTTTTTAGTGACATAGACCCCCTTTGGTAGTCTGGTAAAGCCTAGGGACCCCTTTTCAGAATGACGTTTTTAAATGCACAAAATACATAGGATTACAAAAGAAGACAATTATATTGGAAATGCAGTTATCAAAATGCAAAAAAACCCAACCCCAATTTATGATATAGTAATACTTAGCAACAGATCTAATAACTAGTAAACATGCTTGCCTTAGTTTCCTCCATCTGCAGAATGAGCTGGAGAAGAAAATGGCAAGCCACTCCATTATCTTTGCCAAGGAAATTCTAAACAGAATCACAAAGAGTCAGACATGACTGAAAAAATGGCTCAGCAATGGGGCGGCTAGGTGGTGCAGGAGGACTGGAGTCAGAAGGACTGGAGTTCAAATGTGGCCTCAGATACTTGACACACTTATTAGCAGCATGACTTTGGGCAAGTCACTTAACCCCAATTGCCCTGTAAAAAATAAAAGCAAAAAAAATGGCTGAACAACAAAATTTCAAAGTAATAATGTATATAGACAATATTTCAAGCTATCTGCAATTATGATATGAAAATATTTGTGATTTCTATTAGTGACAAAGTTGCCAGTACTACTAATACTGCTATGGTTTGTTACCTACAATCAGAACGAAAGGAAACACTAAATTTCAGTCAAATATCAGTGAAAATAAAGATGTAAAATTTCCCCATCCAAGTTCACTGATCTCCTGAAATACACCCACAGACCTCTTGTTAAGAACCCCTGGCTTGGAGACCAGATGGGAAGAGAGATGAGTATACATTATAAAGTATTCGTCATCAAAAACCTTTTAGTATTGGTTAAAAAAATATAGAAAAGTCATTTTGTTGAACAGACTTGATGAGCAAGAATTAGAAGAATCAAGCACAATAGCTCAGTGGTTGATAAACCTGAGGACAGAAACCACCTGGGGAAGCTTATCTTTAATAAGAATTTCCTGGAAAACTAGACATTTGACAGAAAATATTAGGCTCTTCTGCTATATACCATAGTAAGCTCCAAATGGATATATCACTTAAATATAAAAGGTCACTGCAATAAATAAATAAAGTAGAAAGAAATTACTTGTATGCCTATAAATAGAGGAAAAATTGTTAGCCACGCAAAAGATAGAGGTGATTTTTTTTAAAGAAGACTTTTTTTACTACATCATTTTTTCTTGTTAAATTTTATTTTCTTATTCTGAACAAATACAAACAAAATTAGCATTCCTATATGCAAAGTAGAACCAAAAATAGGATTATAAGTGAAACTAAATTTCTATAAAGTATAGTTTGCTTTTTCTTTTTTATGACAAATTTAACATATAACTTTCAAAATTGTCCTGCTTGTCTATGTTACTTTTTCTGGCCACTTCTGTGCACTTCAAAAAAAATGTTTAAACCATGTTTTTTTCCTTTCTTTTCTTTTCTTTTTTTTCTTTTCTCTTCTTTTCTTTTTTTGCAACTCTGTCCCTACTTTCTTCTCCCCCAACTCCATTTTTTAAAAACAGAAAATAAAAATAAAACTCCAGTAACAAATATATATAATCAAGCAAAACAAATTCCACATTGGTTGTGTCCAAAAATTGATTGTGTCCTTGAGTCCATTGCCTCTTCAGTAGGAGGTGAAGAGCATACTTCCCTCTATATCCTCTGTAATCATGGATGGTCATTGTGTTGATCAGAGTTCTTAGGTCTTTCTTTTTTTTTTTTTTTTTTTTTTTTTTTTGCTTTTTGGAGGATGAAGGCAGGGCAGTTGGGGTTAAGTGACTTGCCCAAGGTCCCACTACTAGTTGTTTTTTTGTGTGTGTGCATTAAGTGTCTGAAGTGGATTTGAACTCAGGTCCTCCTGACTCCAGGGCCAGTGCTCCATTCACTGTGCCACCTAGCTGCCCCAGTTCTTAGGTCTTTCAAAGTCATTTTTCTATACAATGCTGTTATTATTTAAATAGTTTTCCTGGCTCTACTCCCTCTGCATCACTTTGTACAAGTCTTCTCAAGCTTTTCTAAAACTGCTCCTTTCATTATTGCTAGGGCACAACAGAATTCCCTTACATTCATATACCATAATCCAATTCGACCTTGTGCCATTTTAAAGCTCCATAGGAAATCTGGTCTAGAAAACCTTCTTTCTAGAGTCAAATATGCCCTAAGTCCTTTCCTCGGTTGTGTAAGTAGCTGTTCTCTCCTAAAATAATTCTAGCTTCTGCCATTTGCCCTCAGCTTTGAAAGCATAAGTTTTGGAGGATTCACTTTAAAAAATGACACTGTTTTTTATATAATTTAGGGAAAAACATGTCATGGGGTGGAGTGAACCAGGAATAATTAAGTACTTGGGCCTAGATTATAGCTCTGGTTGCAGTGATGACCCTGAACAAATAATTTCATCTCTGAGCCTGAGCTTCTTAATCTGCAAATTGAGGTGCCCCAGCTATTTCAATAAAATCCAAGTGAGGCAATAGATTTGAAAGTGCTTTATAGTACACAGTACAAAAGAAATACAAGTTATTATTATTTAAACGCTCTGCCTCTCCTGTCAGCTCCCTAAAGTGTAAACAGTGGCATTTGGTCCAAACCCATTAGGTCATGGAGCCATTTTTCAAAATGCCAAATGCCCATGTACTCTGATCCAAAGTAATCATGCCCTTTCACTGTTTTTGAGTCATAATGTGGGACCTGGGGAGCTCCCAGGATGCGCCCTTTGGACTTTATCGTGAACTTGCAGAAATCAGTTCTGAGAGCTGAACAACATAAGCCCTCTAATACCATGGCGACTCAGCTGGCCTCTGGGCAGCTGCCAGGGATAACCACAGTGTGCTAAATAATGCTACATCTGAATTATTTATTGAGGAGACAAATGACTCATTATAGTCGTCTATTTCTCACAAAGTACAGAGGTAAGGAGGGAGATGAGACTATAGTAGGGGTCCTAAGCTAGTTAGTAGCCCCAATCATTCGGGCCTGAGGTGACTTTGGAACCTGCAGATAGATACTGAATCTTAGAATCAAATTCTAAGGAACTGGGAATGGGATTAGAATGGTACCTGAGAGGTCATCTAGCATTCTAGCCTAACCCTTTTGTTTTATTTTTAAAAAATGTTTTATTGATACTTTTTGCTTTTTAATATGAGTAATTTTCCATTGTAGTTCAGTATCATTCCCCACGCCCTGAACCACTGAACCCAAACTTGGAATACAGTAAAGCAATTAAGCAAAACTAAAATGGATTGGAATAGGTGTGGAAAAGTAGGGAGGGCAAGGCAGGGAAATGAGAGGAGCCAAAATGTGGCAGAAGGAAATGCAAGGGAGCATAGTAGAGTGGGGCCAAGGCAGACTTGTAAAGTTTATAAATTGTGCCCCTTGTGCCTTCTCTCCATTGTAGTGATTGAGCCCTCATTGTAGTAGGAGGAGGAGGAGGAGGAAGAGGAGGAGGAGGAGTAGGAGTAGTAGTAGTACTAGTAGTAGTAATGAGGTAATGGGGTGATGGTGGTGGTGGTGGTGGTAGTGGCGGTAGAGGTGATACTAGTACTAATAGCAGTAGTGTTGTTAGTAGCAGTAGTATATAGTAGTGGTGGGAGGTGGAGGAGGAGTCATAGATGTCATAATAATGGGTAGCATCTAAATAGCACTTTAAGGTTTTCTTTTTTAAATTTTTATATTTTATTATTTTTCAATTACATGTAAAAACAATTTTTAACATTCATTATTAAAATTTTCAGTTCCAAATTCTCTTTCTTCCCCCTCCTTTCCCCACTCCTTAAAAAGGAAGAAATTTGATACAGGTTATATATGTGAAATAATGTAAAACATGTTTCCCCATTAGCCGTATTGTAAAAGAAAACAAAGACCAAGTAAAATAAAGAAAAATTTAAAAGTATGCATTGATCTGCATTCAGATTCCATCAGTTGTTTCTCTGGAGGTAGATAGCATCTTTCATCATAAGTCCTTTAGAATTGTCTTGGATCATTCTGTTGTTGAGAATAGCTAAGTCTTTCAAAGTTGATCATCATACAATATTGCTGTTACTGTGTACAGCATTCTCATTCTGCTCACTTCACTTTGCATCAGTTCATATAAGTCTTCCCAGGTTTTTTTCTGAAACCATCCTGCTTATCATTTCTTAAAGCACAATAGTATTTCCATAACAATCAGATACCACTTGTTTGCTCAGTCATTCCTCAACAGACAGACATCCCTTTAATTTCCAATTCTTTGCCACCACAAAATGAGCTGCTACAAATAATTTTGTACATATAGGTCCTTTTCCTTCTTCTTTAATCTCTTTTGGACACAGACCTAGTCAGTGGTATTGTTGAGTCAAAAGGTATACAATTTTATAGCCCTTTGGAAGTAGTTCCAAATGATTCTGCAGAATGATTGGATCAATGGGGCAGCTAGGAGGCACAGTGAATAGGGCACTGGCTCTGGAGTCAGGAGGTCCTGAGTTCAAATTTGACCTCAGACACTTAACACTTACTAGCCACGGGACCTTGAGCAAGTCACTTAACCCCAATTGCCCTGCCCTCCCACCTCCAAAAAAAAAGCAAAAAAAAAAAAAAAATGATCCGGGTCGCTAGGTGGCACAGTCAATAGAGCAGTGGCCTTGGAGTCAGAAGGACCTGAGTTCAAATCTGATCTCAGACACTCTACCCAAAAACTAGCCATGTGACCTCGGGCAAAGTCATTTAACCCAAATCACCCTCCAAAAAATTAAAAAAAAAAATGATCTGGGGAAAAAAATGGCAAACCACTCCAGTATCTTTGCCAAGAAATCCCCAAATGGGAGTCATGAAGAGTTCGACATGACTGAATGATGACTGAACAACAATGCACTTATCACAAAAGAATGACCAATGTTCTGAGAACTAAACTTTGACATTAAAAAAATATCCATTTAAAAAAATTACATTAAAGTCATAAAATGATGACTTTTAAATAATATTAAAAAGTTGCCCTTATTGTACACCCTTTTGTTATACTCTTGGCACCTTGCTGCCACACACTGGGACACTGGATAAGTGGGAGGGAGAGAAAGAAGCTGGTGTTGCCACTTAAGCGAGAAGATTCTCTCCCTGGCTCTGTTCACAGGCATAGGTGACAAAGGAAAAGCCTGATTCCTTGCAATTCCACAGGGTGACTTTTAAGACATTAAGCAGTAGGCAGATGGCCAATGGGGGGGGGGAGAGGTGAAAGGTCATGCATATAAAGCAGTCCTGGAGGCAATGAGTTCTAGAGCATGTTAGGAAGACAATGGTTGCGGTGCTGGGTACTATTTTCTAATTTCTGATATTGTCTATTATCTATCCTAATATAATTTCTAATATTGTCTGATGTTTTGGTGGGAGAGTAGTACCTAGGCATGAAGGGATAGGAAGACTGGAAGGGTCTACCTTGAATCTACTTCTGTATGGTTGTCCTACTATAGGAGGAGTCCGTTTGCTTCCATCAGGCATGTGGCTTTATTGGGACTTCAGTTTCTTTATATGTGAAATGAATGGGCTGAACCAGATAAGGAGTTTTAAAATTTGTGTGTATGTCACTTACTTGGGAAATACGTGTCTTATAAATATTGATAAGAGCTATAAGATCATATTCTGTCCAATACAGCTTCTCTGATTCGTGGTCAGAGCTCAGCTGGTCTCCAGTTTCTGTTCTTGAAGACAGTCATCAACCAACCACTTGCCTACGTTTAGTCCCAACTTGAGATGTCAGCAGAATAGAAGAGCAATTTGTATAGTATAGACTAGAAGGTGAATAATTAAGGATCAGGAAAATTCACCAAGAAAGTTGTATGGAAGTAAGAATAGAGGGGCAGAGTTGTATGAAGAGGTTACATATCTGGCAAAATTATTAGACTGTAGACTCCATAGAGGCAATGATGATAAAATGGAATACTACCCTCATATTCAGGAAGACCTGGGTTGGAATCCTGCCTTTGATACCTACTGGTTGTGTGACCTTGCATTTACCCCTTCTGAGCTTCTACTTTATCATCTGTAAAATTGGGATGACAACAGCATCTATGTCACAGGATTGTTGTGCGGACCAAATGAGAAGATGTATACAAAGTGCTTTGCAAGCCATAAAATATTCACATAAATGTAATTTGTTATTGTTTCATTGCTCTCACAGCAAACTTCTGCACAGATTGGCAGTTTATAAATGTTGTTGAATTCATGAGTGAATGAATGGATGAATGAATGAAAATGAGGATTGTTCCAAATTTGAATTCTTAATCCTCAGTTCATGGGAGGAGATCCATGGATAGATTTTATGCAGCCTTTATTTCACTAACATCTGATAGAAATTTGGCATCTCTTTTAATTTTTTAAAATTATTCTGAGAAAGGATTCATAGATCAAATGGGCACATGACCAAAAAAAAAGGATAATAACCACTGGTCTAAATCCTAGGAGCCAATGAATGAATGAATAAGTGAATGAATGAAGATTCCCGGAGGAAGAGTGAAGAGCTAGATATACAGTATGGTACATATGATTGACTGAAGAGGTGGAGGTCAGAAACTATGATTGAAAAAATTTTGCTAAAGAAAAGGCAAAAAAAAAAAAATGCCCCCAATTCTGTCAGGAAATGCTTTGACAAACAACCTGATCTGTGTTTAGAGGGATATTCCTCACCACTCCCTAAGACATCTTCAACCCTTCTAACCAAATAGTTATTCTGATAATGATTTTTGGAATCATATCAAAATGAGAGATTCCTAGGTTCATATGCAGAGGATCCAACTTGATGGTTCCCATTAGTTAGGACAACAATAAAGCTATCCATTAATAATGGATGCTATAGCCTCTTAGATAAATAGTTTCATTGTAACCATCAATTCAAAATGAAATAACACTCTGCTCTTTCAGGGAACTGTACAGTAAAGATGCTTTGAAATCCAATGATTTATGGCTCAGTTATCTCCAAAATGGCAAGAGTCTTTATTTACTGTAGAAGATTCATGGTGTATTGGAAATAGCCATTATTTGGAGACAAAAGACCTGGTCCTAGTCCAGAGGTATGGAACACAGGGGAAGTCATTGTACTTTTCTGAGTCTTGACTATAAAATGGGGGTAATTCCTACATTCCCTGAGGAAAGGACAGACCTTGAAAAACCTTAAAATGCTTTGTAAATTTGAGCTTTTATTATTATTTTCTGGGAGCTGTCCCAGGTATTGTATCACAACACATATAACAACAAAAAAAAAATTAGCAAATTCACGTTAACTATGCAGTGGAAAAACCACCAAATCTGGTGTCCAAATCCCTACTCAGACACTTTCTACCTGCACAGCCTCAAAGAAGTTACTTAACCTCTCTGGGCCTCAGTTTCTTCATTTGTAAGATGTGGCAGTTGAACCAGATACACTTTAAGGTTCCTTCTGAATCTATGTTTATGTTCTCTTTAATTTGGTTTGAATTAGCTTGTTTTGGGAGGGCCAGGGTGGGGAAATATTTGTTCAGAGCTAAATCGCTAGGTTGTCATTCAAGGAAAAGAGACATTAAATATAACTCATTAAGTACATTAAATATAACTCAGTCAGAATTTCCATCTGCCTTTGCCCTTGTTGCTAGAGGTGCAACATAAAGGTTAATCACAGAGAGAACCCAGGGCATTTGCCCACAGTACAGCTCCTCATCACCAAGTGACAATTAGAAACTCCCTATGAATACCAATGCCCATGATAAAGCAGTGCTTTTACCAAACCAGAGGGCCTTTTACATGATCTCTGCCCTCCATTCATCATTGGGCTGACAGCCTACAAAGCTTTATATTGAACATTAAGATTACTCATTGTGGAGGAAAGTCTTGAGAATGGAGTTAAGGGAGACCTCAGTTTGCATCCTAGCTCTGACACTTACTGACCTTGGTCAATATCCTCACCCATAAATTAGGGATAATCAAAACCACAGCTAGGAAATCTGGCATACAGGACAAATTAAGAAGTCAGTGTGTTTAGGGGCATAGAATGGAAGCAGGAAAAGGAGTTTATCAGTGCAGTTCAATCTAACAACCCTTGTAATTAAGAGAGAGATAACTGAGGGTTTAGGGAAAGGGTGCTCAAAGGAAAATCTTCCTTAATCCTGCAATTAAACTGGGAGGTAGTTGGGACATAGTAATGGGACTGGAAGTAGAGAGGACACTTTCAATATAACAAGTAACACAGAAGAGGAAGCAAAGGAAGGGTAGGCATCAGTAGGGATTTCATAGATAACAGTCCTCCTCAAGTGCATGAAGTCACACTTGGAAACTGCTTGGAAAGAGGAAGAAAAGGAGCAGGATGGAGCATAGTAGAAGGGGGAGGAGAAATGAGACCCTTGTGGCCAAAGATAAGCTTCAGAAGAGACAAGACCTTCCCAGGGTCTCACCACAATGAATCCACAGAGAGCCATGAGGTGTTTTAGGCCAGGGAAAAGGGTCATTCCTTGAATGTTAGTGACCTGATGAAAAACTACTAGTTACCTTATCTTCATTACAACTTTGGGGCTAATTGAATGAGCATTACCTACTGCCTCTGACATTTACTAGTTGTGTGGAAAGTAGTCCCAATCCTTCTGTACCTTAGTCAACTCTTTAAGATTGTAAGGAGTAGATAGGACACAATCCATATAGGTGAAGAACCTTGCCATACTAATAATTAGTGAACTCTCCAGGGTATCCTCTGGACTTTCTCCACCCTGCCTCAGAAATCAGAAGTACCTGCCCCACTATAGGCTCACCCTCTGACAGAATGGCTCCTCCTTTATAGAAGAAAGGCATGATATGCTAATGTCTTCTTTCTTCTCCAATCTGTACTTAGATTTTCTTATCATTCCCATTACTTGGTACTTTCCCGTTCTTTCAGCTAACTGTGACATATAAAAGTTTGAGAGACTTAGTTACTGGGACATTAATAATTTTATTAATTATGGGTAATGAATAATTAATAACAGGATGGTCATTTGGCTGTCTCTCATAAACCATAAGACCCCTCAAGGAGGTTCTTAATGCTTATATGCCTTTGGAAGAGTGAATGTTCCCAAGAGTTAACAATCAACTCTGATTGGTTAACAATCAATGAGAGAATAAATATTATAATGAGAGGTGGATCTATTCTAATGAGGGGCTGGGAGACTGTGACTTTGATTATATCACTTTTATTTATCCTACACAGACCACCCCCATCCTCAGACAATCTAAGGGATCTACCTCCACCCAAGTTTGTCTGAATAAAACACAATGACCAGAATTTGCCTAGCTTAGATTCTTTTTACTCTTCGATGGAAACCAAATTTCCTCAGTTGTGTGGGGTCCAAACAAGATTGAGGAGAATGCTAAAATCTAATTTCATCATCAGCACTATTCTTCAGAGGCTGCTTTGACCTAGGAGAGAATGAGGAAATAGGAAGGAAAGAAGAAAAAAAAAAAAACCCTGGATCTTCCAATAACTGCTTATTAATACAAGAGGAAAGAATAATTTCTGTTAATCATTTTATGTGTTTTCTTCCCCCATTAGAATGTAAGCTCTTTGAGGGCCAGAACTGTATTCATACTCCCTACACTTAGCACAGCACTTAGCACACATAGAAAGCTTAATAAATGCTTATTGACTGACTGACTGACTGTCCGACTGACTATGGTCCTCAATGTGCTGACATTAACTATTTACCTTCTAGGGTTGTTCATAGGAAAGCTTTTTTAATTTTTATCTTTTAATTAAATTTTATGTTTATTTTTAGTTTACAACATTCATTTCCACAAGATTTTGAGTTACAAATTTTCTCCCCGTCTTTCCCCTACCCACCACCCCAAAAGGAAAGCTGTTTTTAAACCTTAAAATACTACAGAATTGTTGTTGCTTCTTTTTTTTTTAAACCAGGCACTAAGCCTATGGAGGTGGAGGACTGAAACCGACTTTCCTTCAGTGTTTTTGGGCAGTGACTTGAACCATCTTTTTGAGACATGGAAGGAGATCCACTGTGATGTATGAGACAGTGCTGGTTTACTTTTATTTTAGTAATTCTCAGAATGTCCAGGTGGGATAAATTCCAACATACGCACAAGATAGATGAGGTGTAGGGCAATGAAGAGATGGGCACACTGCTAGTGGAAGAATAGGAAATCAATGGAGATCCCGCCTTTCAGACTCAAACTCCAGGCCTTCATATCTCTGTAATCATATTGTCTCATTCCTGGGATTGGGAGTCAGGAGACCTAGACAAAGTGGTTCATTAGAAAAGGTCAGGA
This sequence comes from Pseudocheirus occidentalis, assembly GCA_028646575.1. Classification (NCBI taxonomy): domain Eukaryota; kingdom Metazoa; phylum Chordata; class Mammalia; order Diprotodontia; family Pseudocheiridae; genus Pseudocheirus; species Pseudocheirus occidentalis. Next base: position 123,952,702 of record CM053598.1, read on the forward strand.
TTTGGAGTCAGAAGCCCTCCCTACCTATATGACCTCGGTCAAGGCATTTACCAGTTGGGGCTTCAGCTTCTTCACATGCAAAATAAAGGAACTGAACCAGATCAGGAGTTTTTAACCTTGCACGTGCACGTGTGTGTGTGTGTTCTGGACCCCCTTTGGTAGTCTGAGAAAGCCTGTCGATCCCTTATCAGAATAATATTTTAAAGTACATAAAATAAAATTCATTGAATTATAAAGGAAACCAAAAGACAGTGGAAAATAAAACTTTATTTTTTTCCCATCTAAATTCACAGACTTTCTGCAATCTCTCAGCAAATCCATTGCAGGGTCCACAGACCCCAGGATAAGAGTCCCCAAACCACATGATCTTTCATTCTAAATCTTATATTTCTATTCAGGGGGGCCCCATCACGTATGACTGACCTTTTCTAGCCTCCTACTTGGTTCCTGTGCTTCCAGGCTCTCCCCCATCTCATTCATCCTCCACACCAATGATGTCAAGCTCAAGCAGAAACAGAGGTGGCTCAGCCATACAGAAGGATCTCCGTGGGCCCCTTTTGACACGGTTTTAAAATGCAACATTATCTATGCTTTATTGTATTTTCATTTATCTTATTAAATATTTCCCAATTAGGTTTTCATCTGGTTCCCAGATCTGGCTGCATGGGATCAATGCATTATGCATTTGATACTCCTGCGCCACATGGTTGCCAAAGTGATATTCCTCAAGCTGAGATCTGACCGTGTCATTCCCCAATGCACTGATGCTGGTGCCTCATCATCTCCAAGGTCAAATTCAAACTTCTCTTTGGCATTTAAAGTCATAGATAACCTTCACTACCTGTACAACCTTACTAATAACTAGCTTTTATATATGTATGACGCTTTTAAGACTTTGCAAAATGCTTTCCATATGTTCCCATTTGGCACTCACAAGAATCCTATGAGGTACATGCTATTATTAGCCCCATTTTATAGATGAGGAGACTGAAGCCAGGACAGGTGATGTGACTTGCCTATAGTCAAACAACTATTTGGTGACTCAGGTCTTCAAGACCAATGCTCTATCATCTGTGGCACTCAGCGGGTTCATTCATTACTACCCTTCATGAATTCTATGAAACAAATCCTTTTATTGAGGGGATTTGTTCTGTGAAGTTTGGATTCAGTCAAAAGGCTGTACTGGAGGACCTGGAGGGCCACACGTGGCCTCAAGGATACAGATTCCCCACCCCTGGCTCTAGTCAAACTGGCCTTCCTAGTATTCTTTACATGGGATTGTCCATCTTCAACCTCCATACCTTTGCACAGATTGTCCTGATAACTGGAATGTATTCCTTCCTCATTTGCACCTAAGATTCTGCTTTATAATCTCCCTTTATCAAATTATTTTGTACATATTTTTTATAAACTTATTTGTGTTAACTGTCTTCATAAAATGTAATGGACGTGAGTGCAAAAGCTGTATTACTTGTGTCTTTGTTGCCCCAGTGTCTAGCACAGGACCTTGAATTATAGTAGGTACTGAATAAATGCTTATTAGATTAATTGTTTGATATATGGAGGCTTGGCTTGCTGTAGTGTTAATGGAATATACGATCTTCCTGGCCCATTAATAGGCCTCAGGTGGAACCCATTAAGGGAAGTTTGCTTAGGGGAGGCTTGGCTTGTAGGAAGCTTTTCACACCTTTTGATAATTTCTAATTAGGCACTGAGTCAAGAGAGTTGTGATGCCTTCTGGCTCTGAGAAGTATATATATATGCTCTGGTTTGGTATTTTGCTTAGGGGCTTGCTTATGAAAAGGATCTTGTGATTCCCTGGTCAAGTGGCCATATGTTCAGAACTCCCTGACTGCTCAGATGTAAAGGCCCTTTTGATCCAGGGATGTATGTAAAGGGTATAGTTGATTTAGGCAGTCAGAACCCTGTCTGTTCGTGTTTGTTTCTCTGTTTGCATTTTCTCTGAAGTTCAGGGTACTGACTTTTCCCCTGAACTAGTGAATGTAATTAAAAAAACATTGTTAACCTCTTAAATAGCAATCTTCCCTAGGAAAGCAGATCTAAGAACCTGTGCTAGCAGTCTCCTGGGTATGCCAGTGTGGTTGCACCTACTCTGTCCCAGGTCAAAATTGCAAAGTACACGAAATTTTTCTTTAAGCCCCCAGTATCCCTCATACAAACCTTCTTCTTCCTTATACATTGTTCTACCTTCCTTCATATTCAAGTGCCCTTTTCCCACTCTCTTATCCAGCCAGACCTGCTCTCAGGAAAGGTTCTGGCATCAGACACCTACAGTTGGATGGGAATACAAACGACCATGTTCCTCTTCTCAAATATATTCATACTTTAAGACCAAAATCTTGTGGAATGAATGACTCTATCTTCTTGTAAAAGCATTTTAGGCAACAAAGAACAAATAGAGGACAGATAAGGGCAGCTAAGTGGCATGGTGGATAGAGTGCCATGCCTGAAGTCAGAAAGACTCATCTTCCTGAGTCTGAATTTGGCATCAGGTACTTTCTAGTTATGTGACTCTGGGTAAGTCACCCTATTTGATTCAGTTTCCTCATCTGCCAAATGAGCTGGAGAAGGAAATGGCAAAGTTACTACAGTGACTTTGGGCTCATGAAAAATCAGATACAACTGAAAAACAACTGAACAGATAAAACTTTCCCACTATAAGCAAAATTAGACACAGTAGACAGCCACTTAAGAGGCCTATGTGTAAGAATGACCCCCAAATCATTCCTCAATGCTTTCACAAAAGAAGAGATCCTAGGTTATGTGACCCATATCTCTGGCTCAGCTTCTCATTTCTGATATCTATATAATCTCTAGTCATTTGGGGCTTTCTTAGTTTCTGGTTGCATGTTTAATTAAAACAAGAACTGCTCACAATCTATTCTAATAAAATATAGTATGCCCTGCAATGATCAACCTGCAAACCATTATCCTTCACACACAGGAAGCCACACATCTATGTATAGAGTAGGATGTAAATGTTGGCAGCCTCACAGCTCCTCACCTATAAAACTCGGTTATGGATGCTGAAGTAACAGGAGATTGTCTGGGACTTACAACTCACATTTCAGCTCTGTTTCCTAGTTGTTGAGTGAGAGGAGATTTGATTCTCTTTGTATACATGTTTGAAAATGGTCTAAGAACACCGTTGTCTACCACCTTTTCCATCACAGAAGAAGTGGAACAGTTAAGGGCCATTTTGCATTTGTTGTTGTTGTTTCATGGGTTGCCATGACCAAAGAATTCATTACAAAATGGATATGTGAGTGCGAGTGAACCGAAATACATTAACAAACAAGAATTTACAAGATAAGCAACATAAAGGATTATCATTATAGAATCATAAATTTAGATTTGGAAGAGCTTTCAAAAACCATATAGAACAGTATCTTCTTTTTATAGATGAGGAAACTGAGACCATGACAGATGAAGTGATTTGCCTTAGGACACACAGGAAGAAAATGGCAGGACCAGGATCTGAACCTAGATCCTCTGATTCCAAAGTCAGCATTCTTTCTATTGAGATAGGCCGGTCATAGGGCAAGAGCTGATGGACCACTACTCCAAAGACATCAGTGTTGTTGTTGTGTCATATCCAACTCTTTATGGCCTTGTGGACCATGCTGTCCATGGGGATTTCTTGGCAAAGATACTGGAGTGGTTTTCCATTTCCTGCTCTAGTGAAATTAAGGCAGATGGAGATGAAGTGACTTGCCCGTGTTCACAGTTAGTAAGTATCTGAAGCCGGATTTGAATTCAGGTCTTTCTGACTCCAGGTTCACTGCTGTATCCACTGAGCCATCTCACCATCCCTAAAGATATCAATACAATGTCAAAAGGACTAGAGAAAGGAAACCCAGAACACTGGGTAGTCCCCCTCTGGAAGACATAAAAGAATACGGAAAAGAGTAACCCAGGATGAGGAGGCACAGATGAGTCATGATCTGCACTGGAGCTAGTACCACAATGATGATGTCACAAATCCATCAAGTACCAAATTAACCTGTGTTCAGGGAAGAGAGATGGGGAATGAGGGCAATAACTAGGAATACTAGGGGCAGCTAGGCGGCACAGTGAATAGAGCACTGGTCCTTGAGCCAGGAGTACCTGAGTTCAAGTCTGACCCCAGACACTTTACACAAAAAACTAGCTATGTGACCTTGGGCAAGTCACTTAACCCCAACTACCCTCCAAAAAGCAAAACAAAAACAAAAACAAAAACAAAAAGCACCCTAGAAATATTTTCATCTTGAAGGAAAGTATAACTGAGAGAGAGTACAAACATACTCTCCTTCCTATATGGCTGGAGAGGAAAAGTAAGTCCTATGAGAATGCCATCAAAATGATATAAAGGGTCCTGAGGATGGAAGCAGGGCAGAGGGGGTGGGGTGGCCAAGGTTTGTTCTGAATACTAGTTTACACTAGCAGAAGACTATGTAGAGTAAGGATGGTAAGAAAGCAGCACACCCCAACTTATGGGACAAAGCCCCATTTGCCTTGTGCTGGTTATAGCTCTTGTGGGTATGGGTATATGGGGAGAAGACTGATGTTCACAAAAAACCAAACTTGACAAAATGTCTTATCACAATTCTTTCCTCCTCAGTTCTACCTACTGACTTGCTGGCTTCCTTTTGTTAATGTGGCTATTCAGTCCCAACCCTAACTTCTACTGGAAGTCTTTCCCAACCCTTTTAAATTCTGATTCCTTCCTGTATATAGCTAGCTTTGTACCTATGTATTTGCACATTGTCCCCCTCTTTATATTGAGACCTTCCTGAGGGCGAGGACTAGCTTTTGCCTGTTTTCTATCCCCAGAGCTTAGCGGGTAGCCATATGATAAATGTTTATTAATTGATTGATTCCTGAAGTCCTTGCATTATAAATACAAATATTTAATAAGCACCAGTTGTCTGCAGAGAATTCCATTATATCAGGAGTTCTTAATTTATTTCGTGTGTCGTGGATCCCCTTACCAGTCTACAGAAACATACAAACCCTTCCTCAAAATGTTTGTTTGTTTGAAGTCATAATTGAAGAAAATGATAAATTTCAGTTAGAAGTTGGTAAAAATAAAGATGCAATTTTTCCCATTCAGGTTCATGGGCCCCTGAAACCAATCCACATATTCCTTAGGGATCCATGAATCTTGTGTTAAATCCCCTGAGGTAGATTCTGTTATGAAGTTTGGGTAAGACACGGTATTGCCTTCAAGAAACTCACAGATTACTAGAGGATAAGAATACCAACGCTGATAGAAATAATATATAATATTACATGACTAATGTATTGGAGTATTACAAAACAAAGTACTTTGTAATGGATGAGTGGGATGGTCATTACTTACATGTGGAAAGAATATTTTATTATGTATAGTTTATTAATATAGTTTGAACCTAGCTTAATGTGGTTAGAAATCATCTAACTGAAAACCTTACTGCACAGGTCAGGTTGACTTCAGATGCTGCAGACAAAGACCAACAGCTGTAGGGAATGCTTGGATCCCACCCACATCTTGTCTTGGGTTCACCCAATGCTTGTGTTTTGGGTTTCCCTAATTGGAATGTTTATGCTTACATCTCAAGAAATCTTAACTTGAATGTTTGTGTTTACCAATATACATTTCCATGGACCTTGCCTGGAACTGCCCTCTCTACAAAATAGCCTAATTGCTGTGGTTAGTATTTTTTCTCTGAACTCCAATATAATGTAAAGCTCTCAAATACTAGGAAGAGGAGCCTTCTGATTTTTCTCTTCCACCAAAGAAATTTCTTTCTAAAGCTATTTCAGACTTTGGGGTAAATTCTCATGACTAACACATGGAAGACCGAGGAAGGCTTTCCGGAGTAGGTTATATTTTATTTGGGCTCTAAAGAATGGCGAAGAATTCAACTGGCAAAGATTAGAAAGGAGAATACTTTCATCCTAAGGAAGGGAAAGCCAAATCCCTAAGCAATGAGAGCACACTGGATGTTTGAAGGTTAACGAGATTAATAGAATAGCCTAACATTTCTCCCTGCACCTAACCTCTCCTCTCTAACTGATCCTTCGCAAAACTGCCACATATTCCAAAAAACAAAGTTATAACAATGCTATGTCCCTGTTCAAGAAAAGTCAGCATCTTAATTGCTTCAACGATAAAATACAAACTGGTTTTTTGGCATTTAAAACCCTTCACAACTTATCTGGTTCCAACTTATCTTTTTCCTGTGATTTCACAGTAGTCTCCCTTGCACTCTACATTCCTAACAAATTGGTCTCCTTGTTATACCCCATACATGACCTCTCACCTCCGGTCCCTGTGCTTTGCCCAGGTTCTCCCCCAAACTTGGAATATTCTCCCTCCCAACCTTCACCTCTGAAAAGTCTGAAGTTCCTTCAAGAACTCAAGTCAAATGCCACCTCAAACAAGAAATCTTTCCCGATCCTTTCAGTTGCCAGGGTTTCCCACACCTTGAACTACTTTCCTTTATTTTATATATACTTTTTGTGTACATGTTTCTCTCCACAGAAATGTAAACCCCTGTTATGTTATGTTATGTTATGTTATGTTATGTTATGTTATGTTATGTTATGTTATGTTATGTTATGTATTGTTTTGGAGTATGTGTTGGACCATACAACCACTGAGGTCCTTTCTAACTCCCCAATTCTGTAATTCTGGGGACAGGAAGATTTAACTTTGTCTTCGTCTCCTTATCTCCGAGCACTGAGTCTTGCACATATCAACCAATTTTAAAATAGTAAACATAAAAAATAGTAATAAAAAATTTTAAAAGTAAAAAATGCTTGCTGAATTGAACTGAATTGTTCCATCTACTTGATGCAAAGTATGTGTGGAGGGAAGTAACCTAAAGCTAAAAAAGTAAGCAAGAAGGTCTTGAGTGCCAAGAAGAAGAAATTGAGCTTTACTCCATAGACATCAGGGAGCCACAGAAGATTTTAAAGGAGACATGATATGACCAGATGTTTTCATAAGAAAAATTATTCTGGCAGGGGCATGAAAAATGGATTGGAATAGGGAAGAGAAAGGAGGCAAGATCTATTTTTAAAAGGATAATTGAAACAGTCCAGGCAGATGGTAATGAACACTTTTTAGGGTGGTAGTAATTGAAGTAGAGAGAAGGAGATTGGAGAAGTTTGACCAAAGTAGAATTAACTGGACTTGGCAATGGATTTGATGGGATAAGTGAAGGGTTGGGGGGGGTAGTAAATAAGCATAGCTTCTATAAATGTGCCAGGCAGGATGCTAAGCACTATTTCCAAGTGGCATCTCATCTGATCCTCATAACCCTTAAAGACAGATGTTATTGTTTTCCTCATTTTATAGTTTAGGAAACTGAGGCAAGCAGAGGTAAAGTCACTCTAGAATCACACAGTTAGTGTCTGAGGTTGACTCCAAGCCCAGGGTTCTGTCCACTGAGCAACTAGCTGCCTCTGAACGAGTGATGTGTCAAAGATTTCAAACAAGAGGAACTTGTCAGTGGTGATGCCACATACAGAAACAGTGACATCAGAAAAAGAGAGAAATCAGTTTGGGATATGTTGAGTTCAAGATGGAGAAATTCATCCACTGAAGTCCTTCTATAACGTCTTGTTACTCCATGGAAGTAAATAGGTTCTCAAAAACATGGTAAGATGATGGCTAGCTCTGTTAGACCCCATCAAGTGACAAAGGCTTCAAGCCTATATCTGGTAATACATTATATGTCTGTTCTCTGAGGACCAACCAAACTGAGTGCAGAGAGGCTTATCACCACGTTGAAAGCATGGTGCTGAATTCTTTGGTCACAAAGATGATATTTTCAAGGATCATCTGTGATCTATGTTGATGAAGAAAGTAATTTATATAGCACTTTAAGGTTTGCAAGACTTATTCATGCATTATTCCATTTTAGCCTTACAACAACCCTATCACTTAGGTTATCGTTCCTAATTTACAGTTGAAGAAAATGTGACTGAGAAATTTTAAGTGACTTGACTAATGTCACACTGCTAGTAAGTGTCTTGGTTAGGATTTGAAGTGTTATATAAATATTATTATTATTATTAAATAAAGGACACAGAAAAGACTCCCATCTGTGTCTATACATTATAGAGACCCTTTCTTCCTTTCTGTGGGTCAGTGCCTCCTTCCCAGGGTTCTGTGAAGTTCCTAGAATTTAGAGCATTGTTATGAGGTCCTAGGAAAACAACATAATTCATACTCTCAAGGAACATACTGTCTACTATACCACATAGGACATGCAGTTGCCTAATCCATATATGAGGGTAAAGCTAACCCTGGGTTTAATTATAGTAGATCTTGGGGGTGGGGGGGTAGTGGAGCCAAGATAGTGGAGGAGAAGCAGGAAATTCCATGAATTCCCCCACAACCACCTCCAATACCTGTAAAAAATATGATTCTAAACAAATTTTAGAGCTACAGAACCCACAAAGTGACAGAGAGAAATAAATCTCCTGCTGAAGGCAGCCTGGCAGGATGACTTGAAGGGTTTATCACACCAACCTGGGAGCCAAGCACAGTCCTGGAGAGCTGCAGGGTTTTGGACCCAGGGTAACCCCGACCAACAGGCCAGCCAGAATACACTTCAGGAGAGTGAATCACCAGGAGCTGTGGGGGTTTCCAGAATTATCAACCCATAAACACCAAAGAGAAAGTAAAAGGTCAGTGAAGAACTCTGTTGGAACAGGGGGATGGAAGAGCACAGTCAGGCCGCCACCCCTGGGGCAAGAGATAGCAGAGGCCTGACACCTGTAGCTGCTGCCTCATGGCTGCTTCCAGAGCTCCTGGGCTGCAAAGAGTAGGGAGACCAAGTGACCATTCAGACAATAATCATTCTTGCTTTAACCTGCTTGAATCTGGGTTGCTGTCTTGGGCAGCAGTCCTGGGGTGAGAAATACCAGCATGCCAATGTGGTGTCTGTAGAGAGGGTGCCCTCCCCAGACGTCTGACAGCTTTTGCAAAACCCCTTGCAATTTGGGACATAGCTCTCTGCAATCTGAAAGCAGAGTTCTACCATGGCAAAGAGCTCCAAAGTCAAGTAATTGGCTCACAAGATGAGCAAGCAGAGGAAGTGCAATCAGACCATAGAATCCTTTTTAGGAGACAAAAAGGATCAAGGCATGAAACAAGAGGAAGACAATGAAGTCAGAACTCCTGCATCAAAAGCTTCCAAGAAAAATATGAACTGATCATAGGTTATGGAGGAGCTCAAAAAGGATTTTGAAAATCAGGTAAGAGAAGTAAAGGAAAAATTGGGAAGAGAAGTGAGAATGATGCAAGAAAATCATGAAAAATGAGTCAACAGCCTACAAAAGGAGACCCAAAAAAATACTGAAGAAAATAACACCTTAAAAAAATAGAGTAACTCAAATGGCAAAAGAGGCCCAAAAAGCCAATGATGAGAAGAATACCTTAAAGCCAAATTTACCAGACAGGAAAGAAATTTCAAAAACTTACTGAAGAGAATAGTTCCTTCAAAATTAGATGGGAACAAATGGAAGCTAATGACTTTATGAGAAATCAAGATACTACAAAACAAATCCAAACAAATGAAAAAAATAGAAGACAATGTGAAATATCTCATTGGAAAAAACACTGACCTGGAAAATAGATCCAGGAGAGATAATTTAAAAATTATTGGACTGCCTGAAAGCCATGATCAAAAAAAAGAACCCAGAAATCATCCTTCAAGAAATTCTCAAGGAAAATTGCCCTGATATTCTAGAACCAGAGTGCAAAATAGAAACTGAAAGAATTTATCAATCACCTCTTGAAAAAGATCCCAAAAGGAAAACTCCTAGGAATATGATAGCCAAATCCCAGACTTCCCAGATCAAGGAGAAAATATTACAAGCAGCCAGGAAGAAACAATTTGAGCATTGTGGAAACACAATCAGGATAACACAAGATCTAGCAGCTTCTACATTAAGGGATTGAAGGGCTTGGAATATGATATTCCAGAGGTCAAAGGAGTTAGGATTAAAATCAAGAATCATCTACCCAGCAAAACTGAGTATAATGTTTCAGGGGAAAATACGGTCATTCAGTGAAATAGAGAACTTTCAAGCATTCTTGATGAAAAAACCAGAACTGAACAGAAAATTTGACTTTCAAATACAAGACGCAAGAGAAGCATGAGAAGTAACCGTAACAAAGACACACTGCAAATACCTACATTTTCCAAGTGAGAAAGCTTGGACTTATAGAAGATTAAATTCCTACTCATCCTTTAAAGATCAAGTCAACTGCCTAGAAACCATTTCAGCAGACAGGTTAAACCAGGGTGAGGGTAATCAAGGGGTTTCAAACCCTTTGGTGAGTTAGAGGATGTCTACTCCAAGAATGTGAATATTTTCTCTGGTGGAATGGGCAGATGAGAACAATTTGTTCCAATGGTTATGAAGGCTGCTGAAGCAGGTGCTGTGAAGTGCTTAGTGCTTGGTTAGACATCAAAGATGCCAAGATCATCCACTGCATCCTGAGCCATCCCCAGTCATCTTGATTCTGTCCTGCCACTGGGCTGTGATGATTCTGGAGAAAAGAGTGAGACTGATGACTTCGTGCAATTCTGCCTCACTTAAATCCAATTTACGCATGAATCAAAAGACATCATCCATATAAGCAAAGCAGAATTGAAGCAGCTCAAAGGAAATGTAGGATGTGGAGATTTGGAGATTCCACCCCAAATGTTCATATGGGCTTTTCCTGCTTGACTTGGGATAGAGCATTCCAAGCTCGTATTGGTCCATTCAATCATAGCGGGACACATTGAAACTTAACTTTAGCACAGTGATGTCATTTTGGTCCTCTTCAAGAACACAGGACAACAACCAACCATTTTATGCAGTTTAAAAAAACCTACAATAGTTTGGTTCAAAGGTATTAAGGGTATTAGAGATGAAAAAAATTATATTAGATCTTTTATCAGAATTCATGATGGGGAATGGGATATTTTAGATAATGAGGGTTGAACAATTGGTTATTGAGTCTACATTATAATGAACTCCTGATTTATAAATATGCTCACTTGATTTTGATTAAGAGCTAGTGGATAGATATTCCACTGGAACTGGTCCTGAATCATTTACCATGAACCTGGTATATTTATTCTATAGGGCCTAGGAATTGCCCTGTTTACTCTTTCATTTTTGCCACCAGCTTTTTCTTTTGGGGAATGAACTTCCCCCAGTTCAGCTGTGGATCCAGAAAGTAGCCCTGATATTTACTCCATTTCTTACTACTCCAAACAAGTACCAAATCCATCTGGATTTTCTAAGGATTTTTATTTCTATCTATAGCACTGTAGCAGACATGGGGATGAACAGATGGGAAAAAAAACCAAATATATAAAGTTATGGTTTAACATTTCAATTCAATTCCACAAACACTTATTAGATTCCTAGTCTCTGAGCAAGTCACTTGCCCTAAGCATTTTGTCCCAAGACAAAAATCAAATGGTCTCTGTCCCCAAGGAGTTTACCCTCTACTTGGGGGATGTGGAGGGGGATATCAAAGGAGGAAATACGGAATGTACAAGGATAAGAAAATACAAGATAATATGAGGAGCTATTAGCTAAGAACTAGACTCAGAAGTGGCTTTGTTTTGTTTACCTACTCTTTTTTCCAAATAAGTCAAAGTTATTCTTGGGGTTTGTAGAAAATAATTGAAGAGGAATATTGATTAGATTCTCCTATTCACATTACTTTCTACATCTGGCAGCAATTACTTTCTAAAGGAGTGATTTGTGATCAACTAACCACCACACCCAGGGGAGAAGGAAATAGGCTACTGGGATGGAACTTACACATCTAAGAGGTTTATTGATGGATATTCTTTGTAGCTGAGAGAGACAGAGAGAGAGAGAGAGAGAGAGAGAGAGAGAGAGAGAGAGAGACAGAGAGAGAGAGACAGAGAGAGACAGAGAGAGACAGAGACAGAGAGAGACAGAGAGAGACAGAGAGAGACAGAGAGAGAGAGAGAGAGAGAGAGAGAGAGAGAGAGAGAGACATCTCTGGGCTTCTGTGGAGAGAATGAGTTGCTCCTCGGGACTGTGTCTTGATTAATTCAAGTTTATCCTGCGTGTAGCTCATTTGTGTATAGTTGTTCGCATGGCGCCTCCTCCATTAGATTGTAAGCTCCTTGAGGGAAGGGACAATCTTTTTAACCTTTCTTTGAATCTCCAGGGCTTATCACAGCAACTGTCACATTGTTGTTGCTTAATAAATAATTGTTGACTAATTCACCATCAGTTTCAGATGGGCTAATGGAGGTAAAGAGAAAGGGATGGGGAAGGAAAAGGGAATAGTGAGACCCCTTCCCCCATTGGCTAGAGAAAGGGGTGGATGGTAACCTTGGGGAGGGTCATGGCACTAGAATGGTTTTGCATCAGCTATGTGGGCAATAAAGAGTCTGTCCTCTCAGATCAGTTACTGGGAGAACACAGCTCAAAACCCCACCCCCCAAGATAGTTTAAGAACTTTTCCTTTTAATACCAAAAAAAAGTTCAATCTCTGATGCATATAAGAGATATTATATGGGGTTTTTTTCCCCAAGTTCCCAGAACTTCTAGAATAGATACTGACTGAAGGAGATAGAGAGCATCCTTCCTCTGATGGGTAGGTTCTTATCTATAAGAACTTAGCTATTCCAAAAACACTACTTTACTTGGGTTGAACAGAGAATATTACAGTCTCAAAAAGGAGGAGAGATCATTCCAATAGTTTAAGGGTTTCAGGTAAAATACTGAAATTACAAAGTTAAGTGGAGATTTTTTGTTTTCTCTAAGCAGATTGACCATGGCCAATACGAAGAAGCTTGTGATTTGCTCCTGGAGGTAATAGAGCTATTGCTTTAAGGAATTACAACTTTCCTCTTGAATACTGTATGAGTGCTGGTTTAGATAGAAGTGTGGTGGGGGGGCAGCTAGGTGGCGCAGTGAATAGAGCACTGGCCCTGGAAGGAGGAGAACCTGAGTTCAAATCCGGCCTCAGAAACTTCATACACTTACTAGCCTTGTGACTTTGGGCAAGTCACTTAACCCTAATTGCCCTGCAAAAAAATAAAAATAAAAGTGTGGTGGGGAAAGGGTGGAATAGAACTTTATAAGGATTCAATGTTAAGGAATAAAAGGCCTCAATTTACCAATATAAACTAGATATGTATATGTTCTCTGACAAATAGTAGCAATTTGTGCTTCCTGGAAGAAGGTTGGCACTTGCAGTTACAAAAATCCCAAGAGTAAACATATACTTCTATACATTATTAATAGGGGTATAGAACTAGAGAGGACAGACAGACATTATGAAAAGCACTTGTAGTAGTTAAAGTTCTGTTGGCCTTGCCACAGATTTCCTACAACTGAAGCTGAGCCTTGAAGCTAAGGAGAAATTAAGATGTTGAGGTAAAAAATAGTATATTCCAGGTATAGGCAAGGCACAGAGAATGGGGGTGGATTAAGTTCTGAGAACAGCTAGTTGGCCAGTTTAGCAGCAATGGAAAATGTTTGGAGAGTAGTAAAATGACTTAAGTTAGGAAAGGTAAGTGGGAGCCAGATCAAAGCCATACTTTAAATGCTAGGCTGAGGAATTTAAATTTTAACTTAGATGCAGGGGTAGAGGACATGAGGCCTAGAGGCCACATGCAGCCTTCTAGGTCCTTGGGTGCAACCTTTTGACTGAGTCCAAATTTTACAGAACAAATCCTTTTATTAAGGGGATTTGTTCTGTGAAGTTTGGATTCAGTCAAAGGGCTGCCCTTGAGGACCTAGAGTGCCACATGTGGCCTCAAGGCTGCAGGTTCCCCACTCCTGGTAGAAGCAATAGGTAACCCTGAAGACTTTATAACTCAGGGATTATTTGGCTAAACTTGCATTCTAAGAATATTAATTTGGCAGCTAGAAAGAGGATAGATAGGAGAGGGAGAATTCTAGAAGCATAGAGACCAATTAGGAAGCTATTGCAATATTCTAAAGGAGAAGTGACAAGGGCCTGAATGAAAGTAGTGGCCACATAAGCAGAGGGAAAAAAAGATAGCCTTGCTATGCAAGGAAAGTCAAGACTTACCGGCTGATCGGATATGGAAAGTGAATGAGGATGAAGAGTAAAGAGTGACAGATATTCAGCCAAAGTAACTGAATGGGCAGAGTTCAGGAGAGACCTAAGTTTGCCATATTGCTGTTAGGAATCATCTGCATAGAGATGATAGCATGGGCATGTGGGGTCTGATGAAAGTGCTAACAGAAAAGTAGGGAGAAGAAGAAGCCCAAAACAAGTAAGGGCTGAACAGTTCTATCTTCAGTACACAATTTCTAGTTTTGTAGAATCTTTCACATCCAACCCCTTCCCTCTATTCACACATATAGCCATCCCCTTAGCTCAAGCCCTCATGTCCTCTCTACCGGATTATCATTGAAAGATCCTCTTAATTGGTCTCCCTGTTTATAGTTTCTTCCTTCTCTGATCCATTCTCCACATGGCTGCCAGACTGGTTGCAGATGTCTAGGGATATCACTTTCCTTGCTCAAAAATCTTTAGTGACTCTTCATTGTATTTAGAACAAAAGAGAAAGTTCTCTCTTTGACATTAAAGTCCAACTTACCTTTCCAGACATTTTGCATTGTACTATATCTCAGAAATGCTGTTTTAGCCTAAGCTGTTTTAGCCTAAGTAGTCTGCCATCTTCTCTCTCTGTGCCATCTTCTACAGGAAACCTTCACCAAACCCTCTTAATTCTTGTGCCTTCTCTCTGTTGATTATTTCCTGTTTATTCTGTTCAATATTTTCTTTGTACATAGTTGTTTGCAAGTTGTCTCTCCTATTAAGTTGTGAGCTCCTCGAGGACAAGGACAATGCCTGGCACATAGTTGTTTGTTCTTGAAGAGGACCATGACATCAGGAAGATGATGCCATTACTTGCAAGTGAATTGGAATTAAGTGAAGAAGGGTTGCCCAATATCATCAGCCTCACTTTCTCCTTTGGAATCATCTGGGTCCAATGGCAAGATATAGATCAAGAAGACTAGAGATGGCCCCACCAGACACATAGTAGGTGCTTATTGACTAACTGACTTTGCACAGATTGTCTGTTACTCATGACTAGAATGTTCTCCCTCCTCACCTGTACATCTTTGAATCCCAACTTCCTTCAAAACTCAGGTTAACTACTACTTCCTATACAAAGTGTTTCCTGTTCCCCCTCCCCTTCAAATGCTAGTGCTCTCTTCTACCTCCAGCAACCTAAATTACTTTGCATTTTCTTTGAATGTATTTTACAGCGACTTACCTGTCTACATATCACTTCCCTCAGTAGAATGGAGCCTACTTGAGTGCAAAATTGTTTTTTTCCCTTTACAATCCCTTACATAGAAGGGTTATATACAATAGATGCTCAATAAACATTTGTTGAATGAATGCACAAGAAACACTTTTATCACAAATTAAACAAGTGGCCACTCAGGCTTTCCTTGACTGTCTCCAATAAGGGAAAATTCACTGCCTTCTAAGGTAGTTCATTCTACTTTGGATAGCTCTAATTGTTAGTGAGATTTTATGTCAAAGTTAAATCTGCCCTTCTGCAACATTCACCTTGCAGGAAATGAAGGAGCAGAACAAATGTAACCTTTCTTTCACATGACAGCCCTTCAAATATTTGAAGACCACTATAAGATGGAAGCAATGTCTCATTTTTTGTTCTTGGGCTCAAAAATCACTGCAGGCACTGACTACAACCATGAAATTAAAAGATGCTTACTCCCTGGAAGGAAAGCTGTGGCAATCTGGACAGCATACTAAAAAGCAGAGACATCACCTTGCTAACAAGGTCCATATAGTCAAAGTTGTAGTTTTTCCAGTAGCAATATATGGCTGTGGGAGTTGGACTATAAAGAAAACTGAGTGCCAGGGAATGAATGTTTTCAAATTGTGGTGCTGGAAAGTTCCCTTAGATACTAAGGAGGTCAGTAAATAATTAAAGATAATAATTCAGGCTATTCACTGGAAGGTCAAATACTGAAGCTGAAGCTTAAATACTTTGCCACTTAATGAGAAGATGGAACTCTTTGGAAAAGACCTTGATGTTGAGGAAGATTGAAGGTCAAAGAAAAAGGGGATAACAGAGGATGAGATGGATAGATAGTGTAATGGAAACAACAAACGTGAATTTGGACAGACTTTGAGAGACAGCGGAGGACAGAAGAGCTGGTGTGCTATGGTCCATGGGGTCATGAAGAATTGATCATGACTAAGTGACTCAATAACAACAGATCTTTCTATTATATTCTTCTATGTCTTCTCTTTTCCAGGCTAAGTATCAACTGATTTTCATATAACATTATTTCTAGGCCTTTCACTTCCTCTGGATGTTCTCCAGTTTATCAGCTTCATTCTTGAGCTAATTACTATCCTAAAGATGTACAGTAAGAGTACCAGGGATTCTCTTTTCCCTAGTCCTTACTGCCTCTCAATGAAGCCTAAATTAGCATTGGGGTTTTTTCCTACCCTATCATCACATTGTTGACATACTGTGGTTGTTCACTGCTTCGTTCTCCAAGTGATTATTAATGACCCATTTAATAATTTGTTGTAGAATTTTGCTTGGGCACTCCTCAAGAAAAGCAGAAGAGTGACGTAGGCTAGGCAGATAAATTAATAATGATCTAGAATGATTAGCGATATAGATGGGTGGAGTGAACCTCAAAGTTGCTGAGTATGGTGGGCAAGGGGTGGGAGGCAAAGAACATAGCTTCTCTTATTTAAGACCATTAGGGGATTTCCAGGGGTATAGTGGCCTTTGAAAGGAACTAGATTTCTATTGCAACCAGAAGATGGAAAGAAAATGAGAAATGAAGATTTAGGATAAAAGGGAGTTTGTTCATAATAAAATGGGATTTCTAGAGGGCACAATGAAATGGAAAATATAGTCGAAACAGCACTTATTTTATATTTCTCTTTAAGGAGGCAAGGAAGTCATCTTCAAAACTATATTGTCCAAGGGAACAGGGATATAAAAAGCCCAGCCCACAACAGAAACATGCTCTGGACATTTAGTAAAATCCATACAGCCCTACCAGCAGGCTTTTCTAATCTGCATTGCTGTTACTGTGGTGAATTCAGTGGCAGAGAAGAGAATGATATTATTATATCAACTATGAATTGTACCTTTTTTAAACATCATTTTAAATAAAGTTGTTTTTATTCCATTTTATAATCCACTAGTATTGCACTGAATTTGCATTCTAATTTCAAACCTAAATTACTGGACTGCTCTGAGCTAAACCTGGCCAAGAAAAAGAAGATCAGAAGTAAAGAGAGAAGAATATGGACCATAGAAGGGTAAGGTTGACAGTTTAATACAAACTTCCCTAAATACTTAGTGGGTTTCAAGGATCATTCAAATCACCCACGATTTACAATCAAACAGCTCTCTTCCACCAAACCAATGCCTAAAAGAAAAAGTTCAGAAGAATTCTGATTGATTATGAGTGAGGAAAAAAGCTTGCATAGAAAACTACAACAGGTGGTCTGTAACAAAATGATAATTGCCTGCCATGAAAATTTCTCTGTATAGCTTTGGCATCCTTAAGTAGAGAAAAGTATTGAAATGTATTTGCATACTCACCCAGCTATTGTATTTGAAAACCCTCTATTCTAGCAGTTCAGAAAATCTGCTTTAGAAGAAGCAAACTTAATTACCACCCACTAAAAAATTCAGTGTCAATCTATTGTGGTAAAGAAAGCTCCAAATAAGGACCATCTCTGGGAAAGAGCTAAAGGTCAGACCAAGTGATTCCAAATTCCTGATGAAAGAAAAGGGAGAAAAAAGGGGGTGGGTGGGGTTTCATGTTTTGTCTTCCTTTTTCTCTGCCTTGCCCTTCCTTAATTGGATCCCTGAATTTTCCATGAAGCAATGAACTGTTTTTTCAAAGTAAAATTAAATTAACAACACAGTGAAAGGCAGCATGGTCTAGGAGAGTGAAAGTTAAAAGGGTAAGGGAGCCTTGGGTTCTAGTCTCAACTCTGACCCTAACTAGCTATGTGACTCAGCATACATATATGTTCCTTAGAGTTGTGAGGATAGTTATATTTTATTGCATTTTTTTTTCAGGATAGGTGATTTCATCAGGGTAGGGAACTCCTGGTAAGAAAATTTTCGCTATCAATTGCATGTGTGGGGAAGGATAAAATAAGTAATTATTGAGTACCTACTGTGTGCTGGACACATAGTGCTAAGCACTTTCAAATATTATTTCACTTGATCCTCACAACCACCCTGAGAGGTAGGTGCTATCATTATTCTCATTTTACAACTGAGGTAACTGAGACAGACAAAGGTTAAGTGACCTGCCCAGAGTCACAAAATTATTAAATACCAAAGTCTGTATGTGAACTCAGATCTTCCTGACTCTAGGTCTAATACTCTATCATCTAACTGCCCCAGAAGGTTGGCACCTTCTCTGTAAGTTATGCCCTTAGGGAAGTGCTAGCTGACACTGACAAGTCAAGTGACCATTGACTCACCCAGCTCTCACAATAGAAATCAAAGTAATCTTAGAAAATGAGAAGCTACCAGAAGAGGTCTTTAATGAAGCTTTATATAGTAATGGTTTGAAAATAGATCATTCAAGTGAAGGGCCCCTGTTCCTTTCATCTGGAAGTAAACACCAAGAATATTCTACCTTTACATTCTCCATTTTGAAGATTTTAAAAGAAGCATCGTGGGATAATTGGCACAACACAAGACAGTAGCCCTGGAGAAAGGTAGGAGATAGTTTTTTTAAAAAAAGGAAAGAGAATGGGGTTTCCTCTCCAAATCCTAAATGACTCGGTAGGAGATACTGACTTGAATGAAAGACATTGTCCCAACACTAGGGGACAGAGAAGGTAAATTGCTACACTCTCAGTATGGATCAACCCAGAGTCAAAAATAGCAATCCATTTGAGAGGACTGAGAAAGAGGTCTTCCCACAGCCCTCTAGACAGATCCTTTGTGTGGAAGGCAGGAATGTAGGACATGGGTGTTAAGCAGCAGCAGGTTTCAATAGGTTGGGGGCATTTGATGTCTCAGAGGCAGGAAGGAGCTGTAACATCAGCTGAGACAGCAGTGATCAAAGAGGCAGGGAGCAGCAAAGTAAAGAAATACAATGGCAAGGAGAGGACCCCATCCCTGCTGGGAAGAGAAGACAGCAGCAGCCAGGTTGAAGAGAACTGATAGGAGGAGAATTTCTGGCAAAAGAAGGACATGCAGCTAAACAATGTGACCAACAATCCTGTCGGTAGGAGCTCTACCTATTACTGTATACTATGGGAACTATAGAGGTTCCTAAGGGGAAAGGTGGACCCAGGAAAAGGTCTGTTCTTGACTCCCTATGGGCTTAGATTCACATTCTTTCTGTGACCTTTACAGCATAAGCAAAGAAGCTCTATATTTTGAAGCCTTGTGAGACCGAGTGCTTACAAAGGAAGCTGGTGGTTACCCTTGGGATAATGGCAGATACTGAAGTTCTGAAATTGCACCTGAGTAGGGACAATGAGTTAGATAAGTGAGAGGTTTATCCCCAAAGCCCTATGACTCTCACGTCAGGAGGAATCTCTGACACCAGGGTTATACAGGCAAGGTATACATGATAATTCTCTATTACCCAGAAGAGTGTCTTAACCAGAACCTCCATTCCTAAACCACACTGGATAACAGAGAATTTACAAATTTTGGACAACAATTTTATCTTTATATAACTATTCCTTCTCCTAATTTGGAAATTCTCCAACTTTGGTAACCTCCACTACTTATCCCATAAATGAGTCTTTGGTGATATGACTTGGTATTTATGCAATGCTGGCTATGATTCATAGCTTTTTCACTGAAACCAAAGAAGAATAAAACCCTGGGATGACTATCATGTAATACTTGGAAGCTTTCATTTCAGGGAACAGATCACATCCTAGGCATTACTTAGAAATGCCTTTAAGACTTTGGGCTATAAGTAATTGATCTTTGACTCTTTCCCACAATTTCTAATTTATGTTTGTGTCTTTTTATATCAAAATCATTTATAATGTGTTCCTTTCTCCCATTGAATCCACTTACGTGATAAAAATTTAACAAAATCCAAATGACAAAGTAACTGGTTCTGAAAATATATGCATTATTCCACACCCATCAAGACCCAACTTTCCACCATGAATATGGATGTATCCTTCTTCCCCTTTTCTCTGAGACTGGTATTGGTCATTTCAATAAATTTGAGTTCAACAGCATCTTAAAATCATTTGTGTTTACATTATTATAGTCATTTTACGTATTGTTCTTTTCATTCTATTTTGCTCTGTAGCATTTAATATAATTCTTCCAATGTTTCTCTGAATTCTACATCTTCATCATATCTTATAACTCAAAAATATTCTGCTACCTTTGTGTACCACAATTTGTCCTATTGCTCCTTAGTCGATAGGCACTCAATTAGTTTTCAGTTTTTTGCTACCACAAAGAGTACTGCTATAAGTATTTAGTTATGCATGGGACTCTGTATTTATGTCATTGAACAGCTCAAGCTATATGCCAATTTCTGGGATGACTTGGTCAAAAGATACAAATACTTAATGTCCTTTAAAATATAATTCTAAAAAAAAACCCTAATTCTAAATTGTGTTCCAGAAAGGATGGTCCAATTCTCAACTCCATAGTAAATTATTAGTGAGCTTGTTTCATCATATTGCCTACAGCATCAACTTTTGATGTCCTTTTAATCTCTGCCAATTTAATAAGAATGAAGTAAAACTTCAGTATTGTTTTCATTTGCAATTTTTCTTATTAACAAGTTGAAGAAATTTAGGCAAGAGCCACCTCATTATCACAGGCTTGGGGGAAGCATGGGGAAGTGGAGAATGAATTGAAGGGGTTTTAAGGTGAAAAGAAGAAGAAAAGGAACTTACCATAAAAAAAGTCTCAATTATATTTTTTAAAATGGCAAGGTCTTCAACTGAGAGAGGCAAAGGAGGGGAAGTATAAGAGGCTTGAAGAAAAAAATATTTGGTCTGGCAACTGTGTCAAGTGAGATGGAGTCAAATTGGTGGGGTGTGGAGGACAGATATTTACATTTCTCATGTAACTATTTAAAAATGGAATTGTCTGGTATCTCATTTGGCCTATGAGAACCACAAAAAAGTTATTGAGACGCTAAGGGTCCAGTGAACTGAGAATGGGAGCTTCTGGCTTAATAATAAGGACAGGAATTGGGAAAGAGACTAATACAATGAATCACATGCTAACTCCTTGAGAAGGAAGGATAATAATCTAAGGGTTAGTACACAACAGCTATCAAGATCTAATCTGAAAAGTAGAAAATTTTAATAAAATGAACTTCAAAAGAGGAAAGATTTCTGAGTGATGGAGGCAAAGGGAGATTCTGGAAATAAAAATGGATATCAGGGAATAATTTAAAACTTCTTCCAGGACCAGTTAATAGAAAGGATATATCCCTTAGCTTTGACTAGGGCTGTGCTTTGCATTTGACCTGGTACCTTTTAAAAAAAATTTACATTGTTTTCATCATGTGGCATGTTATTCTTTGCCTCTGCTTTTTTCATTCTGTATTACTTTAGACAAGTTTTCTCATGTCTCTTTGAATTCTTCCTATTTATCATTCTTTAATGAAGTAATGTTTCATCACAGTAGTATGCCATAGCTTGTTCAGTCATCATGTTATATTTTCAATTTTTCTTATTCCACATAATGTTCTATGAATATTTTTGTATATATAGGTCTTTTCTTGATATCATAAATCTTGTTGTGGTATATAAACCCAGTTTGAGATCTCTGGATCAAAAGTCATAAACAATTTAATCATTTTTCTTATGTAATTACAAATTGTTTGCCAAAACAAAATTATCAGTACTACCAACAAAGAATTAGTGTGATTGTCTTTCTACTTCTCCTTCACCATTGAATTTTCCTATCTTTTTCCATCTTTGATGGATATGGGACAATATATCAGGCTTATTTAAATTTCTATTTCTGATTATAGTGCCTCTGAGAAATTCTTCAGATAGTTAACAATTGTAAGCTCTTTTTGGAGAACTCCATATCTTTTGACCACCTGTCTATAGAATATAGTTTGGTTTTATGAGCATGTCAATTAATTTGATTGCTTTTCCTGCCTAAAGTAGGGAGTCATTGAGAATTGAATACTAGATGATAATACTCTCAGTCTTGATAATTATCATTTGTTTGAGTGATATGTATCAGAGAACTTAAAACCAAAACTTTCAGCCAAAATAGGGTAAGGGACTAGCAGAATGAACTTCTCTGGGAGATGTGGGTTCAAATCATACCCCAGTATGTGTTAGCTGGATGACCAATGGATAGTCACCTAATTTCTCTAAGTCTCAGTTTTCTTATTTGTAAAGTGGAGATAAGTCACACTTGTACTACCTACTTTACAAGGTAGTTGTGAGGAAAATGCTTTGTAGATTGTACCAGTGTTCCAAAAATATGAATCATTATGATTATTATTAAAAATAAGCAAGGAATTGTCCTTCCATGGAAGATTCATCATGACCTATTTAAAGATGTTGCTGTTAATCTTTTTGGGAATAGAGTAAAAAGCAGTAACAAAGAAGAGTCAGGCTGAGAACTCATCAGAAGCTCTCCTTTATGAATAGGTTTTAAAATAGAAACATAGAATTTTAATTGATTCCTTTCAATCATGTTTTTCTCAGAAATGGTGATCAAACATGGGTAAGGTGATAGGTGATAGATGGTGAAGGATAAATAATTGCCCCCAAGCTTTTGACTTGGGATAGTGGATCCTGAGTTTCAATAGGATAAGTGTTCTTAATCTGAGATTCGCCATAGATTCCATCCATTTCAAAGGAACCAAGAACTTGAGTGGAAAAAAAAATTACTATCCTTATTTTCACCAGTCTCTAGTTGAAATGTAGCATTTCATTCCATTTTGAATGGAGTCATCAAATATCATTCTGAGAAGAGGTCCATAAGCTTCACAAGACGCCCAAAGAGATCCATGACATAAAAAGGTTACAAACCTCTTTGATTGGGCCACGGTCTGATAGAATTTCAGTAACTTAGGGTCCAATCTTTGGGAGAATGCAGAAAGAAGGGGCTCTATCACCTGGTGTTTAAAGAGACTGTAGGCCCATATTCATATTAACACCTCCTCCCCCTTCACCATCTCCAAGGCAACAAGGACTAGAGCTTGCTGCCTGGCAACTATGACCCCTCCTCCTTTTTATACTTCAAACTCTCCTCCTTCCTCCTGCCCCCACCCACCTACCCAAGGCTGTTCTTTAAGGACTTCAAGGCTGCTCTTTTCTAATTTCACCTGTATCCAAATGCAAAAAGGCATGGGAGGGGTTTTACTGGGGAGAAGAGGAGTATGGACACAATGAGACTGTCACCAGCTGGGGATTCACACTCTCCAGGAACTGTCCTAGTAGAGACGGCAGAGAGAGGCAGCAATTCCAGATGAGAAGCCTCTTAGTTCCTCTATGAGACTCTAGCTTACAATGAAATGGCCTGCCTATGAGGAAACTGTAATAGGACATGTGACTCTGGGCCTGGGACTTTATGGACTATTCCCAAAAAGAAAGTAATCCCGGGGAGTGAAAGTGATACTTGTATGAGATTCTCTGACCTCACATAAACATTGAAAATCAGACACCCCTACAGATCCTCCCCACTAACATTCTACCCTCCACCCTCCAGTACATCCCTTCTGAATAGGTATCCTTTCTCCTCTCCCGGGAACTTGTTCAGAGAAGAGATACTCTTGTGATAGCTGCTTTGCAAATATCTAGATGAGGAAGGAAAAATTGCATGAGGAATAATTTAGACAAAAACAATGTGGATCACCATGGAAACAATCTTGAGAAGACACCAGGGAAAAGAAATCCTTGTTAGCATTGTTCATGTTTTGCAGAAGTATCCAATCGTCAAATTCAATTTTGGACCTTTCAATCACATCCCCTTGAAAAGTCTAGAGTTAATATAGCCACTGGGCACAGTAGTTTACAATAAGCAACTCTCTTTACCCATCTAATAATCTTTAATTAAAATAATGCTTTCATTTATGCAATTTGCTGTTTTCCCCTTTCCCTCAGTTTGAAACCAGTGAAAGGTCAAGCTACCATTAGCAGTGGGAGTTTATGAAACTATTATAGGAGTATTTTAAACTGACTGAGGAAACATTGAAATAAACAAATATTTAATTGAAACATACAATAAGAAAAAACATGACTTGCTCTTTTTTAGCTTATAGAAACTTTTTGGGCCTCAGTTTTCTTCATATGTGAAATGTATGAGTTGGTCTATAAGACTGCAAAGGTCTCTTCCACAGTTGATACTCTATGATTCTATGAGATTTTGAGAGAGAGAGAGAGAGAGAGAGAGAAAGAGAGAGAGAGAGAGAGAGAAAGAGAGAGAGAGAGACGGCGAGGAGGGGGAGAGAGAGGGGGGAGACAGGAGAGAGAGACAAAGAGACAGACACAGAAACATAGAGACACTCACAGAGAGAGAATCAGCTTAGTAATAGTACAGTTTCATTCCTGATGAGCAATTTGGTGCTACCTTGATTTTTTTTTATAACATATAGGTTGACATCTTCCCTACGCAGCAATACCCAATACTCAATTTTCCCAACACTCTTTTTGATTTGCCTCTAGATAGGCAATTTGCTGACTTCCTATTGACGGAGTCTACATGCCTTTCTACCTAAACCGAAAGACAAGAATGCTGTACCTTGACCTGATACTAATATTCAGGGAACCATAAATCATAGGAGGCATTAACACATGGAACCCCTCCCAATAATCTCTGGGAGACTTTTCCTTGTTTCCTTGTTCCTCTTTTATACTTTTCTCCCCTCTTCCTCAACACACATAAACACTTTCAATGGGCTTGAAGGACTGAGAGCCAGATTTCAGCATCTCCAGGGCATTTCCACTAAGGCCCCCTTTTTTAATCACCTTCCTCTCCAAACTACAACATCCATTTAAAAATTTTATTTGAACAGAGGACAAAGCAAATGACTGATATTAGACTTTTCTGGGGGCAGTTTCTGATAATGAGAGAAAATGAAGAAGGAGAGAGAAAAACTGCTTGATTTCTAGGATATCACAGAATGGAGGGAAAGAATGTGAAGAAAGTAGGCCAGGGCTGCCAAAGGTTACATTTATACTTCTATGAATGAATATGAAATCTGGAAGGGACCTTATCATTTAGTCTAACCATCTCATTTTACAGAAAGGGGAAAAGGAGGCCTAGAAAGAGATTCAGCAATTTTCTTAATAAAAATTAGGTAATAGAACCAGATCTAGAACCTGGGTCTCTTGACTCCTGGATCAGAGCTCTTTCCGCTATGCTGAGTTATTTCCCTTTTGTCAAATGCCTAGGGAGATATGGGCTTTCTATGATGCACATTACCAAGAAAATAATGGCATTTGGGAATTACATGGGTAAGGTAGCAACACCAGGAGAATATTGGCATTTTTAAAATGGCCTTTTGAGGCAGAACAAACCTGGCATCACTGAAAGCAACCTACTTACTAATTAATTGTTTTCAAAATCTCTTAGAGGCAAATCTCTGAGATATCTTGAAACTCATTCCTGAATCTTTTAAAAATTGTATAATTTCAGCAATTGATTTCTTCTGCGTATTTTCAGTCAAGTTCAGCCACTTTTCCCAACCTCATATTTTTTAATTGCCATCTTTACTTCTTCAACATATCAGGCAGGGATGGAGAAATCCAATTACCATGGTTCCACTATTATCAATGATGAAGATAGATCACTATGGAAACAGTGACATATCCGTTTCATTTCATGTTTATTTGTTGCCTCTGAACCAAATATAAAATTCAAAGAAAAAGGAACACAGGGAAGTGGGCTAGATGGTGCTAAGAATTAAGAAGTTTGGAAATCATTTGTAAACAATTTCATTTGTAGCACCCTGAATGTAAGATCCTTGCCCAATGATATACTATCAGAGGAACGGAAGCATATTAACCTTAATATCCTTGCTATATGGAACCAAAATATAAAAGAAAGTTGTAGTTATTCAATTCAATTTAATGAATATTTGTTAAGCACCTACCATGTGTCGGGGCACTGTGCTAAGCAATAGGGATACAAAAAGAGACAAATAGGGATACAAAAAGGGATTGTAAGCTGCTTGTCCTCAAGCAGCTTACAATCTAATATAAACAAATATATACAAAGCAAGCTATGAAAAGGACAAATGGAAAATAGTCACCAAAGGGATGACATCGGAAGTAAGAGGGTTTGGGGAAGGCTTTCCGTAGGAGCTAAGAAGCCAGGACAGTCAATAGTTGGAGTGAAGGCGGGAGAGCACTGCAGGCTTTAGAGTAAAAAGACCAACAGGTAGATCATTCCTGGCTTTGGAGTCAGAGGACCAGGGCTCAAATCCTAACTATGTCCTTTTCTACTTTTTGACTTTGAGAAAGTCACAGAATATCCCCAACCCTCAATTTTTCATCTGTAAAGTGAGGTAAGGAGTAGAAGAGGTAACTTCTAAGATACCTTCCCGCTCTAAATCTATGAAAATGTAACCTCCTTAAAGGTTGTTGTGTTTTTCCTTTGGAAGCCTAGTACCTAGCATAGTGCTTTTTATATATGCTTAATAAATGTTTAATTAAGAAAAACTGGCAGTCACTACATTAAAGAAAAAACCTTGACAAAATAATATTTTCCCCCAAATGGCATGAGAATATTACTTTCATATAACAATAAAAAATTATCGGAAGCAAAAAAGAGAAATAGAAAAAGGCAATCTAGGAAATAATTACTTCATCGGACATAATTGGACTTAATATTTAAATTAATGACACAATTGATCCCGTGTATTTGTCACTAGTTGGTGTTAGTGCATGTATACAAGTCTACACAATCATCAATTCGATCTTCCTCTGTGACTTTACTTGAGTCTCAGAGCAAAATGTTGCCCACCTCCTTTAACAATGCTAACCCTTCCATCCGTACTCTTGGTCTCATTCCCAGTTATTTCCTCTAGTATGTCTTCTGGGACCTTATTTCATTAATTATCCCTTCTGTCTCCTAGATCTTTTTGTAAGATAATATTGTATTAACATGTTTTGTTTATATATCACAAACATTTAACAATGTATGCCTCCCCACTCCCTCTCTCAAGAGTCATGCTATACAACAAAAATTTTTTTAAAAATTGGTAAAACTAACCAACAAGAAAATCTGACATTGTCTGCCACATTTCACATCCATAGTTCCTCACTCCATAGTTCCTCACCTCTGCAAAAAGGAAAAGAACGTGCCTTTTCATATTTCTTCTCGTGGCCAACCTTGGTCATTATAATTTCACATTATCTTTTCCTTGTTTTGTTTTTATTCCCATTTACATTCTTCTACTCATCCTACATACTGTTTTCCCTTCTCTGCTTCCTTCACTTTATACCGGTTCACATAAATCTTCCCATACATGGACATTTTAGTAATTTTCTTTAGTAAATTTAGTAAATTTCTTTAGTAAATTTTAGTAAATTTCTAATAATTTCTAAATGCTTTCCTGACTGGTTGGACCAAATCATAGTTCTACTAATAATGCATTAGCGCGCCATTGTTGAATTCAATTCAGTGCCTCCAACTTTCACTATTGGTATCTTTTGTCAGCTTTGCTAATTTTCTAGGTGTGACGTAAATCCTCAAAATTGTTTCAATTTACATTTCTTTATTATTAGTGATTCAGAGCATTCTTTCATATGGTTGTTAATCTATTGGGGAATGTTCTTATATAGTCTCCTGGATCTTAATTCTTTTCTTTCCCACTGATTCCACAGGCTTGAAATGAACTCCTATTCATCTGTATTCTCCCTTCAAATCTCAACTCCAGTGCCATGTCTTCACTAAAGCTTTCTTGAATCCTCAGGTGAAAGTGATCACTTTTCCTCTCTTTAAATTTTCCACTTTATTCTTTCTGGATCTCTCCTTTTTATTTTTCTCATTTTCTCTTTTATTATATTTCTCAGCGTACATCTCTTTCCTGCCTATTAGACTGCAGGCATCTTGAAGCAGGGCCTATCACATCTGTTTTTGTGTTGTCTGTACTATGATAAGTGCCTTGCACGAGTAGGCACTATTTGTGTTTTTAACTGAACAAATATTCGGGTTTTTAACCGAAATAAAAAGTGTTTTTTAGATGTCACAAATGTTCCCTTTGTCTTTTGGATGACTTAAGATTTCTTTATTTACTAGAACCAATAGTAGATACCGGGTAGGTATTAAAGTCCACAAGAATTAAATCAGAACCAAGGTCAAAGCATCCTAATCATTCATGAGGTGGTGCCAATAAGAAAAGTCAGAGTGTAAATGATGTCTCAGGGGAAGTGCCAGAAATAAAGCCTGTGTAAGTCTAAAGGTCATTAGTGAAAGGCTTTGAGATGAGGGAGCTTATTCCAGGTGAATAAATGGGTTTAGTGTATTAGAATCTTCTAACCAGGCTTAAGGAGAGGAACAATGAGATTGTACTGGGGGAGAGGAGGAGAGAGAGGGGAGGCTTCAGGGCTTGCTACAGATCTTATACTCATTTTTATCTGTATTCCCAACACACCTTCCCCTTCAGCATTGCCACCTGGCTTTGGTACCTGCAACAGTGACAAGCACATCAACATAAAATGTTTAGGTTGGCTACAGAATGAAAATAAAGTATTTCAGTAGCATATACTTCCAATCACAGAAAGTTTCTCTTGTTTCCTGCTTTGCTTCTGCTAACCTTGGGGGTCTCTGTTTAAATGAGACCCCTAGGCATGTCACCAGTGTACATCTATTGGGTAATCTAACTTTAGAGTTGAGGTTAAGGCTCCTTATTCTTTGGCTAAAGTAATTAAGGTGGACAATGGGGGGGGTGCTGGGTCAAGGTGAAGGATGATATTTAAGCCTGAGTAATCTGTTTTTCTATTTTTTCAGATACAGAAGAGTTCAGAAATACTGCTGTCTAGCATCAGAAATGGATGCTAACGGAAGGTGCATCTACATAGAGTATAATGAAAGGGATTGTCTTTGGTTAACTTTATAAGTGATGTGTGTATTGACTTTTGATCTTTTGGAAGTTTTGGAAACACCACTTGATACAGTGGGGAAAGCCCTGCATCTGGGTCAGTGGACGTGGGAATGAATATTAGCTCTGCTACTTAGTACCTATGAGACCTCGGGCAAATGGTTTCTACTCTCTGGGCCTTGGTTTCTTCTCCTGTAAAAAAGGTGTTGGATTACAAGGTCTCTTAGATACTTTCTAATTTTAAAACCTATAATTTCTTCAGTATACCCGCTTGATATTTCCTCTATTTTTTCCTTAGTGGGGAAAGGAAATTAGCTCAGTTGTTGTTGCCCCTTTGTTTTGGTAGAGGATCAGTGATATTGTGAGGGTGATTTCTTGACTCTTTGAAGATTAAAGTGAGGCAGAGTCATCAGTCTCACTCCCTCTTCCAGAGACTTTGATAGTCCAGTGACTTTCAAAAGTCAAGACAACTGGTGATGACCCAGGAAGCAATGCATGACCTTGGAGTCACACCACGTCTGACCAGGCTCTGTGAGCTCCACAGTGGCTGCTTCAAGCCATTGGAACAAATTGTGCTCATCCTCCCATTCCTCTGAGAGAAGTCATATCATTTATCAGAAGGCTTCCTGACTGACTAGGAGGGGCATAGAATTGGGAGAACAAACTGATTAATTCCATCAGAAGATTGAACTTTTTTACATATTATAGAATTTCATGATTACCTTGTGAATCAGGCACTTCTGACAAGTTTAGTAATTCCCTATTACCTCCAGAATCAAATACAAAATCAGTTGGGCTTTTAAAGTCCTTTACAGTCTATCCCTTTCCTGCCTTTCCAGTCTTTTTACACTTCCATGTGCCATGCCATCCCTCTGTAATCTGAGTCCCAAAGCTCACTGGTATAGAACTCTCTCCTTATTGATGGAGATCACTGTTCTCTGTCTGCATTAGAGGCAGGGCAGAGTTGATGAGAGAAGAAAAGAAGGTTCCTTCTCTTCAAGCTCTTAAAGTCTTCCAACCCTCTTTGAGCCTCTTTGAGCCTCTGCAGGGCTCTGCAGCTGCTTTGAGCATTTCTGGCTTCTAGCTTTGAGTGAGAAGATAGATGACGCCAACCCTACTTCAGATTGCTGAAAGGAAAATATGACTCTGGGAAGCTGACATGCAAGGAGCTGGCAGTTTTCACCATGTCCCTAGCCCCAAGTTGCTTCACTAGAGACTTTCAGGAACTTTCCTTTGGGAGAGATCTAGAAATCTCTCTTGATTGAGCTGGAGACAGGAGGCAGAGGTGACCTCTCTCCCAATGGGAGAGCTCCTTCACTCTGTTTTGTCTTGTATATATTCTCCTATGAATACTTTATTTGATTTCTGTTTTATTATTGACTTGGATAAATGAGATTCTTTGCTTAGTTGCTATGTATGTTTATTATGAAACTGGTGGGAAGGGAGTCAAGCCTTGGACTGAAGCTTGGGATATTGCTTCCCCCAATAATGAAACAGCAATGAGAAGTTGGCTTGACCTTGAAAATGATTTCCCCTAGTTAAGTAATATTTAAGGGAACAGAGATATAACTCTAGTCTAGTACCCTTTTTCTCTAAGGAGAACAAAACAGTCGAGTTACTGGTCCCAACCTCTTACTTCTCCTCCTGGAAGGAACTAAACCCTTCCTTGGTGAAGATTAGGGAAGAAGAGACCAGACCAGCAATTCTCAACCTGTGGGTTATGTTCAATATGTAACAATGAAAATACATCCTGCATATCAGATATTTACATTGTGATTCATAACAGTAGCATAATGACAGTTATGATGTAGCAATGAAAATAATTTTATGGTTGGGGGTCACCACAACATGAGGAACTGTATTAAAGGGTCACAGCATTAGGAAGGTTGAAAACCACTGGACTAGAGGTATCTATTTTGTCTCCTGAGTCACACCATGACACTCCCATGCCACAAATTGGGAGACAGCCATTGCTATATCTCTACTCTGTGTTGTTACCCTGTCATCCGTATCTAGAATGTTCTATCTCCTCATCTCTGCCTCCTGCCTTTTCTAGATTACTTCAATACTCAGCTCAAAAGCCACCTTCTGAAAGAAGCCTTTCTTCCTTTTCTACCTTCTTTCCCCCTTCCACCCCATTCCCTACTCATGTCTTCCCTCTGAGACTGCCTTCTGTTTCACACTGTATATAACCTTGTATAATCTTTCCTCATTGGTGGAGGTTAATGTTCCATTCCTGAGAGAGGGACAGAATTGGTGACAACTTGAGAGAAGAGAGAGCCTGGTCTTCTGACTTCCAGATTCTTTTCAGGTCCCTGAAGGGAGAGAAAAATTCTAGGGAGAAATCATCATGTAGAAGAGCTGTCACCTCCATCATGTATGTATCCTTAATTTACTACGTTAAAGACTTTGAAGAATACTCCCTTTGCAGGAAATGAGAACTGGGATTCTTTTCTCTTGGATGAGCTGAGATCTCTCATTCTCAGTGGAAGAGCTCATTCATTCTGTTTTGTCTGGTACATATTCTCATCAATACATATCTTCTGACTTCTGTTTGCTATTTATTGACTTGCATAAATGGGTTTATTTGGTATGTGTGATCTTTGTGAAAGGCATTTTGTTGAAAGGAAGTTAAACCTTGCATATGTAGCTTGGGGTACTACTTCCCCATTACAGGATAGTAATCAGGAACTCAGCTTGAGCCTAAGAATCATTTCCCCTAGACTAAGAATATTTGGGGGTGGGTGGGTGGCTATAATTCGAGTCTGGTGCCCTTTCTCTGAGGACAACAGAGTGGTCAGCCTCTGACCTTGATCAACTGCTTCCCCTCCTGGCAGAAATCAGTTTCCCTATGGAAAGGTGCTATGAGGAGATTCTAGAGGAGGCCTGTACAGCCTGTGACCCATGCCCAAGCAGTTTGTGATCCTCAGGCTGCTTGTCACATGCCAAAGGATTTCCTCTACATACAGAAGATGTTTTCCTCTGCATTTTTCACTCATGTCCTTTGCATGTTGAAAGCCTCCTTACAGATAAACTGTAAGCTGTGATGTGTACACCTGCTCTAAAGCATGGGCTCATTTCTCTGCGGAATCACCACGGCGGCCAGGACCCTGCACACATATGCTAAAAACTGGTGGGCCTTCAAGGCCCTCATTGCTGCTCAGTATGGTGGGGCCCAAATCCCCGCGCTGTCCGCACCTCCCCACCTCCTCTTTGGTCAGACCAACCACACCCCTGAATTCCTCTGGAAATTCCCTGCCAGTAAGGTTTCAGTGTTTGAGGGTGATGACGGGTTCTGTGTGTTTGAAAGCAAGGTCACTGCACACTATGTGAACAACAATGGATGATCTTCTAGGCTCAACCCCGGGGGGAGCTGCCCAGGTGATCCAGTGGGTGAGCTTTGCTGGCAGTGACATTGTTTCTCCTGCCAGTACCTGGTTATTCCCCATTCTTGGCATCATGCACCACAACAAACAGGCTACAGAGAATGAGAAAGGAGGAGGTGAGGTGGCTTCTGGCACTGCTTGATGCCCACCTGAAGACTCGGACATTCCTGGTGGGGGAGCACCTGACTTTGGCTGACGTCATAGTTGTATGCACCCTCTTGCACTCTATAAGCAGATCCTAGAGCCATTGTTCATGCAGGCCTTCCCCAACACCAACTGCTGGTTCCTCACCTGCATCCACCAGCCCCAATTCTGGGCAGTGTTGGGAGAGGTGAAGCTCTCTGAGAAGATGACGCAGTTTGATGCTAAAAGTTAGTTTGCTGAGAGTCAGCCCAAGAAGGAGGTCCCAAGAAAAGAGAAGGGACAGTGAGAAGAGAAACCGAAGGCCCAGGAAGAGTGGAAGGAAGCGAAAGGCAGCTGTGCCCCCCCCCCCAGGAGGAGATGGATGAGCGTGACCAGGCCCTGGCTGCAGAGCCCAAGGCCAAGGATCCCTTCACCCACCTGCCCAAGAGCATGTTTGTGTTGGATGAGTTTAAGAGAAAGCGCTCCAATGAGGACACACTGACGGTGGCCCTGCCGTACTTCTGGGAGCATTTCGACAGTGACGGCTGGTCCCTGTGGTACGCCGAGTACTGCGTCCCCCAGGAGCTCAGCCAGACCTTCATGAACTGCAACCTCATCACTGGAATGTTCCAGCGCCTGGACAAGTTGAGGAAGAACACCTTTTCCAGTGTCATTCTTTTTGGCACCAACAACAGCAGCTCCATTTCTGGAGTCTGGGTTTTCCAGGGCCAGGAACTCACCTTCTGGCCAATTCCAGGCTGGCAGGTAGACTACTAGTCCTACACGCGGCTTAAGCTGGATCCTGGCAGTGAGGAGGCCCAGACCATGGTCCAAGAGTACCTCTTCTGGGCGGAGGCCTTCCAGCATGTGGACAAACCCCTCAATCAGGGCAAGATCTTCAATAGACTTGGGTGCAACTGAGGGATAAAAATAAGGGGGTGGTGGAAGCATAAGGAAAGAAGAGAAGAGAAGAAAAATTTGAAAAACCATTCTTACATGTTTCATCTGTTGTGTAACAAAGTTAAAGTAGTGATTACATTATTTTCCAAATAAACACACAAAATGCAGGTTATAACCCATCAGTGGTTAAGTCCACTGACAGCTCTTAAGAAGCAAGTGTTGGCAGGTGACAGTTTCACATTGTCAGGAAGTCCATCCAGCATGCATCACCAGGAATATGTGTGCATAATGACTTCTTTACAATACAATACTATACCATTAAATAACTGTAATATTGTGTTGTCAAAATTTCAATGCAAGAAAAAAAACCACAAATTAACAATAAATATTAAATTTAAGACACATCATTTAAAAAAATATATATATATTATGAAATGAGGCAAATTTCAAAAAAAAACCACTAAAGGGTTAAAGAGGGTAGATTTCTGGGGAGAAGCTCTGAGTATTTTTGGTTAAAGAAGCGGGGTGGTAGGTCAAATAAATTTGGGAACCTCTGCTCTAGAGATATCTGTTTATACCTTCTTATGAGCCACATCTAGACACATTACTTATCATGGCAAAACACAATACACACTACCCTTTAAACCTGAATGTAGATTTGCACACACACTCCTCTGTGTGTGTGTGTGTGTGTGTGTGTGTGTGTGTGTTATCTCTTTCACTAGAAAGAGAATTCCTTGAGGCTATGGACTGGATCTTTGGTCTTTCTTTATATTTCCAGCATTTAGCACAGTACCAACATAATAAGTGCTTAAGAAATACTTGTGGACTCACTGACTGATTCTACATATTTTATCTCTTCAGGGTTTCATTTCTTTCTTTGTAAAGTAAGAGAAATGGCCATATGATCTCTGAGGTTCTTTTAGCTCTAACATTCTTTATCTTTTCACATCCCCTCACCTAACCTCTCTGGTGGCACATGTTTACAAAACTGTAACCAAGGAATAGAGTAAAAATAATCAAATCTGGCTTAGCATTAATCCTGAAATCCTTAGCTGCCCGGCTACCTGCTTCTCTGGGATCTCATAAATGTGGAACGGGAATTGGGTTTAAGAAGACGGAGATTGTCCCTCAAGGTGATACCTTCTTCCCTGATGATTAGCAAGTCAGTTTTGGGAGATGATTCTCAGAGTATTCTCTTTAGAAAAGCAGACTGTAGGATGGAAAATGAACTGAGACACAGGCATTCAGAACTCTCACACAGAATGTGATTGGTCAGCACAATGGAGCAGGCAGCAGATGGTGAAACCAGAATGGGGAGCTTGCTGATTCTGTTTGGCTCTGGGTTGGCAAGGAGTAGCTACAGATGGTGAGAGTGAGGCTGGCTGTAGAACCATCTCTGTGATGGGCCTCACTCCAAAGTCTCATGCTATAACAACTAGCACTCTGAGTCAGTTTTGGTTGAGAGACACTCAGGCTTCCCTGGCACAGTCCCAAGATTGGGGCTTCTCTATGGGCCCACAGGTACCCGTAGCTCCTTGGGAGCTTTTAGAGAGTGACAGAGAGGAATGAAACCCTGTGGACCAGATGGAGAGGCTGAGAGAACTAAACCATCTTCTGGGGGGCCAGGAAATGTAACAGCATCACACAAAGACAGATGGCATGAGGACCAGCTAAACAATGTGATCCCTCATAGCAGAGCTATCAACCTTTACAATGGATGGAAGCACCCTTTACCAGTGCTGTTTTCAAATTTCCACAACAACTTCAACATAAGGATATGTCAAACTGTCAAATAATTATTTGATTCAATTGTATTTAGAAGTCAAATATGGAAGCTCTAACTTTATTATTATTATTATTATTTTGGCTTTTTGGAGGGCAGGGCAGTTGGGGTTAAGTGACTTGCCCAAGGTCCCATGGCTAGTAAGTGTTAAGTGTCTGAGGCCAGATTTAAACTCAGGTCCTCCTGACTCCAGGACCAGTGCTCTATTCACTTGCCACCCAGCTGCCCCAAGTTCTGCACTTTATTTCCAAGCTGAGACCTTATATTTGTACATTTTCTTTTAAATTCTGCAAAACCTAAGTTTATGATGGGCTGATTAATTCTTTTTTTGTTGTTTGTTTATTTTGCTTTTTGGAGGGCAGTTAGGGTTAAGTGACTTGCCCAAAGTCACACAGCCAGCAAATGTGTCAAGTGTCTGAGGCCGGATTTAAACTCAGGTCCTCCTGACTCCAGGGCTGGTGTTCTATTCACTGGGCCGCCTAGCTGCCCTTGATAACTTTACATTTGAGTTGTGCTTCATAGTTTTGTGAAGTGCTCTCATATATTACTAATATGCTCCTTGGTTCACTGATTTCTCTGTTTGTTCCCTGCTTCACTGGTTCTTCTTTCCTCCTACTCCTAAACCTAAATGTCACCCAAAGGTTTGTCTTCAGCCCTTTGTTTTTACACCCCCTTCCTTGGCAATCTTATGTAGTTCCATAATTTCAAATATCTCCTTGATGCACATGATTCCTAAATCTTTATATCTCCCAAAATTTCTACTTTCACACTTCCAACAGACGGTTACATATTCTCATCTGGATTTCCCTGGTACCTCAAATACATTACATCCTGAACTGAACTCATCACTTTACTTTAAAAACTTGCCCGTCTCCACTCAATTCATTCCTTTAGTGGCATTAGCATCCTTTCTATCTTCTGGCTTCAATATATCAATATTTCCTTGACTTTCCCTTTCTTGCCCTTCCTCTATTTACATGACTCCTAAGTTGTTGAACTCATGATCTTGTATTTGCTAAACTTTTTACATATTGTTTCTCCCAGTATAATATAAGTTTCTTGAGGGGATGGATTATTTTTCAATATTTATCTTTGTCTGTTTAGTGCCAAGTCAAGTATATTATACATAAGAGGTGTTAAAAAATTTCTTTTGTTGTTGAATTGAATTAATTTCCCTAAACAATCAGTTTCCAAGTTCTATTGATTCTTCTTCCACAATATTTTTGGCTCTCTCCCTAATTCACACTCTCATGAACATTACCCCAACTGAGGACCCTCCTTACCTCTTATCCAAATAATTAAATAGATTTATAATCAGTTTCCCTGCTTTTTGCATTCTCCAATCTCATACAGTTTCCAAATTAATTTTCACAATGTTTAGGTCTCATCACATCAAATCCCTGCTCAAAATCAATGATTTGTACTGTTTATTGAATAATACAAGTTCCTTAACTTGACATTTGAGGCCATCCCTAATCAGACTCCATCCTACCTTTCTAGCTTTGCTTCATGAGACTATACTTTCCTTTATATACACTACCCTCTGATTAAACTGGACTCTTTTGTTTTACCCTCTTGTCATTTTGCTGTCTCCTGCCATGGTTGGTTTGTACATCTCCTATCTTTGGAATGAATTCACCCTCTGTGTCCCATTTGTGCCTATTAAAAACCTTCTCATTCAAGTCTGAATCCCTGTGCAAAGTTATTCCAGGGAAGCTGGTACTGAAACATTTTTAGTATTAAAGGACTCTTCCAGCTCTAACATTTTCACAGTCAATAATTTTGGAAATTGCCCTCAGAACTTGTGGCACATTGTTTTGAATATCTTTTGTTTTTGTTGTTGTTGCTCAGTCATTTCACTCATGTCTCTTTCTTCATGACCCTATCTGGGATCTTCTTGGCAAAGACCCTATTGTGGTTTGCATTTTCTTCTCCAGCTCATTTAACAGATGAGAAACTGAGGTAAACCGGTTAAGTGACTTGCCCAGAGTCATACAATTAATGAGGATCTGAGTTCAGATTTGAACTCAGGAAGATTAGTCTTCCTGACTCCAGGCCTGGCACTCTGTTTGCTTTGCTACCTATCTGCCGTTATATCCCTTGAATATCATCTTTGGCAGTAAATCTGTATGCTTTGAGGCTGGGTATCCTTTTTTTTTTTTTTTGAGTGGAGGAAATAGCCAAAAGTTGAGTTAACAAATTTGATGAGTAAGACAACCAAATTGGGGAATATCAGTTTTGCAAAAAAACAAACAAAAAGCAAGTGTGTACTTATAAAGTATGAGGGGTAAAATTTCTTTTTTGGTTCATAAATTAAGTATGAAGACCAAAAGAGTTCTAAAAACAATTTCAACAATGAAATAAATTCTGAAATCACAGACTGTCAAGATGAATACTTTTGAATTTACTTTGTAAATTTTGGTCATTTTTTAGCCTGATCTTTTTTTTTCTTTTTGGAGGGGGAAAGGAAGGTCAATTGGAGTTAAGTGACTTGCCCAAGGTCACATGGCTAGTAAAGTGTTAAGTGTCTGAGGCCGGATTTGAGCTCAGGTCCTCCTGACTCCAGAGCTGGTCCTCTATTCACTGCACCACCTAGCTGACCCCTAAGCCTGACCTTATGGTAATGTTTTGGATAATTCTGGGTTTTTGCTAGATCCTAAGCACCATGAATGCAGGCATGGGTGGTGTCTTATACATTTCTGAGTCTCCTCTTCTCCCATCTACCAACATTCCACAGCACCTAGCACAGTATCTTGAAAGTTTATTGAAAGCATGGAATACATTTTTGTTGGTGGTAAAAATTAGTAAATACATAACCTAGGTTCAGAATTAGACAGGACCTCAGAGGCCTTCTAGTTTAACACACAACTTTGCTACATTGCAACTTTCCCCATTAAGGTTTCAATATATTGTGGTTGGCATAAGAAATTAAATGGGAATTTTTTGGAAGTTTTGTGGAAGTCATAGATGACGCATGAAGGCCAGCAGATGACAGAAAAAATTTAGAAACTCAGAAATGCATAAAACGTTTGTAGAATTGTATAATATCAACCCACATTTTATATTTACACATAAATAAGATACTGTAAATACTCCATAAAAGAAAAAGAAAAAAATTAGACTTCTTTAGTTTGAAGGGAGGGCCAGAAAACTTTATGCAGATTTTTCAGATGGAGGGGGTGCTGCCCCCCAACCCTCTCAATGTGGAAGGGATAACTATATTGAACAGGTAAAGGCACTTTTATAACATTCTCAACAAGTGGTTTGCTTGAAGACTTTTAATGAGGCTTGAAAGACCACTACCCTATGAGGTGCTGTATTTCTCTTTTGAGTAACTAATTTTAAGAGATTTTCCTTACTCTGAGCCTAAATTGGCTTCTCTGTAATTTGTAGCTGTTGTTGCTCCTAGCTCTTGCTTCTGGGGACCAATAGAACAAGCAGAAGTCCTCTTCCACCTGACTTTTCAAAAAGATGTTTTTCGAGTATCACATATCCTATAGTCTTCTTTTTGAAACTTTTCCAGTTCATTCTCTTCTTACATTGTGTAGTCCCAAGTCCCCCCAGTAGGCTGATGGGTTTTGCTTAGATGGATACTGCAGCTTGTTAATTGGAGGGGAGAAGGTTCTGAGATTATCATCTATTCAAATCCTCTTACTTCATAGATGTGGAAACTGAGGCCCCAAAAGGCTGAATGAATTGACTGAGTATTGCATAAATTTTAGAGTTAGGATATGAATACATGGCCTCTGCCTCCAAATTCCAAGCTTGTTCCCGGCACAGTTATCAAAGGTCTATTCAAATGAGGAAGATGGAGCTGTAGTAAGTAGGATAGCCGGACTAAAATTTACCAAGTAGGCACTAAAATACTGCTGAAAGTATTTGTACTCTAGTTGCATGAAAATAAGTGATATTAGGACCTAGTTCATGTGAAAGAAATGCACAAAACTTGTATGCTGTGAATTTTCCAACATTTAAAACTAACCTTACAGATTGAAGACATGGAGCCTGCCAGGTTGTGTAAATAAAGACAAACTCTTGGTCTGTAATTTCTTTGAGGTTCTATCTCAAACTGAGGCCTCCATTATCTTAGACCTCCAGTCCTATCTAGATATTCAGATGTTCTGATGAAAGTACTGGGAAATGCCTCTTCCTTGGACAGACCTAATTTTGGGAACAGATTAGATTTGGGCAATATCAACAACAAAGGTTATCTTCAAGGTAAGAGGGTCTTCTTCCCCGACCCCTATCATGTGACACCCTGCTCTGATTACTCAATTATACTTAATTACTTAAATAAAGTAACTGAGCAGCCTCCCCTGATAGGCCCCTTTTGCCACCTTTTCTAAGGTTGTGTAAATATTTGTATTTTCCTTTGTTCTGCAGAAGAGGAGAGGGAGTGGAAAAGGAAGAGCAAAAGAGAGAGGGAAAGGGAGAGGGGAAGACCATGACATCAGGGAAATGATGACATGACTTGCAGTTGATTTGGATTTGAGTGAGTGAGGGCTGTGCGAGGTCCTCAGCTTCACTTTCGCCTTGAGAGCCATGTGGGTCCAGTGGCCAGATATTCATCAGGACAACTGGAGATGCCCCTGGATGCATTGGGAAACCCTGGCCCTTTTATGCTAAGTTCTTTTCAGTTTCTCACTTGGAGTGAGGTAATGCCCATTCAGTGAAGAGGCCTCTTTAAGAAGTTAATCAAGGGGGTTGCCCCGTAAATCAAGATTTGCTAGTCACCCTGCAACTTCCCATCAGATGAGACTTAAAGGAGCCAGAAATATAGGGTGTCAGTAGTCAGAGAGGAGGAAGGCAAGTGGTTTCAAGCTTGGGAGACAGCTAGAGAAAATGCCAGGCACCAGATCTGAGAGATGGAGTGTTTTGTTGTGGAATAGCCGAGAGGCCAATGTCATTGGAGGGTAGAGTACCCATAGGAGAGTAAGTAGACTGGAAAGGTAGAAGGGGGTTAGGTTATGAAGGGTTTTGAATCCAAAGAGTGCATTTTGTTTCAGATCCTGGAGATAATAGGGAGCCAATGTCCCTAATGTTTGGAATGCTCTCTCTCCTCTCCCCATTACAGACTTCCATGGCTTCCTTTAAGTCCCAATTAAAATCCTGTCTTTTACTAAAAGCCTTCCCCAATCCCTCTTCATTCTAGTGCCTTCCCTCTGTTAATTATTTTCTATTTATTCTGTACATCACTGGGTTTGCATATATTTGTTTGTAAGTTGTCTCCCCCATTAGGTTATAAGCTCCTTGAGGACAGGGGCTGTCTTTTGGCTCTTGTATCCCAGTGCTTAGCACAGTTCCTGGCACATAGTAGGCATTTAATTGTCTACTGACTAAGAGATCAGTGTTTCCTAATCTTGGGTCTGTGAACTTGTTTTTATAATAACAATAATAGCTAGTATATGCAGCACTTTAAAGTTTTCAAAATACATATATTCTCATTTGATCCTAATAAAAATCCTATGAAGTAGGTACTACTATTATTCCCATTTTACAGATGGGGAAAATTGAGGCTAAGATCAGGTAAGTGACTTCCCCAAGGTCACAGTGTCTGTGGCAGGATTTGAGTTCAGGGCTTTCTGACTCCAAGTCCAGTACTCTATCCAATGATAATGATAATAATAGCAATTGACATTTACATAACACTTACTACGTCCCAGACACTGCAAAGTGCAATGATCCTCACAACAATCCCGGGGAGGGAGATGCTATTATTGTCCTCATTTTTACAGATACAGAAACTGAGACAAACAGGTGAAGTGACTTGTCTAGGGTCACACTGCTATTAAGTGGCAGAGGCTGTATGTTAACTCAGGTCTTCCTAACTCCAGGTTCAGCACTCTTTGCATTTTGATAATTGTACATTATTCGATATGATCAGTTTCCTTTGCAACCCTGTGTATTTAATTTCATTCATTTAAAATGATTGTTTTGAGCAGTTCATAGGTTTCACCAGGTTGCTAAAGGGGTCCTTCACACACACACGCGCAAAAGAGTTAAGAACTCCTGGGGAGTATGGAAATGTGGGGTTAGAAGACACAGGGCATCAATTTCCTCTTCTGTCAAATCAGGTCTCTATGGTCCCTTCCAGCTCTGACATGCCCTGGTGCTGCAATCTCATCTCAAGGAGGCTCTGGCTCCAGGGTGCAAGGAGAGGCAGAGGGAGCGGCCGGGGGGTGGTCACGATTTGGTAACGAAGAGCAGCAAAGGACCGAGAACGTAGAGTGAGAAGAACGCGGGGAATCCCCCAAAAGCAAACGCGGGGCACGGCTCCCCTGGGAGGAGCTGGAGCATGGCTGTGCAGGCGCCCGGGGTGGGGCCAGGGCGGAGCAGATGCCCCGGCAGGTGAGGAGGAGCCTTAGGAGGGGAAAGGGATAGACAAAGAGAGGGTCGGAGACCGGGCGGGAAAGAACAATGGCCCTGCTTATTGGCTGCGGGTTGGGGCGGGGGTCGACGATGGGGGTATCGCGGGTGGTGCTTCATAGAGGAAAGAAGATGGGGGGACAAAGTCTCATTTTAAGACGCAAAGAAAGCAGTTGTCAGGCTACCCTGGGACACATCACGTCGGGAGCCTCAGGTGTGTCTACGGCAGCCGAGAAGCTCCAGCCCCAAGTTTAACTACCTGATGGGTTTACTCTGCTACAATGGGGTACCTCTCTCCTGCCTTGTATTGTCAACCACCTATTCCCACCCCCTCCAATTTCACCTTCTCGCGAAACCCTATTGGAAGGCGGTGGCTCCGCCTCTCCTCTTTTCCAATTGGCGGAGGTTGGCTCCTAGTCCCGCCTGCTCTAGACTCGCCGCAGATTGGTGAGCGAGCCTGTCGATCCAATTTCCCCACCTACTCCCTCCGTCTCTGCCCCTTCCCCGGGCTGGGATCTCGCGGGAAGAGCGGCGGCCGTGGTGGTGGCGACGGCTGGCTAGTGGGGCTCGGTCTCTAGGCTGCGGGCGGAGCGGGGGAATTTCTGCTCAGCCGGGTGCTTCCTCCCGGAGAAGCTGGAGTGTGCTGCGGCAGCCGCAGGCCTGGGCCGCCCCCTCCTCCGCCTCCTCCTCGCCGGAGCTCCTCACTGCGCTCGCTCTCCGGAGAGGCTCAGGTATAGGAGGAGCGGGGGAAGCCGGGGCCGGGGGCGGGCGGGGAAAGGGAGCCGCCGGGGTGAAGGACCGCGCTGCCGCTGACAGCCCTCGAGCCAGCCCGGGCGCCCGGGGGCGGGCGGCAGCGCGGGCTCCGGGCGCAGTTTAAGGGTCCCGGCTCGGGTTGGCAGCTTCGCGGGCTCCTTCCTGGGTTGTGGGGGAGGCGGGTGCGGAGGGTGCCCGGGGCTGCCCGAGGCTGGCTCCCGGGGAGGTCGATCGGAGGGGCGTGCGGAGCTCCGGGACTTGGGGGCATCCCACGCAGCGTCCGGGACGGGGGCCGCTCCCGCCCCAGGCAAGGCGCCCCGGGGGTCGGGTTTTCAAGGTTTTCTTGTCTCTGCGCCCCCCCGGGTCAACGGTGATCCCTTAGGGGGGCAGCAGCACCTTTCGAGGGTAGACCTCCGAGAGGTCGGAGCGGAGCCACGGGTGGGCTCCCAGGACCAGGTGGTCTGGGCGTTGGGCGCAGAGTTCGGGGCCAAGGAAGCGAGCGCTCTGGCCGGACGCGCTCCAGGGCGAGCCTTGGAAATAACTTGCCTAGAGAAGGGGTTCAAAAGCAAAAGTCCGGGGCAGCTGGATGTTGCTATTGCTTCCTGCAGGTTAAGAGCTTAAAAAGGTTTAGAGCCAGCGACCAGAAAAAAGAAAGGGAAAGCCTGTTTTGAGAACTTTCAGGATGACTAGAAAGCCATCACTTACTTAAACACGAGATTTTCTTTCGAGGTTTTTTTTTTTCTTTTAAACTAATTTAAGTGGAAGGCGCTCTCCGGAAATTTGCAGTGTTCTTTGTGGTGACTATTCTGACTTAATGTGGAACTAAATAAAAGGTTACCTGATGGTTTTGTTTGTTTATTTTTGTTTGTTTGGCTCTGTTTAAAGAAGAAATTGCATAGGAGGAAAAATAAGCCCCAGGGTGAAGTGTGGCGTGACAGAAAATAAATACATATGTTGCCCCTAATAGGGCAAACCTGAAATGTGGATAAATAGACAAATGTGAGACCTTGGAAGTCTTACCTGCTTTAGCATTTTTTCCCCCCTTAATGGCAGTTGCAAGTGTCTCAATTCTGTGTCTCTGGATTTTAGGAGAAATTCAAACACCATCCAGGATGATCCTGGTCCTTGGAAATTATTTGGTAAGGTAGAAAAAATACAGAAAATATATTTTAAAAAGTAGTCAGCAGCAAAAAGTTTTCATTACTTATAAGCCTTATATTCAGTTTTCTTGCAACCAGGCAGTATCTGAATGATTTTTATAACTACTATTAAATACTTTTGAGCCTTATTCTCAGTTTTCCATTGTTATAGCTCAGCAATGTCTGAATGGTTTTTATAGCTATGAAATAGTTATAGGCCATTTCTACAAATGAATATGAAGAAAAATTGCTGCTTATTCATAATCCAGACATTGAGAGTCTAACTAGAATTTTTTAAACCAAGTTCTCCTTTTATGAAAGCAGGAGGAATGTTCATTAAATAAACCCAAATAAGAGACTTGCAAAGTAACTCACTCAGCCTTCAGGTTGTTATTCAGTTAGCTCTTCTGCATTTACAATACTATATGACTAATGCTTGTAATGATACTTGAAGGCCATTAGACTCATCAAAGAAAGATTGGACTATGTTCAATGAAATTTCAGTGTTGGGTTTTTTTAAGTGTTCTAATTATTTGAAAATTGATCATCTGCAGCGTTATATATGCAATACTTCAGTTAATTAGAACAACCCATTCCCCCAACAGTCAAGAATAATTTGCAGCTTAATGTATTGTATTTGCACATGATGTTGACTTTTGATTAGTCCCAGCATTGAAATAATGGAAATCCACTAAGGGCAGGAATTCTCAAAGTTTTTGGTGGAGGATCTCTTAACACTCTTAAAAATTGAGGACCTCAAAGAGCTTTTGCTTTTGTGGAATATGTTTATCAGTATTTGCCATGTTAAAAATTAAAACATTTTAGTGTTACTATGAAAATAATTTTAACCTCAGGGACTCCAGAAATGGTCTTGTGGTCTTCAACACTTTGAAGAATTGCTACTTTAAGGTAATTTATAGATAGTATGAATGTTTTCTAGCCCATTTTGCATTGTTGTTGGGATTGGTATGTTTTCTGTAGGATAAAAAGTATTGTTTTAGTCTTTTTTGTTTTTTAAAGCAGAAAGCCGTGTATTTATAACTTGAATGTAACCCTAAAGTTTCTTGTACAGAATATATATTTCACATTTAAGGGGGGGAAAGGCACTATAAATTTAAATGGTTAATTCAGTGAGTACTCAGTCAGGATTTTGAAATAAAACTTTTTAGATATAAAAACTGAGATAAGTAGTAGTTTTAAGTCTTAGTTAAACCCTGTTACATCCACTTTGTTCAGTG
The DNA here is from genome assembly GCA_028646575.1 of Pseudocheirus occidentalis. Lineage (NCBI taxonomy): Eukaryota > Metazoa > Chordata > Mammalia > Diprotodontia > Pseudocheiridae > Pseudocheirus > Pseudocheirus occidentalis. The sequence continues at coordinate 123,997,472 of CM053598.1, forward strand.
AAGAAATATTTTGTTTAAAAAGTTTTCTTAAAGGGGAAGTTTCAGTTTCAGTGTTAGAAAATTAATATTTAAAATATATACACATGCATTTGATTATTTAAAATAAATCTTCTGTCTTCCTTATCTTCTTGGATATTTTAAATTGTTAATTAACAATATTTGACTTGAAATGATACTCTTGGAAGAGATCATCGGGACTCCCATCTTTCTTGTCTTAAGAAAGCAAAGTTACAGGAATGAAATTTGTTCAGTTAAACAATATATGCATCTACCAATTTTTAAAATCTTTTATGAATAAGATAATAAAGTTTTTTGTTTCAGTCTAGTTACTAAAATGATAGTGCCTAAAGAAATAGCAGTATTCTCTGAATTTAAAATAAAAATAAACAGAAATGGAGATAAGCGTGGGCTAAGATCAGCCTTGAGATTTCCTTGGTAAATGAACCCTCATGAGGAACTACCCTCTTCCAATGCACCTTCTCTGCAACTGAGATTTAGAGTTGCTCCATGGGACTGATCATTGTCCTGGGTCCCACAAACAGAATGGTCAGAGATTGTGGGTTTACACTTACTCTTCCATTCTCATGGATGAAGCCTCCATTCACTACACCAAGCTGCCTTTACAGTTGAACATCATGAGGTAATTTTCCCTTTATAAATAGTATGTAGTCTTTATGGGTAGAAAGGTAAACAGTTGACAGATGTCACTTCCTTTTTAACTTGCAGCTTTTTCTTAAGATGAAATTGGTTTTGTGTAATTCAGTATGACTTGGTGGGAAGGATGTTAAACTTACCTTCAGGAAAGTCCTGAATTTGAACCCTGCGTATTTCCCAGGTAAATGAACAAGGTTAAGTTACTAGACTCTGAACCTAGGTTTCCTTATTTATAAAATGAAAACAAAAACTATAGCACTTATCCTGTTGGGGTTGTTTTGAAGACCAAATAATGCTTTTTGCGTAAAGTGCTTTTTCTGTAAATGCCTACTGTATTTAAGGTTCCTCAAGTACTTTTTTTCTGAGGATGGGATTTTGAGACTTGGGTTCAAAAGAAGCTCTGCCCCTTAGGATCTGGGTGATCTTGGACAAGTCCCTTTAGCTCATAGGACCTCATTATCATTTGTAAAGCAGGGACATAGACTAGTGGACCCCAAAGTCCCTTTCAGCTTTTAGTCTTTGATTCTGTGAATAGTTATGGGAAGTAAGTGTGATATAGGGGATTCCTCCTCCCCCTCCCCTCCCCACTCCCTCCCCATATCTATGGAGAAAGAAGAAAATATTGAGTGAATTGCTAATAGTAGTATAATGTTAGTAAATGTTAGGTTTGGGATTTGAGCCTGAATCTTTCCAACTTCAGATTGAGTCATTTTTTCCCCCACCATACCCTACTAATTTATAAAAACTTAGTGGAGTAGTCTTGGAGGAAGCATAGCTGTCAGGACATTTATGTGGAAGTAGGCAGCAGATAGAGCTTTAATACTGGATTTTAAAAGAGTAGTTTGGGGCTAGTGAGGTAGATATGGGAAAGAATTTAACTGGAGAAGGGGACCTTGGGGGCATGCCCATAGTTATTACTATTATTGTTATTAAGTTTAGTAGAATACTTTAAAGTTTATTTGTTATCGTTTCCATTGTGTCCAACTCTACTCTTTTTGACCCCTTTTTAGGGTTTTCTTGACAAAGATACTGGAGTGGTTTTCCGTTTCCTGCTGTAGCTCATTTTGCAGATGAGGAGACTGAGGCACAGCTAGCAGCTGGATTTGAACTTGAGGTTTCCTGACTCTAGGGTCAGTGTGCTATCCATTGTTCCCCCTAACTGCCATGTTAAAATTGACAAAATCCTTAAAATCAGTGGTGTCAAACTCAAATAGAAACATGTTGACTTAGAAAATCAGAAATTCACATTATCTATGTTGCATTATATTTTTATTTTTCAGTTCCATTTTATTTGGATTAGGGCCTTGAACTGGACACCTCTGTCTTGCATATATAGGTTCATTTAATTACCCTATTAATCCTGTGAAGTAGGTGTGAAAGGTATTTTCCCCACTTAACAAATGAAAAGAGTTGAGCTTAGAGACATTTTGTTAATTGTTCATGATCAGATACTTTTCAAGTGGAAAAGATATAATATTTGAATCCAGTTCTCTCCATTGAAATTGGGAGCAGAACCCAGAGATACCTGGATTCCAAGTCTATCTTGGTCATATTAAAGAGACTGAAGGAGAGCTCCTAGAGCATTCAGGATCACTGGGTAAAAAGAACAAGGATGGTCTACGACAGCATTTCTCAACCTGTGAGTTGTGACCCCTTTGGGGGGGCAGGGGGCAGGTCGCCTGAGACCATCAGGAAACACGTATTTCTGATGGTCTTAGGAACTGGGACACTGCTCCTCTATTCATTTCCAGGCAGGTCCACCCACATGCAGATACCCCCACATAAAGGGTTGCGGCATTAGGAAGGTTGAGAACCACTGTTCTGGGGTCACAAGTTGAAAAGAATTTGAAGAAGGAGGTACTGGTCAACAGTGTGGAATGTTACAGGGGTCATGAAATTGAGGACTGAAAAGCGAGATGGCATTAAACAGATAGTTTCACCTACCTCCTTTAGGAAATCTTCATTAACTATACCCTTCAATGGTTTCTTCCTTTTTTGAGTGTGCTGCACTGGTCAGGATTAGCACTTAATTCTTCATTTTTACCTCAGTTTTGTATTCCCATATAATTTGTATTTTCATTCTTAGCCTTGAGTTGCCCACATAGGTCATTAATACCTGCTTGATTAGGTAAAAATAATGATATTTATTATGTGCTATAAAAACATCTCCTAATGTACTAAAATGTTTGAAACTTGTCTTTTGTATAAGATTTGTTAACTTAATAGTGGGGAACCTGTGGCCTCAGCCACATGTGGTCCTCAAGTGCAGCCATTTGACTGAATCTAAACTTCATAGAACATACCCCCTTATCTCCATACTTATCTTTTTCTTCTTTAAAACAAGCAACATTTAATTCTTAACGTGACTTTTTTTTTCCTCCTCCTGCTTTTGTCTACTTTTCTGACTTAAAATTTTAACTACTGTCAGAACATGGAAGAGAGAGACAAAATCAAGTAGTCGACATCCATTTAGGAGCCTACTATGTGCCAGGTGCCCTGCAAAAAAAGCACACTCATTCACTTCAAGCAATAAGAACAGTAGATTTCCCCGCTAGTTATTTGCATTGGATTTGGGATCAGAAGACATGGGTTTATATCCTGCTCCTTGTAGGAAGCTGATTGCTAATGTTAGTAGAACCTCAGAGTTGTTATTTGTATTTCTCTGGTAGGATTTTTAGAAGCATTTTAAAAAAAATGAGTATTGATAGATTGAATTTCTTCCTTTGAGAACTACCTATTTATATCCTTTGACCATTTATTTGTCTATTGAGGAATGGCTTCTATTAAAAATTTGAATCAGTTCTTTACATATCTTGAAAATGAACCTTTATCAGAAAAACTTGCTGTTGACGTTTTTCCCCTGTTACTTGCTTCACTTATAATTTTAATTGACTGGGTTTGTACAAAACCTTTTAAATTTTATATAATCAAAATTATTTGTTTTGTTCTCTGTAATCCCCTGTATTTCTTGTTTGGTTATGAACTATCCTCCTGTCCATGAAGCTGAAAGATGATTTCTTCCTTGCTTCTCTAATTTATGTCACCCTTTATGTCTTAAGTCATGTATCCATTTGGCTTATCTTTGTATATGGTGTGAGGTGTTGGTCTGTTCTTAATTTCTGCCAGATTGCTTTCCAGTCTTTCCCAGCAATTTTTCCAAATAAGAGTTCTTAACCTAGTAGCTGGGGTTTTGAGGTTATCGGATACTAACTACTCCACTGTATTCTTTTGCTTTTGTATGTTGCGAGTCTGCTGTTTTATTTATCTATTTCTCAAACGTTGCCACATTGTTTTGATGATGGTTGATTATCTTGTAGTGAAGTTTGATCTGTGGTATTGCTGGACTCCTTTCCCGTTTTTTCATTGTTTCCTTCCCTTGACTTCATGTTCTTCCAGATGAATTGTCTTTTTTTTTCTTCTAGATTTACAAAGTAATCCTTCACATTAGTAGTAAATTAATTTAGATAATATTGTCGTTTTTATTGGCTCAGCCTACCTGTGGTCATTTAGTCTTCTTCCGGTTATTTAGGTCTGATTTTCCTTAAAGAGAAGTTTCTAGGTTTTCCTTAAGTGTTCAGTTAACAAGTTTGTTATCTAATCTATTTCAGTAGTTTTAAATGCTTTATCAGTTTTGCCATGTTGTAAACTTTTCAAATTGTATTGGTTAGTAGAAATTAAGTGAAGATGATTTTTAAAAATCATTTGAAACAAGTAAAGCTCATCTAGTCTAGCCTAAAGTGAAAGACACAAGGAAAAACTTCTTTCACTCAAACAAAGGTCATATTATAGGTTTTAAATGTCCAAAACATTAGCTGAGTTGTGGAAGAAAGTTCACTAACCTGCTACGTGGGGAGAGCTGTTTCAGATATGGTATTAGACATTAGATTACAGGGCTAAAAATTAAAAAGGACCTAAAAATGATTGTTATCTGGCTAATGGCCCAGAAAGAAGAAAAGCAAGGTCTGGCAGCATTTGGCAGTAATTTTCTATAAGACAAGTGGCCTTAGCTCTTTTTATTATTGAATCGATTCTTTGACAATTGGACTTAGTGCTGCTTCAATAAAGAAAGCCAAATTTTCGAAAATGAATAATATTTTGTGGAAACTTCTGAAATATCAGAATATTCAATGGCAGCTATCAGGGGTGAGGGAAGAAGGAAGAAAGTTTAAGGAAAAAGGTAAAGACTGAGAATCAAATATCTTTATATGCTGTGTTTAAATGGCTTTAGCCACCAGCTTATAGCTTCTCAGTGAAGTCATGGAAATTGTACCAAGATCATTAACAAAATGAAAATCTGTGCTTGAACAGTTGAAAATAAAATTAAAGGGGCTTCTCCTGTCTTTCACCCTCCCCCAAATAAAACTTGACAGCTTAAGAGATGAAAAGGAGACTCTTTTTATATATTGTGCCTTTGTAAAATAAATTTTTCTTTAAGGTATATCAGATTTTCAGTTCTTTTTCTGTTATACAGTCTTCTATAAAGACCTAGGCTTTTCTTTTTCTTTTCTTTTTTCCCTCTTTAATAAAGGTCTTTTGGAGCATGTCTTGAACAGCACTGGAATATGATATAGATTTGAGCAACAAGAATCAGAGAGATTATTTATATGCTTTGGATCTTTCACACTTTTGGAAAAGGTCTTTGGGTTTTCTCTTAAGCTTTATATCCTTTAGATATAATTTTTGTGGATCCTTTAGATCCGCAATTTTGAGGTTGCCTTTGGTTCTGTCTTCCATCCTATTTAATATGCTCTATTTCAGAATATTTTCTTGAATTTATTTCTTATTCAGATTCATGTTACTGACTTGAATACTTTTACTGCCAACAGAGACAAGTTTTTTATTTTGACCAAATTATCCCAAATATCTAGAGAGGTATTGTGACATAGTAGACAGAACCAATGTTAAAGCTAGGAAGGCCTGGCCTCTGGCATGTAACTCTGTGTGACCTTGGATCAGTCACCTAACTACTTAGTGTGCTGGGCATTTGTTCAGAGATTTCAGTCTGTTGTTGGTAAAGAGAATTTCCTCACCTGGGAGTTCCTGTTATCTGTGACCTGCAGACACGACAAAGCATTTTGGGTGGCTCCAGGGGAAAATACAGAGGATGTTTTCCTTTACGTTTTTTCACGGGCAGCCCATAATACTTTGGTGTGCTGTGGGCAGCCCATGGGCTTGTACAGGTTGTACAGGCCTGGCCTGTCGGCAATATGAAAGCATCTTGTCAGACTGCTCTATGTCTTAAGGACCATTTGGATTTCCTGAAGCTGAGAAAGGTGATCAGACTCAAAATTCTCACTTAGAGTAATTTATCTGTGGCCGTTTCTGTGACCTTACTAAATATTCCTGGTGTTTGAACCTTGGCTTTATACTCTGGCCTGGGCTCTGGGTCTTTGGTTGTAGTGTGACTCATTTGTTGATCTCAGTCTCCTCGATTTTTATCCCTACCTCGCCTCTTTTTGTTGTCCAGGAGCATACTTTGGGATTTTATCAATAGTCTATTCTTTGGCTTTTTGTTCTGCTGTGTCTGCAGTTGTAACATTCTACAGAGCTCTGTACCACTCCATTCCACCTGGCCAGCAGCCCACCCAGAAGTCATTCTGTGCCCTGGTTGGGCTGTCTATCCTTGGCATCATAGAGGGATCCCTGCAACCTGCACTTGGATAGTACATAGCTTAATATCTCCTGTATCTTTTCTTGTTTTTCAGCTGCCCTCTAGTGGTTCCATCTGTCATTGCCCCACTTATACCATTAAGGTAACCAGTTAACTCAGTATAACAACAATCCACGTTTTTTAGTGCCTTAAATGTTGCTGGTGGGCCAGATAGCACTAGCTCCTCAGAAACTTGGATTCCATTTTTGTGAGGAAGGGAATTTTTTTTGGTGAACGTATAGCATATGGCTTGAACCCCCCCCATTATGAAAATGGGAACTTTTCAATTCAACTGGGGGGGGGGCAGATACTCATTTATAATTTTGCTAACAGAAACTTAGGTGTATAAAACAGTCAGCAAAATTGTTATTTGAAACAGAAATGGAATTCTTCACCACCACCACCCCATTCTGAGCAACCATTCCTCCATATTAATCTATTTCTATTTTCTTTTTGTTGGAGAAGAAAATTTTCTGCCTTCCAGGTTCCCCCTAGAAACTGGCCTGCCAGTGGCAAACTCTAGCCCTTAGAACTCTTGGAAGTCATTCTGCTGTGTCTGCAGTGGTGGTGTTTCACAAAGCTCTGAAGCGCTCGGCTCCTCCTGGCCAGCAGCCCACCCACAAGTCGTTCTGTGCCTGTGCTCTGGCTTGGCGTCATCACCTTTGTTCTGGTTCTAGTCTGCTCTATGGATTTCTTGTCATTTCTGCCCTGTGACCTGTTTCTCTCACTACACTGGCGTCTCTTTGCTGCTGGTATAGCGTCCTGTGGGAATTTGAAGTTTTGACCTCCTGCTCTTAGGGAAGCGGGGCCTCCTGACAGGACAGGCATGTGCTTGCTTGCTTGCTTGCCGTCCCTTCTTTGTGAAATGTAGGTTTCTCCTTAGACTGTGAGGTCATCTGTTAGAGTTTGAGCTCCTTGTAAGGAGGGACTGTCTTTTTCCTTTCTTTGTATCCTTAGCCCTTAGCACAGTGCCTAGCACACAGTAGGTCCTCAGTAAACATTCATTGACTAATCTCACCAGGACTTTTTATGTCAAATCTACAGAAGTTTACTGTGTTTTGGCAACAACCCATAGCAATATGTATTTCCTGTATCCTTTTCTTTTCTATTTCTTAAGCGTTAGAACTGGAAAGTATGTTGGAGATGATTTATGTTGTAGTTCTTCCTGTTTTTGCAGATGAGGAAACTGAGGCTTAGAGAGAAAAAAGGAGTTGTCCAAGGACCCACCACAAGTAAGTGGGTTTAGAAGCGGCATTAGAATTCAATCTTCCTAATTAACATTTTCAAGTTCTTTCTACTAGATAATGTTGTTTTATTGGAGCTGGCAGATATAATATGTATTATATATAATATAGTTCCTTGACATTTGAGGGGGTTAGGGGCATGACTCCTGTGAATATGAAAAACTGAGTAGCTCCAGACCCCACCCCAAACCCTTTATTCTTAATAATTCTGATCATATTTAACACACAAAGCAAATAAAACAACACATTGCACCCATAAAAAAAATTGTAGTTTCTGTGGGAGCAAGATCAGTATCATGCACACTATGCAGAGTCTTCAAAGTCATGGTGTAGCTGCAAGAAGTGCTTCACTGTGGGAGAAAAATCATGTGCCTGAGTCTACATGATAGAGAGATGAAGTGGAGATAATCCCAGAGTGCTTAGCACATAGGGCACCAAAGCATTTAACAAAATTAACTGCTTATAATAAATTTATGTATGTTGTGGTAGTAAATGGTGAACATAGATTAACAGTCTGTAATATTTGTGTGTTTATGACTTATTAATGTTTTTATTTTTCTTTACATGAGGTACAAATCTCAAAAAATCCCCATTTAATTTATTGTTAGCCAACCAGTGAATAACCCAAACTGTGACTGTGAAACCTGAGAATGTCGAGGGATGACTCTGACACTTACTCTCTCTCCCTGTCTCTCTGTCTCTCTCTGTCTCTCTGTCTCTCTCTGTCTCTCTCTCTCTCTCTCTGTCTCTGTCTCTCTCTGTCTCTCTCTCTGTCTCTGTCTCTCTGTCTCTCTCTCTGTCTCTCTCTGTCTCTCTCTCTGTCTCTCTCTGTCTCTCCCTGTCTCTCTCTCTCTCTGTCTCTCTCTGTCTCTCTCTCTCTCTCTCTGTCTCTCTCTTCACATATACACGTATATATATATGTATGTTATATATGCACACACATACATATGAATGCATATAATACAGGTACGTAGACTGTATTACACATCTGGGACTGGAAGGCACCTCAGAGGCAATTTAGTCCGGCTGCCTCACTCTACAAAGGAGGAAGGTGGGACACAGAAGCAAAGGGAACTGCTGAAGATCACATAGCAAAAAGTGGAGGTGGAATTTGAACCCAGGTCCTCTGACTACAGAGTCCTTGCTCTGTTAAAAACAACCACAAGCCAAGTTCATTTTCCCAAAGGAAAGAGGAATTAATTAGTTCTTGTTTTGGAAATGCCACAGACTGTATTTGGAGTCCTTCTGAAATATGAGGCATAAGTATCCTCCTTAAAGTAAACTGTTTTCCTTTCATGTGGCAGTCTCCCCCACATCTTCTAAAAAAACTCTGGTCTGTATAAAAAGATGAAACTTAAGAGTTATTGGCTTCCAAGCGACTCGGTTGTTTAAGAAAGATCAGACTGTTCTCTTCACTGAAGGACTTCAAAATGGAGAGCTGAGTAGATTTTGTGTGTGAGGGAAGGCCAGGGTAGACGGACAAGGGAAAATGAAAATGAAGGTGGCCCGGTTTCACCGAAGCGTGCAAAAGCGAGTCTAGAAAGGCAAGTTGAAGCAAGGTAGAATAGGACCTAATATTTAAGTCAGGATAAAGTGTTTGTATTTTTTCCCCTTAAGGCAAATAAATAGGGATATGCTAGAAGTTTTTGAACTGACAACCAGAGTCGGACCTGTACTTTGGAAAGATGATTTTTGAAGGCACCAGAGAGACTAGCAGCAGTGAGACCAGTTGGGAAGTTATTAGAATAAGCAGAAAGCGTTGAGACTCGAACTCTAGAGGGGTGACTGGGGAACTTAGAAAAGAAAGCAGATGGAAGGAACTTTAAGGTTCTTCATAATCTGGCATCCGCCTTTCCAGCATTTTCTCATATTACACTTCCCGTAATGTTGTTGCCATCTCTGTCTTGTAGTCTCATACTTTGAACCTTTCCGTTGTCTTCTCAGAAAATTTTCTGTGCCTGGAATTCTTTTCTTCCTCATTTCTTTTAACCCTTACTCATCCTTAAAAACCCACCTCAACTGTTACTTCCTCTCTGCTTCTTGTCAGAGTAGAAGGAACCTTAGTTATCTTGTCTAAACTCCTTGTTTTACACCTGAGGACACTGAGATCTAGAGGGTATTTTGTCCCAAAGCCTCCATGTGGGTGGCAGCAGATTTGGGACTAAGTTCAGTAAGTCACGATTTCTGTAAGTCACTGTGACTATGGGTAATGTCACCCCCTGGGGATTAGTTTCTTCATTTGTGAAACTAAGAAGTAAAACTAGATGAATTCTAAGGCCTCTTTCAGTTTTAAATCCTTTATCTTGACACCCAGTATGGTGATTTTTCTTTTCCACAGTAAGAAATTGTTGGAAAGTTCTGAATAATAGGATAATGTGGTAAATGGGTACAGAAGTATCATTTTTTAAATCTACATTAAAATTTTAAATTAATTTTTTTAATTTTTTAAATTTGTTTTCTTGTTTACATTATTCATTTTCATTACATTTTTGAATTACACATTTTCTCCCCATCTTGCCCGTCCCAACCCTAAAACAGCAATCCCACTGTAAAGCCCCTCCCCTGCTCTGCTCTCTTATTTTCTGGTAGGGCAGGGAGGGTCTCCCTATCCCAGCTCCTGCATATCTTAATTCCTAGTTGCAGGTCTTGGAGAACTTTAAATTCTAGATTCTTTCAATTTCCTCCCTTGTCACCCACCCCCACTAGAAGGACACTCAGTTCAATACAAGCTATGGATGTGTGATTATACAGGACATCTTCATAGTGTACATAGTGCGACAGGGATCGTCTGTCTCTCCTTCCTATCCCTCCCCCCCCACTTGTTCTGTTCTCTTCCCTGTCCCTGTCCCTT
>CM053598.1:124008370-124030691 GCA_028646575.1 Pseudocheirus occidentalis
AAAAGGATTCTAGAGTTTTATTGGTGTTTTTATTTTACTTCGTCTTTCTCATGTTGGCCAGTCAATTAATTGGTTGTTTTTTTTAGGTCTGTGAAACTCTACTTCCAAGGGGGGAAGCTCTGTTCCAAATTGCTGGGGTTTTCCCAACTGCCGGAGCTATTGGGGGTGTTGCAAGTCCCCCCAGCTTTGGCTTGCTGAAAGTGCACCCCAGGACCACCACCTAAGACCACGATCTGGATCCAGGCCACTCAACACAAGAGCACTTGGCCTTGATCAACCGATTCAGTCCCCTTGCGGAGTCCACAGGCCAGGAGCTCTGAAGCAGCCTGGTGGGGGCCACCACTGTATCCAGTAGTTCCCTTCCCCCACTGCTTCCTTGCCCCGGGGGTAGATTGGTCGAACTGCTTTATCAACCCCAAATTAAATTTCAAAGTTTCACTTTCACTAACTGGTCTCTGAGGATTTGAAGATTCCCTTAGGCAGGTGCTTTAGATTTTCTTTGAAGTAGAGACTTGGGAGGCTCACTCCTCCAGGCCACCCTGGGGCCTAGCATGGCCGTGGCTGCGGTTTTGGGCTAGCTGGGTCTCTGTTCCACTGAGGTGGGAGCTGCCTCTCTCACCGTCCCTGTTCCTCACCTTGGCAGATTTGGAGGTGCTGGAGGCTGTAGATCTCTCCTGCAGACTGGCTCCAGTGCCTTCTTGGCTGAGTTCAGCCAGGCTACTTCCCACCGCCCGGGCCTGGCCATGGTCTCGGCTTCAGGCTGTTCCAGCCTCTGCTCTGGCTGCCGAGCTGAACCCCTGCTGCTGAGCTGCCCTCAGCGTGAGGTGTGTTCTCTGTATTTTTGTGAGTCTAAGAGTCCTAGACTTTCCTAGACTTGTCTTGGCTCATATTTTCTGGGTGTTTAGGGTGGTGGTGTGGGAGCTGCGGGACCTTGCTGCTTCTATGCCTATTAGTTCAATTTTCTTAATCTCTCCTTTGATTTTCAGGATTTTCATGTTGGTATTTGAGGATTTCTAATCCATTCTTTTTCTAGTTTTTTTTAATTGCATACCACTGATGGCATTGATTGCAAAACACATTGATGTTCTTTTTCCCTCTCTTATTGATGTATGCCTTTAGAGACATAAAATCTCCCCCAAGCACTGCTTTCAATGAATTCGGCAAATTTTGGAATGTTGTCTCATTGTCATTCTCTTTCATCAAATTATTGTTACTATGATTTGTTCTTTGACTTGCTCATTCTTTAGTATTAGATTATTTAGTTTACAATTAATTTTTGAGTTACAAATTTCTCCCCATCTTTCCCCTACCCACAATCCCCAAACAGCGATCCCACTGTATAGCCCCTCCCCCAATCTGCTCTCTCCTGTGTCCTCCCCCATTGCCCTTCTGACTTTTTGGTAGGGCAGGAAGGGTCTCCCTACCCTAGTGCCTGTATATCTTAATTCTTAGTTGCATGTAGTTAATAATATATATATATTATATATATAATATATATACATATACATATATATATTTTAACATTTGATTATAGAACTTTAAATTCTAGATTCTTTCCCTTCCTCCTTCATCACCCACCCCCATGGAAGGACAGCAATTCAATACAGGCCGTACATGTATGATTACACAGAACATCTCCACAGTAGACATATTGTGAAAGACTAATTATATGTCCCTCCTTCCTATCCTGCCCCCCTCCCTTGTTCTATTCTCTACCTTGTCCCTGTCCCTTTACAGAAGTGTGTACTTCCAGCAACCCTCTTCCCCCACCCTGCCTTCCCCTCTGTCATCCTACCTCTCATCCCCATCCCCCCTACTCTTCTGTGTAGCAAGATACCCAGTTTAGAGTTTATGTCATTTCTTCCCTAAGCCAATTCAAAGAAAGTAAGGTGGACCCTTTCCCTTTTGCCTTCCTGTTCTTTCCCTCCATTGTAACAATTACCTCTAGCCTCTTCTATATGAGATGATTAACCCTATTCTGTCTCTCCCTGGCTCCTCTCATTCTAATCCTCTCCCACCTAAGAATTTCACGTTTTAGAGTATTGTCCCTTTCTATTCAATTGATCTTCTGCCCTCTCTGTACACATTTATGTACATACTCAGATATGTGTCGTACACATATATAAACCCTCCTATGTAGACATATGTGTAGGTAGATGTATATATACATTTGTATTCCCTTCACCTCTCCTCATACTGAGAAAAGTTTCATAAGTTACAATTACTGTTTTTCCATGTTGGCATGTAAATAGTTCAACTTTAATAAGTTCTTTATGATTTCTTTTTTTATGTTTACCTTCTCATGCTTCTTGTATTTGAGTGTCAAATTTTCTTTTCAGCTCTGGTTTTTTTCAACAGGAATGTTTCAAAGTCCTGTATACCTGAATGACCATATTTTCCCCTGGAACATTATACTCAATTTTGCTTGGTTTTAATCTTAGCTCCTTTGATCTCCGGGATATCATATTCCAGGCCCTTCGATCCCTCAATGTAGAAGCTGCCAGATCCTGGGTTATCCTAATTGTGTTTCCAAAGAATTCAAATTGCTTCCTCTTGGCAGCTTGTAATATTTTCTCCTTGATCTGGGGACTCAGGAACCTGGCTATAACATTCCTAGAAGTTTTCTTTTGGGGATCTTTTGCAAGAGGTGATTAATGAGTTCTTTCAAGTTCTATTTTGCCCTCCAGTTCTAAAATATCAGGGCAATTTTCCTTGAGAATTTCTTGAAGGATGCTTTCTAAGCTCTTTTTTTGATCATGACTTTTAGGTAGTCCAATAATTTTTAAATTGTCTCTCCTGGATCTATTTCCCAGGTCAGTGATTTTTTCAAGGAGGTATTTCACATTGCCTTCTATTTTTTCATTTGTTTGTATCTGTTCAATAGTATCTTGATTTCTCATAAAGTCACTTGCTTCTATTTGCTCCACTGTAATTCTGAAGGAATTATTCTTTTCAGAATGCCTTTTAGATTCTTTTTCCACCTGGCAAAATAGACTTTTTAAGCCATTCTTCTCCTCATTGGCTTTTTAGGCCTCTTTTGCCATTTGAGTTCATGTGTTTTTTTAAGGTGTTATTTTCTTCAGTCAGGTTGTTGACTCTATTTTCATGATTTTCTTGCATCATTTTCATTTCTCTTCCCAGTTTTTTCTCCACTTCTATTATTTGGTTTTCAAAATCCTTCTTAAGCTGATCTAGGGCTTTTAGGCAGTCTACATGTTTCTTGGAAGCTTTTGGTATGGGAGTTCTGACTGTGTTGTCTTCCTCCCATTCCATGCTTTGATCCTTTTTATCCCCAAAAAAGCATTCTAGAGTTTAATTGCTGTTCTTACTTTGCTTCCTTTGCCTGCTCATGTTTCTAGTGAATTACTTGACTTTTAAGCTCTGTGGAACTCTGCTTACAGAGGGGAAAGCTCTGTCCCAAATTGCTGGGGTTTTCACAACTACCAGAGCTATTAGAAGGTGGCTGCAGCCCCCACCAGCTTTGGCTCACTGAAAACCCACCCCAGGACCACCACCCAAGACCAAGATCTGCATCTAGGCCACTCAATGCAAGAACACTTAGCCTCTGAATCATAGCTTGGCCACCCTGCAGTCTGCAGGCCAGGAGCTCTGAAGCAGCCAGGTGGAGGCAGCTGTGGGGGCAAGTGCTTCTGCCGCTTCCTTGCCCTGGAGGCAGTTTGGCTGGACTGCTTTTCTCCCCCAAATTTAGCTGAGTTCCACTGACCTTTCACTTTGTCCTTGTTTCTTATGGCTTGATAATTCTGGAAACTGCCACAGCTGCTGCTGATCCACTCTCCTGAAAGCTCCAGCTGTGGCTCATCCTGGCTGCCCTGGGGCCAAGCTGTGGTTTCAGGCTGTGCTGGTTTTGGGTCCCAGTATGCTGCAATGAGCCCTTCTTGCTGAGCTGCCTTCAACAGGAGATGTGTTTTTCTGTATTTTTGTGTGAGTTTTGGAGCCCGAAAATTTTGTTTAGAGTCTTATTTTATGGGTATTTGAGGTGGCTATGTGTGAGCTGTGGCATTTTCCTGCTTTTATGCCACCATCTTGGATCCGCCCCCGATAATTAATTTATTTTTAATGACTTGTTTGTTTACTTTTAGTTTACAAGATTCAGTTCCAGAATCACTTGAGTTTTAAATTTTTCTCCCTTTCCTTCCCACCCCACACCCCCACCATGGTGGCATACAATCATGTATAGGATCTCCCAACTCTTTTGCATTGTATAATAGTCTGGTTGTATAAGCATCCTCCAATTAATTTTTAATCTATCTTTCTACTGCCTTTTACTGAATTTAATTTTTATTTCATTGTTGTCTGAATAGTGTGCATTTAATATTTCTGCTCTTCTGTATTAGGTTGGGAATTGTTTTTTATGCCCTAAAATGTAGTCAGTTTTTGTGAAGGGGTCACATACAGCTGAGAAAAATGTATATTCCTTTCTATATCTTAGAACAATACACTCCAATTCAATACCATGCCTACTCTGTGATCTCACTGTGGAACCTTCTTCATGTTTGGAACCTTCTCACCCTGAAACATTCATCATATCCTGAAGACTTGTCATCCTAAAACCTCCCTGTGTTATGTGAGATCTCTTAGCCCTTCTCCCTTTTCCTATTGGTTCCTCCCACCATCTCCATTTTTGGAAGGTACTTTGCCATGCCAGCCAACTTTCATTCCCTCCTGATTGCTTCAACACCATCCTTCATCAAGCTCCAACTCCTCTCCATGCCTTCTTTTCAGCTCCTGTTTACATGGTATTTTTTTTTCCATTAGAGTATAAGCTCATAGAGGCAAGAACTGTCTTTTCGCATGTATTTGTATCTTTTTATTTTATTTTGCTTTTTGGAGGGGGGAAGGCAGGGCAATTGAGGTTAAGTGACTTGCCCAAGGGTCACACAGCTAGTTTTTTGTGTTAACTGTTTGAGGATGGATTTGAACTCAGGTCCTTCTGACTCCAGGGCCAGTGCTGTATTCACTGTGCCACCTAGCCGCACCCCCTGTATTTGTATCTTAAGTGTGCCTGACACATAGCAAGTACTTAATCTTGCCACACCACCAACCATACTGTAATTTGCTTGGTTGGTCCCTAGGATGTCCACAGTGGAGATACATTCCTGGATGTTACCAGGTGGGAATATTCCTTTTCCATGATTGATTCTCTGCCCAGCGAGGCAGTCATTAAGTGCTGAGGGGGTACAATCAGAATCTGATGCAATCAGAGAGTCCCAGAAGGCAGGCAAATGCTCCTTGCCCACTTTTTTTTCTCCTTGAAGGAGAAAAAAGCTTGAAATGGAGTCAGGGTGAGACCATGCAGAATATGGAGCATGGAACCCCTTTCTTCACTTCAACCTATTGAGGTGGGGAAAGAAGCTGGAACCTTTTCCACCAATCATTTGGGGATCAGAAAAGCTGATATTTTAAGAGCCTCCCTCTCAGTCAGTACTTAGGATCCAAAAGAAATGATCCAAATGGATCCAAAAAGTGAACCTCAAAGAAATCAGACCCAGAGCTCCAAGAGGATGAAGAATAATAACAGCTAACATTTACTCAGGGCTTACTATGTGCCAGGCATGAGCTAAGTGCTTTACCATCAAGATTTCATTTGATTCTCATGACACCCCAGGAGATAGGTGCTATAATGACTCCTAACTTACAGATGAGGAAATCGAGGCAAACAGAGGTGGAGTGACTTGCTCAGGATCACATAGCTAGGAAGTGTCTGAGGCTGGATTTGAACTCAGGTCTCCCTGACTCCAAGCCCAACAGCTTATCTACATTGCTACCTACCTGTCCCTATGACACATCTAAAACATCTCATCTGTCCTTCTGGATTTCTGTTGGCAAATTTTTATGGAACTTCATCTCGTCTCATCCTGGATCCTCCATCCACCTTCCCCACCCTCTACCACTGCTCAAATGCACACTAATGGTTGCCTCAATTGTCTACTATATATGAACCCAACTCCTCTGTTCTTTACTTCACTCTCTGACCTCTCAAAAACCAAGCCTCAGTAGATTTCCCCCCCCTGAACCCAGCCCTGAAGACCCAATATACCAACCTCCCTACTCTCCTGCCCCCCCTCTACCTGCCACTATTTCCAGTTCTGGAACCATAATCAACTGTGTCATTGCTCTTGGAAAGAGTGTATCTGGTTTTTCACTCACCGTCCTTGTAACTCTTCAGAACAGAATATCCCTTCCTGCCCACCTCTCGCCTTTATACATTATACATAATGTCTTAACACATTACACTGTATGATTCTGGAGAGCAGGAGCTCTTTTCATTTTGTAATTTGTATCCTCAGTACTTAACACAGTGCTTGGCAATGGCAGACACTTTATAAACGCTTTTTCATTCATTCATTTCTAAGGCAATTGGTTGCAGACAACTCTGAATGGGTTGGTCTGTCTTTGGAAAATTATAAAAGAATTTGGATTTAGGAAGTCCAGACTCTCCTTTTTGGGGTGATTTCCCTCTTTTTGTCATAACCTCTCTGTTGTATCCCATTCTGTCTTCCCCTCCCCCCCATCACTTTATAAGGTTTGAAGGTTAAATACTCTTACATTTTTTGTCTTTGCATTACTATGTGTCTACCATAATGTCTTGCATTTAGTAGGTATTTAATAAATACTTGTCCCTTATTGAATTTTAGGCACCCAGTGCTCTCTATTTGTAATTTTTCCATACTCTACCCTGTTCTCAGGAAAGACTTTATATCAGTCATTTATACTTGAGTATGAACGCAAAGCCACTGCCTCCCTCTTCCTAAACCTGATCTTTGATTGTCTGAGGCTCCAAGAGTTCTTTCCACCTTGAAGCATTTAGGGGCTCCTCTCTATTGCCCAACTGGAAATCCTGCCTCCTATTCCCCAGCTACCAATAAGCTAGTTAAGACAAAACTAAGAAATATCTGTTTTAATTCCCATTTCTCTCATGAACCTTCAGTGAGTATTCTACAGGGTCATTCTTCTTTTTGCCTAAGGTTTTTTTTTTCTTGTGTTGAATTCATTAGTAGAGGAGTGCAAGGAGGTAGATCATGCATCTTTATCTCCATCACTGGGTGACTGAGTTACCAATCAGCATCAGGACAGCCGTAACAGCCAATCAAAATCAGTCAACTTTACATTGATTGACAGCTTAGTAGATGCTGATGTCCCCTATAGCTACATATTTATTTTATGGAGTTCAGTGAATATACAGTTCCTACATTCAGTTGCAATTGAGTGCTCTGCTAAAGATTTCAGACATTAGCTGGAAGGTAGAAGAGGTCATTTTTGATAGGAGGCTCTTGAAATCCTATGAGGTAGGCAGCTGCCTGCTTTGACTATGATGAGGCATGAATTATTTGCAAGCAATTGACAGAGTGAATTCTAGGTGGGGCTCAGTAGACAGTGGGAATGATTAGGAGAGGAGAGAAATAGGTGTCAAAGAGGATTAAATGACTAGAATCAGAGATGTTTCTACAGCTGGAGATTGGAAACCTCTTCTCTGAGACTGTCTAAAGACATTTTAAAGTATAAACTTACATGCACATGTGCACACACAGTGTATTGTTCTAAGATCTGAGATCTGCTAGGTGACACAGAGGATAGAGTGCTAGACCTGGAGTCAGGAAGACTCATCTTCCTGGGTTCAAATCTGGCCTCAGACACTTACTAGCTGTGTGACCCTGGGCAAGTCACAACCCTGTTTGCCTCAGTTTCTTCATTTGTAAAATGATTTTAAGAAAGAAATGGCAAACCACCCCAGTATCTGCCAAGAAAACCGAAAACGGGGTCACAGAGAGTTGGACATGACTGAAAACAACTGAACAACAACAACAACAACACACAAAATGTAAAGCTCTTGTTTAATGGTTGGGGATTGAGTTGTTCCAATTAAGAAAATATTCTGGTAAATATAGAGCTAATGACTGAAAGAAAAACAAATTACTATGTGCAAAGCATTATTCAAAGCATTGTACACAAATACAAAAGTGAGACAGTCTTTGCTCAAAAATCTCACATCCTAATGGAGGAAGCTAACATGTATAGGAGGTTCCAGCTGCAAGTCATATGGAAAATCCCAGTGGTCCTTAGGGTATGGTGGCCAAGCTCATGACCGTGCTTCAAATCGAGTGTCATTTACATTCACAAAATCATAACCATCTCCCATGTTGGATCCATTTGCTGGTGCCAAAGACTTTGCTGTCAAGAGAACTTTCTTTTTGACACCTCATTAGCTCTGGCTGCTGAGGAGGCAAGGGCTGGAGCACCTACAAAGGCAGTTGTCCAGTTATGTTCCACCAATGTGACTTCCCTAGGACTACATGCTGGACAGAAATAGGGCACATCCTTAGAATCAAGAATGTATTTAATCCTAAAACTAAACGAAGGGTAAATGAATCTTGCTTTGATGATTCATAGGATCCAGAGGGTCTGGGAGCCCGGGTATTGGCCAAGAATCTTCCATATCTGGTAATGTGGATGAAGATGAGTAAGGTGCAACTATTTGGGATGAATATGCCCAGGGTAGACCACACAAAGGGAGCTTTTTTTCTGACACAATCCCGATTGCCACTTGGTTTCTTATCACTAAACTCTTTCTCGTGAAAATAGGGTTTCTATACATTGAGCTTTCTGAATTTGTTGAGTTCCAGATAAGTAGGAGTTTACTATGTAAACACATGCACACCCCCTCAGTAGCCCGGAGAGTCTTTTTTTTCTTTTTGAATTTATACTGGAAAACACACATTTGGTGGGGTTTTTTTTCCAAGGCTACTAATTTATTCTCCTCTGTTTTCATTTCTACAAGCCTTATTCCCACTCCTACTCCACTAGAGGTACAAGATATGACCCAGTTTGTCCTTGGATGGGAATCAGCACAGTCCATTCATTGTTGGTGAATGTATGCATAAAAATAGGAAGGGAAGTTTTCCAGTCTGATTCGAACCAAGTCCCCAACAATCCTATTGCAAGCGGTTTGTGTGAATTCTTTTTTTTTTTTTTACCCCCTGGGATAGATTTTACCATAAAACAAATGTCTTGTCTGAATTAATCTTATTTTTAAAAGGATAGAGTCATCATATTGTAAAGGCAGGTCATAAAAAGACACATCAATCTGTCAGGAATGGCTGTTTAATATGAGTATTTGTTTGGTATAGTCAATGCTCCCCTGAGGACCAGAGACAGCCTAGTGCCTGAATATGCCTCAGACTTCTCACTCTTCTAAGTATTCCAACCAGCTGAATGTAATGGCTTCTAGAGTGGCTTTCCCTTCCTCCTATTACCTTCATTATACTCATTGTCCACTCCAGAGTTCGTGTCATTTTGACTGTGAGACTGGTTGGTAGAAACTGGCAGATGTAGCAACTGGTCTTCAATTCCAAGATTATTGAGTTCAGCAAAATATAGAAGGAACCCTGGGCTACATGAATGGGGGAGACCCAGCTCGGTTCTAGTCCCAGTGTAAACATGGAAGATCAACACACCTTGACATCTGCCTCTGAAAGGTGGTCATATGACAACAGCCACTTTAGGATTACAGGACCAGAGACTGAGACCAGAAAGGGTCCTCAAAGGTCACTGAGTTTGATCTCCCCCTTTTTAAAAATGGGTAATACTCAGGACTTATTACTTGAGAATCCTTGAGAGTCATCATTCCACCTTGGATGATTTATAACCCTGGAACTCTGGGAATTCTGGTCTTTCAAGTTCACTGAGTTGCTGTTTTTTCATTTGTAAAAAATCAGGACAATAATACCTGTAGCACCTACCTGTCAGGCTTGTCATGAGGCCCTAGTAAGATACTTTTCCTCCTCTTCCTCCTCCTCCCCCACTCTTCCCCCTCCTTTTCCTCTTCCTCTTCTTCTCCTCCTCCTCCCCTCCTCCTCCTCCTCCTCCTCATTATACTGTTACTACTATTATTATTATCAAGTTCAGCCAATTCTTTACAAAGAAGAAAGCAAAGACCCAAGGAAAGAAGCAGGTAAGCTTCAGGTCACACAACCATTTAATAGCAAAGTCAGAACTAGAATCTAGGTCTCCAAATTCCAAGTTCAAGGGGGTGGCTAGGTGGCACAGTGAATAGAGCACTGGCCCTGGAGTCAGGAGTACCTGAGTTCAAATCCGACCTCAGACACTTAACACAAAAAACTAGCCGTGTGACCTTGGGCAAGTCACTTAACCCCAACTGCCCTCAAAAACAAGAAAAAAAAAACAAATTCCAAGTTCAAAGATCTTTCTATTCTGTTATTTTCACAGAATCCCTCCCCCAAAACAAGAATCTTTTGTGCTGCTATATCTAAGCAAAGGAGAGAGAATGCATTTTCCAACCTCAAGCTGTCTCCGCATGGACCCATGACACCCTCTGTTATTCATTCTTTTAACCTGGGATTTATCAATTACATATAAATATGCTGAGCTACTTATGTCTTTCAAGAATCAGCAAATGAGGGATGGCTAGGTGGCACAGTGAATAAAGTACTGGCCCTGGAGTCAGGAGGACCTGAGTTCAAATCTGATTTCAGACACTTAACACTTACTAACCGTGTGACCTTGAGCAAGTCATTTAATACCAATTGCTCTTCTTCCCCCCTCCAAAAAGCAGGAAAAAAATAATCAGTAAATGAGAGGCTATCTTCACCATGTGTTGCATGCTCTATTACTACCTTAAAGCCACTACCATCAGGGCTCTGTTACTAAAGCACCGTTCCCCTTCTGCCCTCTCCTCTTTCACCTTTCTAACAAGGTATGAATCCTCTGGGAGCCAGGACACCATAGTCTCATCCACTGCAACTGGACCAGTGGGCAGACTTTCTTCTCTGTCACTGCCACATCTTTCCATACAAATTTAATTTTTCCTGGGTATGATAATTCCTAATTATGGCTCTGTTTCAGGCCTTGGAACAATGCATGGTATATAGTAGGCACTTAATAAATCCTTCCTGGTTTGATCTGTGTATATGCTTCTGAGTTCTGCTAGGATGCCTCCCCTCTATACTTTGCAGGATGTGTACCATCTGTGTCTCCTTGGTAAGTTATACACATCTGTTGCTGCATTTGTTCAATTGTCTGGAGGTCTCTGTACAGCCAGCAGCCTGGGGAGTGGTCTGTGACGAGTTATGCATTCAGGCTCAGCATAAGCTATGTACCCGATCAATGCCTTCTGAGATCACTCCTGTTCAAGTAGAGGCTGGTACAGGACACTCTTAATTGTCAGATGAGTTTGCCTTTTCTACTTAACTAAGCTCCTTCAGTTCAATGCCTATGCTTCAACCTCCCCCTCTGCCTAAACCTTTATTTTGAACTTACCATTATCTCCAGTCCCTATGACCTTCCCTGCTCTCCTACCTAAACCAACACTTCTGCTCTGTTTTCATTCATTGCCTTCATAGTATTGACCTTATGGTTCATTAGTTCTTCTCCAGCTTTATATATATATGTAGAAGATGGAGGCTGTTATCCTAATTCCCGTATGCACTAAGGGTTAGGTCCCCACGCTGAGGCAGGGGAGTAGCCTTGAGAAACAGGAGGTGATTTATCTGATACTGTGGTTCAGAAGCCTCCACTGATATTCATCCTACCATGTTGATCAGTAGATATTAGTTATGAATGCAAAACTCAGACTAAAAGAAAGCAATATTTACTAAGATAGCGTAGGTAAGGTAGGTCATTATCTCCTTTTTACAGCTGAGGAAACTGAACCAGAGCTTAATTGACTTGTCCAGGGATGTACAACTAATACATAACTGAGGCCCGATTTGAATTCAGGTCTTCCTGGGTTCCAGGTCCAGCACAGACTAGGCTCAGTGCTCTACCCACTGCACCAACTGGCTTATGGACTCTCAGCGTTGCTCAGTCATTTTCATCATGTCCTACTCTCTGTGACCCCATTTGGGGTTTTCTTGGCAAAGTGGTTTGCCATTTCCTTCTCCTTATGAACTGTCAGACTCTTTAAAGTACTATCCATGACCCAGACCAAAGAGGTGGCTGCCATTGTATGACAAAATAACCCATGGAAACCCTAGAATAGAAGGCTTCCCAGTGATGGCTCTGGACTGCCAATTTCCCCACACTACCCCAGGTTTCAGAGTTTCTCTTACAGAGATGGAAGCCTTAAAATCACACCTCACAAACACTCTTAGCCTCCTAGAGTGAGAAACTACTTTACAATGTCAGCAAACCTGAGGATATGAAATGCAGCCTGGAGGGCAAATTATAGGGGTATCATTTCATTACTCTATTCCACTTGATTGAAGTTGACACAATAGGCTTTTTCAGTCAGCTCTAGTTTTAGGAGGAAGGGTAGAGTTTACTATTGTTACTACTCCTCCGATATAACTTACACATCTCTGCCTCTCCTGTAGCGTGGCTTTCTCATCCCAGTATGATTGTCCTCTTTCCTGTCAAATCATTATGATACTAACATTTATTCATTCATTTGGGTTTTTATAAAGCCCATTTGTGTGGATAAATAAAATCTATCATGCAAACACCAGGTGGCACTGATGAGCAAAGTAAGTTGAGCAATCAGTCGTTCAGTGAGCTAGGGGATCTCCTGAGCATGCTCATACAACTTGCTTTCTCCTCCTCCCCACCCCACTCCCCTTTCCTTCTGGAGGCCAAGAACTTTTCTTTCTCCTTCAAGCCCAGCATGGTTTTCAGGGCAAAGGGAGAAAATGGTTGTAACTTTACTGCTTACCCACCCCTGTGGCCAGGCTCAATGTGTTAGGAGCATCTGGTCCCAAGGAGTGTTCCCTTTCTCCCTCAAATAAGCTATTAGTGCTTGGTTCCTTGAACCCCAGCCAGAAATCTTGCTCTGCCAACGCTCACATATTTTATAGAAATAAATCCCAGTACTCTGGATCTTCCTTCTGGGTTTTCTGTCTCCGTATTAAACCGTGTGCACTCAAGGAAATACAACTGCTATGGACAAGATAGCTATCTTTTAAAAAACATAATAGGCAGTAAGCATTCTTTATCAGGAATTTCCTATTCCAATTAAATCACAGGTGGAATTTTTTGGTAAGTTGAGGGTGGGGGAAGAGGGAGAGGGAGAGGGAGAGGGAGAGGGAGAGGGAGAAGGAGAGGGAGAGAGAATTTTCTTCCAACAACCCTGCCAGAATTATACCCATTTTACAGATGAGAAAACTGAAGTTCAGAGAGGCTAAGTTTATAAAGGTAGTGTCTGAGGCTAAATATGAAACTAGGTCACTTGACTCTAGGTCAGTCATTTCCAAAGTTGGGGCTGGGGGACTCAGGAATAGGACCCGACTCCAAAGGATAGAATAAGTCAATTAGAAAATAAAACTCGCTCTCCTAGCAATAACCAATCATGGAGCTTGACTCCCACACAAGCACACCTGCCTTTGCGCCCCAATAACTCTCCTCCTCCAACACCATCCTTAGCTGGGTAAGTCCTCATACTCTTCTCTTTCTGAGTCTGGTGTTGGTCCCTGAGGGCAGTTATAATCAAATCTTTACCTGAGTATTGCACAGGTGCCATACCCAACTCTGCCCCCTAGATCAGTGGTTATGGCAGGCATCCTTCAGAGAGGGACTCTGCACACCAGAAGACTGACCATTGAGTTAAAGCCTTTTGATTTCCAATGGAACAGAGTAAGACATGTAGGATGAGTAGCCATGAACAATGCATGATAGTTTGAAGTACTCAACATGTTATCTTTTCCCCTAAACTCTCTTCCAAATTTCCCTATTGTTATCAAGGGCACTGCTATCCTTCCAGTTGCCCAGGGTCATCATTTTGGTGTTATCTTGGGATACCTTAACCTCCCTCACCCTATACACCTAATGAACTACCAAATCTTGTCATTTCTGCCTCCACATTTTTCACTTCTGTCTGTCCTTCTCTCCACTTACTTAATCTGAAAGCCTCCTGATTGATCCTTCTCCCTCTAGTCCTGGTGGTCTTCCCTCAAGTTCCTAACCTGGGATCTGTGAATATATAGGTATAGGCATAGGCATAGGCATAGGCATAGGCATAGGCATAGGCATAGGCATAGGCATAGGCATAGGTATAGGTACAGGTATAGGTATAGGTATAGGTATACATGCACACATACTCACATATGTATGTGTATGTACATATACATCAAATATACATATAAATTCTGATAATATATATGGTGCCCCCAAAAATCTTAGCGCAATTTTAAGCTTTAGTTGGTTTTTGACAACTTCACCAAGACTTTTGGGACACCATATATTTAAATATAATTGGTTTTGTTTTGAATCCTATGTATTTTATTGTATGCATTTAGCAATATCATTATGAGAAGGTTTCACCAGACTGCCAAAAGGGCTGCAAGACACAAAGTTTAAGAACTACTCATTTATCCTCCCACTCTCTAATCCATCCTCGACACAGCTATCAAAATAATTTCCCCAAGCGTAGGTCTGACCATGTCTTTCTCCTGTTCAATAAACTCGACTCCCTATTGATTCTAGGACCTGTTCTGGGAGAAGTCATCTCCTCTTTGAGTTCATATGGTAGGTTACTACTGCTGAATTAATATACCACAACAAAGAAATTATATTGGTAAAAAAAAAAAACCCTAGGCTTTTAAGCACAGGTTTAAGCACAGGTTCAGGATGCAGAAAAATAACTCTGAATAAAGGTTGGAGTTTCTGACAAACCAATATTTATAGAGAAAATTTCATCAGAGAAATCTTTTTTAAATACAGAACAATCATAAGGTCACACAGGCTTAGTCAAATAGGTTCATCATCTCACACTTCTTTTAATTAAGGTTGAACATTCTACTTAGAACAAATTAGTAAACAGATTAAATGATAGATTTAAAGACTAAGTTTGCCAAATCCTACATTTATAAAACATGATAAAGTCACATTTTAAAGAAGTCATAATTGGGATAATTGACAAAGAAAGATTCATGTGTCACAAAGATAAGCACAAGCTTGGTGTCAGGAAAATTCTTCCACAGACACAATCTTTTTAGGAGGTTTGAAAGATGTTGTATTCTTTTCCTTCTCTAGTTTGGCTTCTTATCTCAGGTATGTCAAAATTCTTCCCTTAACACTATCATTCCATGAATTGGATTTTACTTTATTAGCCAGATGGAGCTAATATTAACAGAAAATAGGCTTCAGTTAACCAAAATGTTCCAGGAGGAATGGCAAAGTTAAATTGAATAAAAGGAAAATGACAGATTTCCATCACAGACCAAACATTATTTGATCCTTTTAAAATGTCTCTTTTATATAAGTTTTCCAACACACATACTTATTAGAACAGTGGTATATCAATAATTTTTATTTAAGAAATGTACACCTATTGGTCAGGCATGAGTTCAGGCATTTTTTACTGATGGGCTGCATGACTAACCCCTCCTCTGAGCGATCCCTTAGACCACACAGGACTGAGAGGTCTAGGGATTGTTCTGAAATCCTGGACATTTTCCCCTTTGTGGATCGCCCTTCAGATTCCAGCAGAGACTTATGGGTAAGATTACCTCACAGTAGGGTCTTCTTTCCCTTATCCTAGCCCTGAGCACATCTGTCTCTCTGGCCCTTTGCCTTGATGCTGGATTGGAGATGCTATTCAGCCAAGCCCTGAATCCTTTCCCATGGGGAGGGGGACTACATTCTCATTGGCTCCTTTACCACTTCCCCCCAATCACTGCTGACCACTGAGCATCTCAGCATCGCTGCACTCCTGAGATGCATCGCCCAGCCAGCCAGCAGGTTGTTGGAACTGCCTGGTGTATTTACATGAGCAGAATTACCTTATTTATTCTAAGAAGCCTTAGTTTGAGCTTTCCCTCCTTCTGTTCCTTTTCAAACACCAGCTAATCCTTTGATGCAAGAGTCAGGAGGAGATCAAATCAGAGCTCCTCCAGCTCATTAGCTACTGCATTGTGAATACAAGGGATAATGCATGTTCTTTTCTCTCCTGATTGCCTCTAAAATCTCCTGCGTTTATCAGATCTGTGCTGGGCTACATCAGCTTCGGTTCTAATTCTCCTCTTCCCTAAAAGAAGAAAAAACAAATACAATTTGGGGGGATTTTAAGGTCTAGTGACATCGAGAAGAATGCCAGTTTCCTTGTTTTCCCCCCACTGGATTGTAAATTCCTTGAGGGCAGGAACTATCTTTCTTCTCAATAATTGTATTACCCTCATTTAGTACAGAACCTAGCACATAGTAGGTGCTTAATAAATGTTTATTGATTGATTCATTCCACTGATGCATTTTTGCCTTTCTCAGAGCTCACACTGGCCTCACCCTTGACTTACAGAGTGATAGATTTAGAGTTGGATCTTTTCATTTTACAGGGGAAGAAACTGAGGTTCAGAGAAGTTAAGTAACTTGTCCAAGGTCACACAGGTAATTCGGAAAACTGATACTAGAACTTTAATACCCTGAACGAATAGGATGATATATTTGGACTGATGCTCCTCCAGCCAGAGAAAGAGACTTGTGGCTCAGTTGCCCTTGCCTTTGAACCCTGGGCAGCTGTTTCAGCTTCTGCTAAATGACTTCACCAACCTCTTTCCTAACCCTTTAATCCAGGACTCTGCCTTTCACAAGTGTGCTGAACTGACCCTGGCTCTAACAAGTGGGCTAGGACCTCCATTTGTTAACCAGGCAAGATCTCTTTTATTTTGGGAAAATGACCCATTTCAAGGACCATCTAGTTTGCTTAGATTCCATCTTGAGTTGAGTTTTCTTTTTTTCTATCAAGGAAAACAGCAATCCTTTGTTCCTTAGTCTTTTGGGACGATCTCCATTTAGGCAGACACCTTTTAAACACTGCGTCATCCACATGTGTCTTCATCTCTGGGATTCTAGATTGAAAGATGGGCCTGGAGGAGGAAATGCCTCCTGCCCTTTCTCTCACTAACTCTGACCCGGTCATTACCTGGCTATTGCCCCTAAGGTGGCATATAAATGTTATTTAGTCTTCAGAGTTAAAGTCCTTCACTATCTGTGTCCATCCTGTCTTCCAAGCTGATCGCATATTATTTTCCTTCACACACTTTACATTCTAGCAAAGCTAGCCTATGGTCTTTGCTTTTCCTGCTTCACAACAGTCTATCTCCTTCCTCTTTGTACCTTTGTACAAGCAGTCTCCCATGACTAGAATGCTTTCCCTCTCCCCTGCCCCCAGCTCTCTTCAAGGCTCATCTCTACTTCCTGATCCTCCTCCGCTTCCTCCTTATCTTCCTCCTCTTCCTTCTCCTCTTCTTCTTTCTTTTCCTCTTCTCCCTCCTCCTCTTCCTCCTCCCCCTCCCCTTCTCTTTTCTCCCCTCCTCATCTTCCCTCTCCTCTTTCTCCTCCTCTTCCTCCTCCTCTTTCTCCATTACTTTGTAAAATAAATGCCTTCAAAGCAGGGACCTGTTTCCTTTTTCATCCATGACAAAAAAGTACCTGGTACAGACTAAGCATCCAACAAATGGACCCTGACTGATTGACGTACACTATATTTACATGTTATTTCTCTATCTTTAGGTTTCTTAAAGATAGATAACTTTTCCTTTTTATCTCATCCCCAGCACCCAGCACCATGTGGGGCACAGAGTAGGTGTTTAAGAAGCCCTGGATGAATTACATTGACTCTCCTGACTCCAAATCCATCATTATTTCTACTTTACCACAGTGAGAAGAGAGACTATTGTGCTTCTGGGACAATGAGAAAATCTAAGGGCCAAGAAGTCAAGGCTGACATTTATGTGGTAGGAGTAGAATGTAAAAAAGGAAAAGAACCCACATGTAAAAAAATATTTATAGCAGCTCTTTTTGTGGCAGCAAAGAATTGGAAATTGAGGGGATGCTTATCACTTGGGAAATGGCTGAACAAGCTGTGGTGTATGATTGTGAGGGAATGCTATTGTGCTATAATTTCAGAAAAACATGGCAAGACCTATATAAACTGATGCAAAGTGAAGTGAGAAGGACCGGGGGTAATTGTGCACAGTAACAGCAATGTTGTAATGATGATCAGCTGTGAAAGACTTATGTGCTCTGATCAGTACAATGATCTAAGACAATTCCAAATTCATAATGAAAAAAACATTCTCCACCTCCAGAAAGAACTAAGGAATTGTGGGTGCAAACTGAAGTATGATTTTCTTAGGCTTTTTTCCTTTGAAATATAGCTAATATGGGAATATATTTTGCATGATTTCACATGTATAGCTTATATCATACTGTTTGCCTTCTCAGTAGGGGGAGGGGTAGGATAGAAGGAGAGAATTTGAAACTCAAAATGTGAAAAAAAAAATGCTAAATAAATAAATAACAAGTTAGAATGTTGTTGTTGTTTTTTTTAAAAGGAGTAGAATATAAATCCCTTTAGGACAGGACAGAAACTCATTCATTTTGCATTTGTATCCTGGTCAGTTAATAAATACGAGATTGAATATGGCTTGAAGGGCCTCAAGATAGACTTCTCAAATTCATCCCAGACAGTAGTGCAGAACTAAAATTCCACCATTAGAGATTTATTCCTTTAGATCAAATATTGCCCTCCCCATTTGGATCCTACTTTCAAATGCAGCTCCTCCCTGCAAGGCATAAACTTAATGAGAATGATTTTATGTCATCCCTTTAAGTGCACCTCTCCCCAACCGCTGTAAAGGATAACTTAAGAGCCTAAGGATCCTGCTTATCTCTTAACCCCTAGGTCAAATGCCACCTCCTGGGTGAAGCATTCTCTGGTCCTCTTGGTCAATAATGCTTTCCACCCTCCTCTGCTCTTTCTTTCTTGCATAAAATTTTGTCTTGTACCTCCTTTATTCACTAATCATGTATTATTACCATATATGTGTGTACATAACATCATAGATATGACACATTGTATATGTTATATCTAATGCAACACACAACATGCATATTATATTATATTTCATGCATATATGTATATGTGTGTACATACACATATACATATATAGTCATATATGTATCATATCTGCCTGCTGAACTAGAGGCTTCATGTGCTTCTAGGGCTCTATGTTATTTGTCATTTGCAGCCTCTGTGTTATTTCTTTGTAATTCCTTCAGGACCTAGCACAGTGTTCTGAATGTATCAAGTGTTTGATGTCGGTTGCAGTTGACATGGGCATTTAGGACATGGAGGGAAGAGGGAAAGTGCAGAAGGGGCCAAAGATTACAGTTTTTTTCCAAGGATGATTTCTAGGTGCCTCCCCTTTCATTTGTGTCATTTCTGCTAACCACCCTCAAGGGTAATACGGCCTTCAAAATGGCCCCACAAACTCAAGCAGGGATCTCCAATGAGAGATCTCCAATGCTTGTAAAGTCTGAAACAGCGGACAAAATCTTCCCTATTAAACATGAGACTACATAAGCCGCGGAGCCTATCATCTAGTACAATTCCTTCATTTTACAAAGGAAGAAACTGAGTCTCTGAACAACAAAGCAATTTTCCTAAGGTCACACAAATTGCAGCAGAGCTGGGGCTCCAGTGTAGTTCTTCTGACAAACCCAGTATTCTTTTCATTCTACCAAACTCTCTCTCTCCAACTTCCTGGACCTTTGCCAACTTCCCTGGCTCTTGTGCTCTGGCTCAAACACTCCCTTACTTGGGTCATTGCTTCCCTTTGTAGAAGGGAGACTGAGAACACAATAGCTGATATAATTACTAACATTTATGCAGCCCTTATTATGTACCAGACACAGCGCTAAACACTTTGCCACTATTATCTCGTTTGATCCTTACAACAATTATTCTCCCCATTTTGCAGATGAAGAAACTGAGATAAATAGAGGTTAAGTGACTTGCCTAGGATCACATAGCTAGTAATTGTCTGAGGCCAAATTTGATCTCAGATCTTTCTGATTCCTGGCCCACCTGGCTGCCAAGATAGAGAAATAATATGGTATAATACTGTAGCAGCAACCACACTGGCATACCCAGGATGGCTGCTAGTGCAGGTTCTTAGATCTGCTTTACTAGGAAAGACAGCGGTTTAAGGGGTCAACAATCTTTTTAAGTTACATTCACTAGTTTAGGAAAAAAGTCAGCACCCTGAACTTCAGAGAAAATACAAACAGAAAATGCAGAGAAAATACAAGCAGAGAAATAAATATCAACAGACAGGGTCTCTGTCTGAGAAATTAGCTCAGATTTGCCTAATAACAATGCAACAAAAGGTGTGGGCCTTGTAGAAAAACAAGCCTCCCTAATCAAGCTTCTCTTGTTGGGCTCCACATGAGGTCTATTAATGGATGGAGAAGATCTTCAACTCCCACTAATATTACAAGTAAAAGGGGGGGAGGGTACTACTACATTTTTTTTTTGGAGCAGAATGGTCAAAAGTTTATTTTTTTCTTATAATCTTGCTCCCTACTTCAGAAAACTTGGGTCATTTGTATGTCTGTAAATGCATAAAAAAAATACAAGAAACATCTGGTGTGTGTTAATAGAATCTATTAGGACTCCAAAGGATATACTGAGAATTTGCCATCAAAATTGGATATCAGAAACATTTCTGTCATTACTTAGCCATGATTTTTGGGACATCTTTTCCTCATTCAGATATTCTGAGAACTGATCCCTCCATGTTTTCAACTAAAATCCTACTTTTGGCAAAAAGTCATTCCCTGCCCTCCTTAATCTTAGTGCCTTCTCTGTGATTATATACAATTTATCATATACTATCTTGTTTGTTGACATTTCCATGATGTCTCCCCCTTTAAACTGTGAGCTCCTTGAGAAGAGGGTTTTCACCTTCATTTGTATCTCCAGGGGCTTAGTCAAGAGTAAGCACTTGGTCAATTCACTTTTTTTTAAAATAAATTTTTTATTTGTTTTCTTGTTTACATCATTCATTTTCTTTTTTTCCCCTGGGTTCAAATCTTTTTTTAAAATTTTAAAATTTGTTTTCTTGTTTACATCATTCATTTCCATGAGATTTTTAAATCACAAATTTTCTCCCCGTCTTTCCCCTACCCCATCACTAAACCAGCAATCCCACTGTAAAGTCCCTCCCCTGATCTGCTCTCTAACTTTCTGGTAGGGCAGGGAGGGTCTCCCTACCCCAGCCCCTGTATATCTTAATTCCTAGTTGGAGGTATTGCAGAGCTTTAAATTCTAGATTCTTTCAGTTCCTCCCTTGTCACCCACCCCCACTGGAAAGATAAGCAATTCAATACAGGCTGTGGATGTGTGATTATACAGGACATCTTCATAATGGACCTATTATGACAGTGATCATATGTCCCTCCTTCCTATCACTCCCCTCCCTGTCCCTGTCCTTTTACTGAAGTGTGTGCTTCCAGCATCCCTCCCCCAGACCCTGCCCTCCTCTCCATCATCCCCCCTCTCATCCCCATGCCCCCTACTCTCCTGTGTGGCATGATGCCCAGTTTAGAGTTTATGCCATTTCTTCCCTAAGCCAAATTCAATGACAGTAATTGAAAGTAAAGTTGTAACAGTTATCCCTTGCCTCTTCTATATGGGATGATTAACCTCATTTTGTCTCTCCCTGTCTCCTCTCACTCTAGTCCTCCCCCACCTCAGAATTTTGCCTTTTAAAGAATCATCCCTGGGGGGGCGGAGCCAAGATGGCGGCATAGAAGCAGCAAGGTCCCACAGTTCCCACACCACCACCCTAAACACCCATAAAATATGAGCCCAGACAAAGTCTAGGAAAGTCTAGGACTCTCAGACTCACAAACATACAGAGAACACAGCTCTCGCTGAAGGCAGCTCGGCAGCAGGGGCTCATCACGGCAGCCAGAGTGAAGGCTGGAACAGCCCGAAGCCGAGACCGCGGCCAGGCCAAGGCGGTGGGAAGGAGCTGAGCCGAGCCCCGCAGCCAGCCTGCAAAGGTTCTACAGCCTCCAGCACCCCCACATCTGCCAAGACGTGAGGAGCAGGACACGAGAGAGGCAGCTCACACCCAGTGGAGCAGAGACCCGGCCAGCCCAAAATCGCAGCCATGGCCAGGCAAGACCTCAGGGAGGCCACAAGGAGCAGCGGAGCCTCCCAAGCCACAGCTTGAGCCTACTTCAAAGAAAATCTAAAGCACCGGCCTGAGGAGAGCTTTGGTCAGAGATGGTTAGTGAAAGTTGAAACTTTGAAACTTAATTTGGGAGGTAAAGCAGTTCGGCCATTCTGCCCCCGGGGCAAGGAAGCAGTGGGGGAGGGGAACTACTGGAACCAGCAGCAGTGGCCCCCACCAGGCTACTTCAGAGCCCCTGGCCTGCGGACTCTGCAGGGGGGCTGAATCGATTGATCAGAGCTAAGTGCTCTTGTGTTGAGTGGCCCAGATCCAGATCGTGGTCTTGGGTGGTGGTCCTGGGGTGCACTTTCAGCAAGCCAAAGCTGGGGGGG
>CM053598.1:124031191-124103709 GCA_028646575.1 Pseudocheirus occidentalis
TATCCTAAAACCACCTCTGGGGGCACAATAGATCAGGAGTCCCAGTCAGGACTTGCAAATGTGCATACTTTAGATATTCAGGAGGCCAGTGAGAGCATCCACCCAACAAGATTATACTATCCTTGCCTATCTGCGCAGTGCCCTTGTAGAATTGGGGTGCTAGTGTGCCAGGACCTCTGAAGGTCTTGGCCCCCAACAAGTTGTCTTTACTCTAGGCTCAGTACTCTATTGTCTGTACCATCCAGCTGTGTAGGGGCAGCTAGTGTATAGCTGCCCCTACACATTCTTATATATTCACATATATATTGTGTGTATGTGTTTGCGTGTGCATATATGTGTGTGTGTGTGTGTATATATAATGAAAATTTTTATTTGAATTTGCAGTTAAACAGTCATTATCTCTGTTTCTATTTAATTTGCACTTTAGAAGTTACAGTTAGATCTTTTGGCATCAATATCCTGAAATTACCCTAAGACAATTTACTTTAACAAATGTGTTATTAAAATGCTTGTTTATTCCATTGAGAAAAATGCATATGGCATGTTTCATATAATCACAAAATTATCAGTAAGATAGCCTGAACTTTCGTTGCCCATGAAAGGAAATAAAGTTCATTAATTGCTTTTTGTTCTTTTTTTAAAATGTTGATCTTATAATGCACCCTGCCATTTCTCAGTTTTGTGATGATCCAAGAATTAAGCTATTGTATTTGGTGAAATTTACCTCCTGGCACCAAGTAGGTTGTGATAATTGTAAATAAAAATGTATTTTACTCTGGTATATTATACTAGGGGGAAGTTTCTGAATTAAATTCTCTGTCACCTCTTTTTGAGATATTTTGACAAAAAAAGGCAAAGGCATTTAATATAACTGCAAAAGTGTTTAAAGACTATATCCCAGACAGAAACTGTATAGGCCCAGCAATGAATTCAGAGTTATAGTACTTCCTCAATTCTGCTTATTTTGTGTATTCGTCAGTTTTGTTTTGGATACTTTCTATAAATCCTTTAAAATGGTTACCAGAGACTAGTGCAAGTATTAGCAGAAGGGCATGCATACTTGCTTTTCTAGGACCCTGAAGGAATTGTGTGCAGACTCTATCCCAGTCCATAACTGCTGCTCAGCCCATAGGAACCAGTGGTGGACCAAGCTCTCCAGTCCCTACCATGAGTACTCCCTCCCCCATATGCACTTCCCCAACCTTACTCTAGTTCTTCCCAATACAGGAGTTGGATTATCAAGGCTCAGTGCTCTGTAATACCACCATCTGGAGATTGTTAACACAATTCATTTTACAATTCTGGCAAAGATTGCAGTGTGTTAATTTGTGAAAGATCCCAGCTGTCTCCCACACAAACCTGGTAAATAGCTCAAGAAAATTCCAAATGAAACAATGAAGAAAACCAAAGAGAAGCAGAAATAATCTCCTCCATCTAGCCCAGAATTGCATTAAAAAGGGGGTGAGGGCAGAG
Organism: Pseudocheirus occidentalis; assembly: GCA_028646575.1. Lineage (NCBI taxonomy): Eukaryota > Metazoa > Chordata > Mammalia > Diprotodontia > Pseudocheiridae > Pseudocheirus > Pseudocheirus occidentalis. The sequence continues at coordinate 124,032,665 of CM053598.1, forward strand.
AAAGCTTGTAAGAGGGATGTTAAAGAACTCTCCCAAGGAGAATGTGAATAAACAAAATAAAATGCCAAACTCAGCCAAAAAAAAAAAAATATATTGTGAGTTAAAGAGAAGCTCAAGTGGTAAACCCAGTCAGGAAGAGTAATAACTCAAAAGTACAAGCGGAGATTCAGAAACAAAAGTGGTTTGGTCACAAGGACTACAAGAATACCCAAATAAGATCAATCAAGACATTAATTGGAGTTGAGATAAGTACCCTGAAGGAAGAATTTAAAACCTTAGAAATTGGAAAACTTTACCCCAGTTATGGACTCCTTGAAAAATAAAAAGAAGCAATCATAAGTGACTCTGGAAGACAACACAAGGTAATAGAAAAATAAAGTCAAAAGTTTACTGGATCTCTATCAAAAAACTTATCTGAGAAGCAAGTAGAGAATATAAAATTTGAGAATCATAAGACTGAAAATCATGACCAAACATAAAACTGGAATGCCATGTTTCCAGAAATCAAAAGAAACCTGCCTAAATCTATTAGATGGCAAAATGGAAATAGAAGTCATCCACTAGTAAGTGGATTTAGAAAAGTAATCCCCTCCTGACAGAAACTCAAGTGAAAACTCTCAGGAATGTCTTTTCCAAAATCCAGCCCTTCCACATCAAAGAAAAACTACTGCCAGCAGCTAGAAAGAACATTCAAGTGTCAGGGAACTAGAATCAGGATCATTTAAGACTACATTATAGGGGCGGCTAGGTGGCACAGTGAATAGAGCACCAGCCCTAGAGTCAGGAGTACCTGAGTTCAAATCCGGCCTCAGACACTTAACACAAAAAAAACTAGCCGTGTGACCTTGGGCAAGTCACTTAACCCCAACTGCCCTCCAAAAAGCAAAAAAAAAAAAAAAAGACTACGTTATAACTTCTTTAATGGAGAGAAAATCTCGGAATTTGATATTCCATATGGCAAGTGATAAAGGCTTACAACCAAAAATAACTTACTTGAAAAACTTGGTATAATTCTCTGGGGGCTGGGAGTGGGATTAGGGGAACTTTAATAGAATAGAGGAGTTTTAATTTACAATTTAATTTCTAGTAAAATGCCCTAAACTGAGTAAGAACTGATATGCCAAAAATAAGAGTCCAGAGAAGCATAGAAAGTTATTTGCATTTAGTCAGTTGAAAGGACTAAATGATAATGAAGTACATATATACTAATGATGAAGATAACACAAGCATTTCTTCAGCATCAGTGATCTGTAATCAGGGATCACAGGGGAAGTTAAATAACATTCAAACAGATTGGGTGTGGCTTTGTTCTATTTTGTTGGTTTTTAAAAGAAGGAAAATAGAATATAAAGGAGGAAATCAGGAAGAAGGCAAAGGAGCTTAGTATTTCATATCATTTTAATGCATGAAACAAAAAGAGTATACAAATATGGAAAGGAGTAATTTCATGAATCTGATTCTTGTCTGCATTAGACAAAGACTAAACACACTTGGTTTATTTTAAAAAGACATGGGTGAGGAGAGGTTCATTTAGATGGAGGTTAAACAAATGTCAACTTCAGATAGTATATCACAAAGGAGGTATTAAAAAGAGAAAAAGTGTAAGTACTAAGATTAGGCTTGGAGGAAAGAAGAGGATCAGAGGTCTAGGAACAGATCACTTCATTTATAGATTCCTAGTATTGGTTGGATTCCTTCTCTTTCTTCATCAACTTTTCTTCACAAAGAGGAAGAAGAAAGGTAGGGGGGGAAAAAAGTATAAAAGCGTAACCAAGAATGCAAAAGGGATGACTTCATACATTGAAATAGGATAATAGAACAAAATTGAAAGTAGAATTTAGCAGTATGCTGTTTACAAGGAATATATTTGAAACATATAGGTACATACAATTAAAATGAAGGACTAAAGTATAATTTATTTGATATTCAAACAAATTAAAAAACCAGAAATAGTAATTATATTTGTAGATGAGGCAAAAATTGTAGATGTTGTTAATAGAGAGAAGCAAGGAAACCATATTATGATTAAGGTTAACCATATGTAATGAAACAATATCAATACCTAATTACACTGAATTAGATAGTTATCTAAGGAAAGATTACTTCAATTATAGGGAGAAATAAAAAGTAAAAATATAATAATTGGGGATGTTAAATATTATGCAGATCCTTTTAGATCTAGGGAAGTCTAAGAAGGATAAGAAACACAAATAGAATTTTAGAAAAGTTAAATATGATGATTATTGAATGGGAATAGAAAGGAATGTAGCTATTTCTTAGTGGTGCATAACTTGTTTACAAAAAGTTAACCTATCCTAGAACATAAAAGCCTCTTGTACAGATGTTGAAAGCAGAAATATTAAACACACACACTCTTTATTGATAATAGTACAATAAAATCTCTACTCAGTAAAGGACATTTGAAGAAAGGAATTAAACCAGAGTAAAGACAAAATGATTTCATGATTATATAATTGGTGAGTCAAATAACAGGTTACAGAAAAGTAAAGAATATAGAAAATTGAAGAAAATCACAGCAATGAGACAGCTTACCAAAATTTATGGGATGCAGCCAGAGCAGCCCATAGGGTGAAATTTGTGTTATTAAACACTTTTACCAACAAAAGAGAAAAAGACTAGATCAGTGAATTAGGCTTGCAGCCAAAAAGAAGAAAGAAAGAAAGAAAAATACTGAATTTTAAAAAGCCAAACTAAATACAAAATGGGAATTTTAAAAATCAAGGAAGAGATAAAAGCAAAAAAATCCAATGAATGAATAAAACTAGGAACTGTTAAATAACCTAATAAAAAAGATAAACCATTAGCTAATTTTAGAAAAACCACTGTTCTCATATCAAAAATGAATAGGAACAAAATAGAAAGACTCACAACTTCCTCGCTTTCCAGGGGATAATCTTCCACCATATGCCATTCACATACAAAGATGGTGATACTTTTGATTTTGCTATTATTCAAAAATACACCATCTCTACACTGAAGAAGTCTGAAATCCCTATATTCAAACTTAATCTATTGGTGTTTCATCTTTTCATCTGCCTTCCCTTACAAAGCCCACAGCATGTGTGCTGACTTCCAGGCCCTTGACCACTCATTTCTTTTCCAGACCATCTTCCCTGCACTAGTCATTTTCTTCTCTTTACCCCATCTTGACGTCTTGGCGAACCAGTTCAACTCTATGCTAGCTTCTTGAATCCTTGGCCCCCTTATCATTTTGATAATTATAACCTGTCAAGCCTTAGCCTCCAGTCTTGTATCATTCCCTCTATTTGGTTTTTTTGCTCATGTGTGTGTGTGTGTGTGTGTGTGTGTGTGTGTATAAAGCTGCTGAATAAAGGTAAAGAACATCATGTAACCATTTTGATTGGTCCACTGTAAATTTATTTTACACAATCTCACCCAGGCCCTCAAGTTTTCTAGGCTATTATTCTATGCCTCCCTTATCAACTCATGATCCCACTCTTCTGACTCTTCCAGATTTTTTCATCCCTCCTCAAACCTTCCATGGCTACCCCACCCCCACTCTCAGCAGAGAACTTGACCTCATATTTTACTGAAAAACATTGAGACCATCTGCCAACAACTTCCTCTTTCTCCTTTTTCCCATTTCACACTACTCATGTCTTCCACTAGTATCTCTTCTTTCACCTGTCTCACATAATGAGGTAGCCTTACTTCTTAACCACAGCTAATCCCAGTAACCTGCTCAAAAGATCCCATTCCATCCTGCCTTCTCCAACAGATTTTCTCCTTTGTCATCCCCATGCTATTACTTATTTTCAGTCTCTGCCTGTCTCTTGGCTCATTACAAAGCCCATAAACATGCCTATGTCTTCCACCAACCGGATGATCCCTCCATCCTCTCTATCATCCTTTGTCTCTTCTGATTTTTGTAGCTAAACTTAAAAAGATACATCTAGATGCCTTTGCTTCCCCTCCTCTCATCATCTCAACCCCTTGTAATCTGGCTTCTGACCACCTTATCATTATACTAAACCTTCAGAGTTATCAGTGCTCTATTAGTCGCTAATCTCCATTCTCATTCTCCTTGACCTCTCAGCCTTTGACACTATTGATCATCCTCTCCTCATTGATATTCTCTTCTCTATAGATTTTCAGGACGTCTCTAATTCTCCTCCTACCCATCTGACCACAATTCCTCAAAAGTTTCAGAGACCAATTTAAACTTGAAGACAGGAAAAACTTCCTGAAAATTAGAGCTATCTAAAAGTAGAATGGCCTGCCTCAAGAGGCAGTGGGTGTCCGCTCAGCATTCTCCAAGCAGAGACTGAATAGTAACTTGTCAGGTTATAGAAGTTCCTTTCATTCAATTCCTAACATATATTAGGCTACATGGTCCCTAAGGTCCCTTCTAACTCTCCAAGTCTTTGATTCTCTCCTGCTGCCTCATAGTATTATAGTTTAATAACTGGAAGGGACTTCAAATAATCAGGTTGTTCAACACCCTCATTTTATAGAAAAGAAAACTGAGGCCCAGAGAGGTGAGGCATCTTACTTAGTATCATACAAATAGATGGCAGCAGATGGAAGACTAAAAACCATATTTCCTGACTCCTCATCCTATATAGTTCTTTTATACAACATTGCCAACAGAAGATTGTCTTTCCCATAGCAGCTGTCTAAAAGGCAAGGACCTTGTCAGAGGAAAAATGGTCTTAAAAGAATTGGAACCAAAGTCAGATCAATAGTGTAACTATATATCTTTTTTGATTCCATAATCACAAAGCTGGCTTGTGTATTAGGTTTTATCTTAGTAATTATTTTTTAAAATTATTTGCAGATGAAAAAGAATCTGAAAATGCTGTTATTTTGTGCTGAACAAATGCAGTTTTAATCAGACTGTGTAGCACATAGAATTTCATTAGTTGAGATTTTGTAAATGAAAGAGCCCATAGCAGCATTTTTTCCCTTTAGCTATAAAATATAATAAAAAATTTTTGACATTGATAATCAGGCAAGAAGAAAGTTTTCTGCCATCTGTTGTAGCCTGCTCAGCTGTTGCTTTAAGTGGATTAAATTCTAATTACTGTTGAACAAACTGTATGTTAAGGTTATTTTAATATTTTAGGAAACATATTTAAACATAAAAACCTAAGAAGTAGTTCTTCATTTAAAAACCAAAAACCCCTACCCTGAAAGTGAGTTAATTAGTAGCTTGGGCAGATACTGTTTCATAACATTTGTAGGGATTTTGTTCATGTTGTTACTGACTTTGTATTGCATGGAATGTTGATACAGAAGGCATTCCATGATGCAAAATTATCATAGCATAGTATTATACATTAAAATGTTGAGCAGTTTATGTACATGGGTACATCTATGTACATGGGTAAATGAAATATTACTTGAAGTTTTCCTTTTACTAAGACCTTCCGTATAATGACATGTGTAAGTAAGAATTGCTTTGTGTTTGTACTTTATGTGTAATCCTTTTCAAACTAATTTAGCCCTCCAACATCATCTGACCCTTTTCTAAAAGTTCATTTATCCTGTATCTAGTGACCACTTGACTCCTTTGACTCTTTATTTCTATTTTTTATACATTCTTAGAAGATTGCCTTTAAGTCATCTCACTCTTTTCACCTTGTTGATTGTACTCTATAATGTCTAACTTTGCTTTTGATTTGTAAGCAGAATTATCTTTATTTTTTTGAAAGTCCAGGGTTCTAAAGATGCCTGTGTGTAACTTAAGTGATATTTTTAACACAGGTAATGCAGAAGTCAAGTTGAAGGCATATTGTACCAATTTGGTTGGATTAGATTTCATATCATTTAGAATTTAAACTTTTAATTGACTCCCCAATAGTCACTACATGTTTCAATATGTGTTTAATGTCTGTTTGGACCCTTACTGAGTTATTGTTACAGAGTTATAATATTTTTGTTTTCCAGTGAAACTAAGGCACAAAATTGCATCTACAATAAAATTTAAAATTCATTAGCCTATTTCATTGATTCACACTTCTCATATTGAATGTTAGACTGAAGAAATAAAAGTTAATTTTCCTTTGAGAGGGCACTCCATAGATTTTTAGCTTTGATACTACTTGCTCAGAGATCTTGAAGTCCTCATGTAAAAGTTGAAGCGTGTTTCTTAATATTTAATATAATTCTTGACATCCATTTAACACATTTCTCAGGAAGTCTCAGCCAATTTTACCTTCGACAAGGCCACTTTTCCTTTGTATAATTGGGAGCACATTAAAAAAACATGACTCATCTGGCAGAAAATTAAAATGATGCACTTCTCAGATGAAGCTTTTTCCCCTGATAATTTTTATTCAACTCACTTCAATTTTACAGTCATTTTTATATTTAGTGGTATTTTTGCAGGGCCATCAGTTCTCTGATGTGAATACTTCCTCTACTGATCTAGATTGCAGCCCATCTATTGTATGTTTTCATTCTATGCAATTTTTGATCATGACCTTCCAAAAATCCTCCTTAAAGTACCTACCCAGCCTACTGGACACCTTCTCTTCCAGATCTTAACCTTCTTTATGTCATGGAACCCTTGGGTAATCCGGTAAACCTATGAACCCTTTCTCAGGATAATGTTTTAAATGCATAAAATGCAATACATAGGATTACAAAAAAAGCCATTTATACTGAAAACAATTTAAATATTTTAATTTAAATTATTTTTTAATTTAAATCTTTTTAAAAATAAATTTATAGACCCCAGATTAAGGTTAAGATCCCCTGCTCTAAGCCTTTTAATATTTCCAGGGTATGAGTACAATACTTTCATCTTTCTTGCAGTATGATTGACCCACCTCCTTTTCTGGTCCTTGATTTGTGTGTATATATGCAAGTAATCATTATTAATATGCTTCAGTGTATACACATCATATATATCTGTTCATTGCCCTATGAGCCCTCTTCAGTTTTAATTTTTTATTGATCCTATTGTTCTGATTAATCACCGTTAACTGTGAGATTAGTGGTATTAAAATGTTTGTCTACACACAATGACCAACCACAGTTCCAGAGCACTCTTGATAAAGGACTCACCTCCAAATAAAGAAGTGATGAACTCAGGGCAGATTGACACATACATTACTTTCTTTGGATATGGCCAATGCTTGTTGTTGACATTTACTATAAATGTGTGTAATGGGTTTTGTTTTTCTTTCTTTCTACATAAGGGAGGATGATGGGAGGAGGTAGAAGGGAAAGATTCATGAATCCTAAAATAAAATTGGTTTTTAAGAAAATATTTTGTACCCGGAAGCAACTTGAAATTGTTGAACAAGCTGCTGAGTTTCCTTAATGTGAAACCTACTCTCATTGACCTATTCATTTCTGGCCTTGCTTCAGTGTCCAGCTGCAGTGCCTATGATTAATGGACTGATAGATTAAGTCACTAAACTGCCCATCCATGTATAATAGTTGACTCCATTCACTAGGTTTTTCTTGTGTGATTTATTCTCATAATCTCTTGTTTCCTTCAAGACTCAGCTGTAACACCACTTTCTATGTATAGAAGAACTTGTCCTCCCCAAAATACCTTCCCTTTTTTGGGGTATACATTATGAATCTGCTTATTTATGTTTAAATTGCCTCCCCTGATGACTGCTTCAGTTTTGGTTTTGTAGCCTCAGCACCTAGCACAATGCTTGGGACATAGCAGATCCTTAATAAATGCTTTTTGATTAAGGAACTTTCAGAGTAATTTGCCAATTATTGGGAAACCAGACTCCATTTGGCCTTTGCAGAGGACATCTTTCACGACATTGGCAAACACCTTTGAATAGTGTATGCTCTCCTTATTTTATGCCTCACTATTGATAATTGGTTGCTTTCCTTGATAAATGTTAAATAGCCACAGAGAACTTTGTTCTCAGGTAATAATGCATGCACAGAAAGACATCTTGTTGGATTTTGCTCTGAGCAAATTTTAAGACTCAGAAAACGAAGCAGAATATTGTATTGTCTAAGCCTTTCAGTCATTTTTATGATGATGAAAATTTTGTCTGCTCTAGAAAGTAGCATGGCAAAACCTGCTTCCTGTTTGTTAAGTATATTCTCAATACTCATGAAAATGTTTTGATTGGTTCATTTCTCCAGTATTATGACAACTTGGACATTGGACTGAGTGCTCAAATTTAGAGTATCAACAGTTAAATTCTTGCCTGTGAATGGTTTTTAAAAACTATATATGTCTTAGCTTTCTTTTGCACCTTTGCTGGTTTATTGATATCTGTTCTTTTGACATTGGTGACTAGCTTCTCTTCTTGGATACTCTCTCTTCTCTGGGTTTTTGTGACAACTTCCTTTTATTTATTCTCCAATCTGTCTTTCTTAGTTTTCCTTTGCTGAATTTTCATCCATGTTTCTATCTTTTAACTACATGTATATCCCAAAGTTCAGTTCTGGGCCTTCTGCTTAATTTACATTCTCATTCTGGATTATTTTGTCAGTGCCCATGGATTCACTTATCTCTCTGCAGGTGACTCCCAGATGATTAATGTCTGGCCTTTTATTTGTTGAACTTCAACTGACATTACAAACTGTCTTTTGGATATTTGCAGTTGGCTGACCCATAGGCATTTGATTTAATAAGTCCTCAAGAAAACTCAGTATCTTTTCCCATCTTAAATTGCTTATTTCTCTCAAGAGTACTACCATCCTTCTAGTCACCCAGTTTCATAACCTAGTTATCATCATCTGTTCCTCACCTTTACCCTCCAAATAAAAATAACTGTCAAATCTTGTCAATCCTACTTCTACAACATAACTTACATTCTTTTTTCTCACATCACTAACACTTTAACCTCATGCTCATCTCCTCCCACCTGTACACTTACAGTAAGTAGTCTCTGTGTCTCAAGTCTGATTTCCAAAGCACATGTCTCACATAATTCTCTCCTCTACTCAAGAACTTCCAGCAATTCACTATTTCCACTAAAATCAAATCCAGATTCTTACCTTTGGAATGTACTATAGTTTGATTCCAACAAACATTTCCAGACTTAATAATACATTCTGTAGTCCAAACCTCATCTCTCATATGCAATATTTCTTCTTCCACATTTACATACGCTGTGCCCTCTTGCCAAAGATGTACTTCTTCTTTATCTCTATATATCAGAATTACTAATTTCCTACAAATTTCAGCTCAAGTGCCACCTCCAGTGAGGCCTGTCACAATCCCCCCTACTGCTAGTATTTCTTCTCCCTGAAATTAACTTGTGTTTACCATTTACTTACTCTTTGAAGCTATATAATTTTATTTAAATGTATGTATGTTGTTTTTATGAAAAGAATATCAGCTTTCTGGGGGCATAGACTTTTTGTCTTTGTATCCTTAGTTTCTAAGCAAAATACCTGACATATAATGGACACTTAATAAAAGCTTGGTCATGGGATTCTGCCGTCATCCCTGTTTAGAAGACCATATAGGACAGAGAATCATTTTGTATATTTGTTAAATGGGTTACAGTAACCCAAAGTTTCATTTCCTCTTGGGTAGTCTACCAGTAATAATCCTATTCATATTAATAATGACAGTTTTTCTACCTTAAACATATTTAGCATCAAGATTGAACTCTTAAGTCTTTGCAGATTGGTTGAACCTATTAGAGTTTGTTCTCCTATGGGGCTGGGGGTTGAGGAGCTAGGATCACCACTCCCATCACAGCGAGGTATCAGAAGAGAACTTATACAGAAGAATAATTGTTACTATTGCCTAAATTGCCACATCTTACTACAAATAATCTCAAAAGCCTTCTGTAAAATCACTTGACTTTATTGCTAGTTTATAACATTGTTCCTGTGGAAATTCTTTAAAATTCAGTTTATTTTATTTTCAGTTTATTTTATTTCTAAATTCTTCCCTTTCTACTTCCCTACCCATTGAAAAGGCAAGAAAAACAAAATCCTATAACAAATATGTATAGTCATGCTAAACAAATCCCTTCATTAGGCATGTCAAAAAGAAGATGAAATTATGCTAACATTTGCACTCTGAGTCCATCAGCTTTCCCCTTTTTTACATAATTAAAAAATTTAACATTTATTTTCCCCTCAATTTCACATTAAAACAATTTTTAACATTTTAAGCTTTACGTTCCAAATTCTGTTCTTCCCTTCCCTCCACCCTCACTGAGAGAGGTCAGCATTCTGATAATAAGTTGTACAAGTGTGATCATGTAAAACATTTCCATGTCAAACAAAAGAGGAAGAAAGAACAAAAGAAAGAAAAAAGATGGGAAAATAGTATGCTTCAGTCTGTATGAAGCAATTCTTTCTCTGAAGGCAGCATATCTCATCTTGAGTCCTTTGGGATTGTCTTGGATCATTGTATTGATGAAAATAGTTAAAATCATTCACAGTTCTTTGTACAATATGACAGATACTGTGTACAACATTCTCCTGGTTCTGCTCACTTCTCTTTGCATCAGTCCATATAAGTCTTTACAGGTTTTTCTGAACTCATCCTGCTTGTCATTTCTTGTAGCACAGTAATATTGCATCATAATCGTATACTACAACTTGTTTAGCCATTTCCTAGTTGATGGGTATCCCCTCAATTTTCAATTCTTAGCCACCACAAAAAGAGCTGCTATTAATATTTTTCTACAAATAGGTCCTTTCTCTTTTTTAAAAATATCACTTTAGGATGCAGACCTAGCGCTGGTATTGCTGGATCAAATGGTATGCACAGTTTTATAGCCCTTTGGGCATAGTTCCAAATTGCTCTCCAGAATGTTTGGGTCAGTTCACAGCTCTACAAGTTATGCATTAATGTCCCAGTTTTCCCACATTCCTTCCAGCATTTATAATTTTCCCCTTTTATCATATTAGCCAGTCTGATAGGTACGAGGTGGTACCTTAAAGTTATTTTATTTTGCATTTCTCTAATCAATAGTGATTTGAAGCATTTTTTTCATGTGACTATAGAGAGCTTTGTTTTCTTTGTCTGAAACTGCCTATTCATATCCATTTCTCAGTTTGGGAATTGTTTATATTCTTTAAAAATTGACTCAGTTCCCTGTATATTTGAGAAATGAGGCCTTTATTATACATACTTGCTTCAACTGCTTTCCTTCTAATTTTGGTTGCATTGGTGTTGTTTATTCAAAAACTTACTATTTTTATATAATCAAAATTATTTTACATTTTGTAATGCTCTCTATATTTTGTTTGGTCCTAAAATTCTTCCCTTACACATAGATCTGACAGGTAAACTATATACCATGCTCTCCTAATTTGCTTATATCATCCTTTATGTGTAAATCATGTACCCATTTTGACCTTATCTTGATATACAGTGTGAGATATTGGTCTTTACCTTGTTTTTGCCATACTGTTTAGTCTACCCAGTTTTTTCCATCAGCTTTCTCTCTGGAGGTAGATAACATGCTTCATTATAAGGCCTTTGGATTTGTGGTTGGTCATTGTCTTGATCAGATTTACTAAATCTTTCAAAGTTGATTATCTTTATAATATTGCTGTTATTATATCAGTTATCCTCCTGGTTCTATTCACTTCATTTTGTATCAGTTCATACAAGTCTTCCTAGTTTTTACTGAAGCCACCTCCTTAATAATTTTTTTTACAGCAGATAGTATTCTATCATGTTAATATGCCAGAATTTGTTCAGCCATTCCCCAATTGATGATCATCCCTTCAGTTTCTCATTCTTTGACACCACAAAAAGAGCTGGTATTCATATTTTTGCATATATAGGTCCTTTACTTCTTTCTTTAATCCCATTGCGATATAGACCTAGTAAAAATATTGCTGAATCCAAGGATATGCACAATTTAGTAGCTTTTTGGCCATAATTCCAAATTTCTTTACAGAATTATTTGACTAGTTCACAGCTCCACCAACAGTGCATACCTCTTTTCCCATATCTGCTTCCACATTTGTTCTTTTTCATCATTTTAGTTAATTTTATGAGTGAGATAATGTCAGAATTGTATTAATTTGCATTTCTCTATTAGTGCTATAGAACATTTCTGATACGACTCTTGATTGCTTTGATTTCTTTTTCTGAAAACTACCTCTTTATAACCTTTGACCATTTTTCTATTGGAGAATGGCTCTTTTTCTTGTAAAGTTGATTCAGTTTCCTTTTATCTTAGAAATGAGCCTTTATTAGAGAAATTTACATGATAATGGTTTCTATTTTCATGCTCTTCTAATTTTACTTGCATTGGTTTGTTTGTGCAAAAAATGTTTTAATTTTATGAAATCTTTACTTCCTGTGACCATAGATCTGCCTCTTGTTTGGTCATGAACTCTTCCCCTAATCTATATCTAATCCATAGAATCTAACAGCTAATTTTTTTCATGTTCAGCTAATTTGCTTAAAGGTAAGTCTGTTCCTAGTTTCTGACAGACTACTTTGCAGTTTTCCCAACAGATTTTGTTGCGTAGTAAGTTCTTGCACCACTAGCTGGGGTTGTTGGGTTTTTCAGACCCGAGGTCACTCTGCTACCCCACACACCTTTACCATGAATAATTAAGCATTATTCTATATTATCTATGTAGGTCCTATAAAGGACAGAGTGCTATACATGGAGAATAGGCTTTGTGAGACTGAGCAACCGAAAAGAATATTTCTATAATGAGTGTTTATTAAATGAAAAAGAGAAGCAATCTTGTCAGCAACTCAAGGTTATAAGACAACTCTAAAAGACTCAGGATGGAAGGAGATGTCTACATTCAGAGAAAGATCTAGAAAGAACAGAGTTTAAATGGAGACTGAAGAAAACTACATGCTCTCCTTCTTTTCCATGTTTGGTTTTGTTTTCTCTCTCCCATTGTTCATTCCATTGTTAACAACCCTTCTATACATCCAGACTAATGTCCAACATGAAAGTATTTGGAGATCCTATATTTGATTGCATGTTGCCATGAGGAGGAGGGATGGGGAGAAAATTTGAAACTCAAGGGATTATGGAACTGAATCATGTAAACTAAAAGTAAATAAACAAATCAATTAAATTTTTTAAATTGATCAGGAAAAAAAAGAAGCAAACTATAAAATGTATATTGTCTTCTTAATTTGTCAAGTCCATTTGTCTGTGAGGGCACCACATCAAATGAAATGAACTATAATCTGTTTCCTGAACTAGCAATCCTTCACGGGTAATATTTTGCTTTTTTTTTTTTTTTTTTTTTTTTTTTTGAGGGGGAAGGTAAGGCAGTTAGGATTAAGTGACTTGCCTGACGTCACAAGGCAAGATTCTTGTGTTAAGTGTCTGAGGCTGGATTTGAACTCAGGTCCTCCTGACTCGAGGTCCCGTGCTGTATTCACTGTTCCACCTAGCTGCCCCACTGCTACTGTTATAGGTGGATTTTGAGGAAGTATAGATTTTTTAAATTAAGTGAAGTTGCCTCCTGGCTCATTAATTGGAAGAACACAATCTTGAGAATTCCCAAGGCTGCCTTTAAAATTCTGAATTCTTTAGTTGGAAAAGTAAAATTGAGCAACCTACAAAATCTTAAAATCTTTTTTAAACTTTCAGAAAATACCTTGAAATTATTATAAAGATCAAGATAACTAAACTCAATATCCACCTCTACATTTGGAAAATTATACATTGGTGAGGGAAAGTAATGGGGAGAAGAATATAAAGACAAAGTTGGTAAAGAAAGAAATTCAGGACACACAAAACTGATTTGGAGATATTTTCAGTCTTCTTGGTAGCAGAACCATGTTACAATGAATACATATTGAAAAATATGGAGGGAGGAGGGCAAAAGTCAACAATTGCTTTCCATCAGGAATCTTGTAATTTAGAGGTAGAGGAAGGAATAAAGCATTTTCACAGAACAAGTATCAGTGTGTACACATGAAATAGAAACTATATCTAAGTTTTAGAGAACAGGGAGAATAATTAAGACAAGCACTTTTTAAAAAATCTTGCTTTTGTCAGAGTGAGAGGTATTCTAAAGTCAAATGGTGATGGTAAGTCTCAGATGAACCACAGTGAACCAAAATTAAAACAAGGTTCTTAGCAATTGGAAAGTAATACTCTTATCATCAGAATACTCAACTCTGGCCCACTTTTAAGCTTAATTGCCTGAAACAAGTAGCCAGCATAAAAATTCTGTTGATAAAAGACTGTATTACTACTTGTAAGGGGCAAGCAGAAAAACTTTTTAACAAAATACAAAACCCATTCCTGTTAAAACACTAGAAAAGATAAGAATAAATAGGGCTTTTCTTAAAATAAGTAGGAGCTATCTAAAACCAAGAACAAGTATACCAAGAACAAAGCCATTCCAGTAGGATCAGAGGTTGAGCAAAGATGTCCATCATCACCATTACTATCTAGTATATCATGAGAAATGTGATGTTGCACAGTGTGCTTATTTGTGGTAATGGGAAATGGGGTAGCTTAAGTTGTTTTTTTGTCATGTCTGACTCCTTGTGACCCTGTTTGGGGTTTTCTTAGCAAAGATACTTTCTCCAGCATGTTTTTGCAAGTGAGAACTGAGGCAAACAGGTTTAAGTGACTTGCCCTGGGCCACACAGCTAGTAAGTATCTGTGGACAGATTTGAACTCATGAAAATGAGCCTTCCTGCCTCCAGGCCTAGCACTGTATCCACTGTGCCACTGCCCAGCTAGCTCTAGCTACCAGCCAGTGGTCAAGAATCTTAAAAAACTAGTGAGATGGCCAAAGTATGGATCATGAGAAGGAAGAAGGTGAGAATAAACCTGTCTGAAAAATCTACATTGCAGTTATTGTCAGAACCTTGTCATGTGACCAACAAGATGGGGGGGAAACATTTGTTCCAGATCCCACTAACTCTCCAAATAAATCCTAAGATCCCAAAAGAAGAATTAAGGGCCAGAGGTAAACTTCCCACTTTACAGGAAAGCATAGATCCCAACTAAACAGTCTTATTAATAACATGTAGGATACTACTCTCTTAGCATACTCAACCCCCACTAGCCTCTTCACCCCAAGAGAGCAAAGAAGTCAACCCATGGATTTGTGCTTCGGGACTTGGGGATTTTCCTACAGTGGAGGACCTCAGTGCTGCCAAATGACCTAGGAGGGAAAGTTGTAAGGTGGGAGGAGGAGTTTTTCTTCTTAGATTAGGGAATTATAAGGAGGCAGAAACTCTGCCCAGAAAACTGACTCAAACTGACTCCCTCAATCCTGCAAAAAGGGTAAATATTGCTCGAGCTATTTCTGAGAAGAAAAGAAGGGAAAGAACTTGGGCAGAAGAAGCCTTTGTGTAGCACAGGCCTGAAGGAAAGGGATTAGCGTCTAGCTTGGGCCATTCTTGTCCCCTTGGAAATTAACTTGGGCAGGGACAAGGGTCTAGACTAGTGAAGAATAAAATCTTTGACATGGGAGGAGGTTCAAACAGCTTTGAGGTACAGACCTGGGGGTTAAACTCAGCATCAAAATGAGGAGAAGCTAGAAAGTAAACTGAGGGGGGGAGAATAAAACAACATAAGGCCTCAGAATTAAAACCGAGAACACAAGCAGTTAAGTCAACAGAGAAGATGCAAAAATTAGGAAAATGAATAACAAAATGCCTTAAAAGATTAGCAATTTCTCTAAATAAACAATGCTTCATTTAAAATTTTTCCTTTATTTTATTTTAAGTAAGTTTGCAAGACAGAGCCAGTTGAACCTGATGAAACAACCCTGTGGATTCCCAAGAGAATATAGAATTTCAGGAAGATGTTCCAGAATGGTCCAAAAGAGAAGTCAGTCTTGAGTCATCAGAAGGGGACAAAAGACAGAATATGCACCTTAACAGCAGAATAATAAAAAATAGAAAAATTAATTCACTAAGATGGAGAAGGGAGAGAGAACAACAGAATGGGAATACAGATATTTGTTGATGTGATCAACATTTTCTGAAAACTCTCCAAAATAGGAATTATATGCAAGATGTAAACTAATTATAGCTATTTCTACAAGCCAAGAAACCAACAAGTGTAACAAAATAATAATCTGATGAATTAAAAGTAGCGAAGGAGAATTCCTAATGATGTCACTCAGCACCCCTCCCTTACCAGTTCTGTTACTCTTAACTGGGCAGCACAGCCTGCCCCACAAGCTTGTGCTGTGGTATCCACTTAGTAATTTCCGTGCTGCCATTGCAGTCTCAGCTCAACCTGTTCCTGTAATCACCCCACCATTCTATGGTGGGAACTCAAATCAGAAATCAATCAGAATAGAAAAATTTGAACCTGTAGTGACAGATCTTTTTGGCAAAAAAGAGAGAACAGTTTATTAGAAATACAAGTGATTTGGAAGAAGCAAAAATTAATAATTTTAAAATATCTCAGATCCAAGCAAAATATAACAATCTTGTAGTGTTGATGAACAGACACATCTTAAGGATTGTAAGCCTCTCAGAAGAGCACAAGTGAAAAAACCTGAGCACCACAATCAAGAAATAATACAAGAAAACTACCTAGAACTTGTGAAGGCAAAAAAAAGTAAAAAACAAAACCAAAAACTCAGATTGCCAGTCAAAAGAATCCTCAGATGTGCAGGGAAAGAAAACAAACATGCTGTAAAACTCGAAGGCATACTACAAATACAGTTGCAGATAGGAAATGCTGAAATCCATCAGAACAAATACTTCCACTGTAAAGGAAAGTTCAAATAACAAAGATTATATTGCACCCACCAGAAACTGAAGAAGGGAATGGAATTATGTTCCAAAGCATAAAGGAGATCAATATACAACCTAAAATAGCAATTGAAATCCTAAGCCTAATCATCAGTGAAAAAAGATGGGTTTCAAAAAGAAAGCATTTGAATCATCCTGAGGGATTAAAAAAAGGCATGAACCAGTTGTTTCTTTGCAACAGAAACACAAGAAAGGTAAATAGGGAAAATAATCAAGGAAGGCACTGGTAATGAAATAAATTAACCCAGGAAAAAATAAAAGAGAAAATATAGAAAGAGAAGCACACAGAGGTTAACAACAACAACAACAACAACAAAAAGAGAAGAACCATTAAGAGATTTTTTCTTTTTCTGGAAGTACAAGTACTTTTCTAAAAGTAAAAGGAGAGAAAGATGAATATGGAATTCAAAAAAATGTGAAGGTAGAGGAACAGGCCTGAAATACCAGTGTATTAAACCTTTTGCCTACAAGTAAATCAAAATTTTTCATAGAACTAAGCTACATAATGGGAGCATTTATTTAAAAAAAAAACAAGGGAAAGAAGAAAATAAGAATATTTGATGTACCTAGTCACGTCAGTGGTACATAATTGAGGGAAAATAATTCCTGTAGTTAATTTAAAAAAGAATGGGTGAAGTGTCCAAAAGGGAGAGATTAAAACAAGGAAGGAGAAAGGGAAATTTCAACCTAGTGGTGCCAAAGAGTTCCTAGTCAATACTTCCATGGTGGAGAGTGGGGAGAAAGAGATATGCTATAATGAGAGATAAGAATATCACAATGAATATAATCTGTAGGCATTTGTTGTCCAGTGGGATCTTCCATGCATGACTGAAAGAAAAGAAAGGAGAATGAAATTAACAAAGGAAAGAAATCCATTTTAGAAAAAGGTGCAGAAAATGAAAAAAACATACATGAGATTGGGGCAGCTAGGTGGCAGAGTGAATAGAGCACTATCCCTGGAGTCAGGAGGACCTGAGTTCAAATCCATTCTCAGATACTTAACACTCACCAGCTGTGTGACCTTGGGCAAGTTACTTAACCCCAATTGCCTTGCCTTCCTGCCTCCAAAAAAAAGCAACAACAAAAAAAAATGATGAGATGAAAGATTTGCTTAATTATTTAACTCAAAGGAAAAAAAGATACAGAAATAGATAACTAAATGAAAGGAAGAAATGAATTAAGTAAAACTTACTTTGATCTCTAGGGTGGGGCATTGAGGACAAAGGGAAAAGAACCTGTAGAGTGATTTCCCTGTAGAGTGATTGCTAGTCATATAGCTAGAAAGTGGGGCTAGATTTTAACTCATGAAGAGAGTCTTCCTGGCTCCAGGTCTGGCATTCTATCCACTGCACCACCTAGCTGGCCCTGCTTTAAGGTAGATTAATCAAAAACAAGTGAAAGAAGAGTAGAAGCAAAAATAAAAATTCTAACTGGGGGGAGGGGAGAACCTTAGAAGTTGAAGAAAATATAAACCTAACATAACTTTAAATATGAATGGATTAAATTCTAATAAAACGAGGGAGTCACAAATTGGATCATAGTTCTTCAAAAGAACGTGAATATCCAAAAAACTCCCAAAATTGCCTACTTAGAATATGGAAATTAAAGCACTATTCAAAAGAATCCATAGATTCCTTCCTGGAGCATAAAACAAAGCCTGGGCTTCAAACTTCAAGTTGTGTAGTGGTTAAAATTTACAATTCCACTTCCAATGAGCAAATTTGGAAAGCTCCCAGGAGAAAGACTTTCAAATATAAAGAATATTACCAAAAGACCACTTGGAGCCCACCAAAAAATCACTTTAAAAAAGCAGTACTATATTTTGAAAAACAGATACTAAAGATATAAGCTAAAATTATTTGCCCTATAAGCATAAACCAAATTATGAATGAAAAAAAAAGGTCATTTAATGAGAAACATTTGAAGGGTTACCAGAAAAAACTACTTGGGAGCAGATTATTCAAATACCAAATTATTGCAAATACCAAAACTGCAGAAACACAAGAAAGGTAAAGGAATGCAATTACCAACAAAAACCCAAGTACTAAAATAAATTGCCTAATTTATTTAAAAGGAAAAAAACTAGAAAAGGTTTTTCTGCTCTTAAAAAAATAAAGAAGAGGAAAGACTTGTAAGCTATTCTTAGTAAAAGAACGCCTGGAAATAAAGGAGAAAGTAAAGAAATAGGCTCAAAGAATATTTTCCAGGGAGATAGGAAGATAAATTTTGTAATGGGAAATAGGGGGCTCATAATGGAAAGAGAATTATTTAAAAGAACAAGGTAAAGAAGTCCTTACTAGAAAAAAATACAGAAGAAACAAAAGAAGTTGGAACAGAACAGTAGAAGACTGAATGAGCTACATACTGAAAGTAGGGGAAAGAGGGGAAGAATTATACAGCTATATAAACGAGAGAAAGAAATAAGTAAAACTCCAAAACTAAAGAAAGGAGCTGACAAATAAAATTCCTAGTGAATATAAAGAATATAAAATTGAACAAATTGCTGGAGAAATTGGAAATTAAAGTGTTATGGCATTTACTGAATAGGACCACTAAAGAATACATATCTCAAGACACCGTGAAAGTTTTACAAAACTTGCTTATGTCTTAGGGCATAGTGATATTGCAAATGAATGTGAAGAGGCTAAAACTAAACACATCCTTTACAGATCTTAACACAATAAAAAATGGCAGTCATGAAATCGTAATATGAGTCAAAGAACAAATCATAGGAACAGTTATATGACAGTGGCTAAACAACAAAATTTCTGGGATATACCTAAAGCAATACTCAAGGAAAAATGTGTCCCTAAACACATGCATTAGCAAAAGAGAAAGAATTAATTATGCATTAAAAATTAGACACCGAACAAATGAAACAAACTCAGAATAAGCATAAACAGCTTCAAAATTAGAGAAGAAACAGGTAAATTGGAAAGACTGTGGAACTGAAAAAACAAAACTAAATGCAGTTCTTTTAACACTAACAAAACTGATAAACCTTTTTTTTCCAGACAGTAAAAAGAAGGCAGTCAGATCAATAAAATTAAAAATGTGTAATATGAAATCCCCAAAAAGCCAAAAATAAAAACTATTAGAACCCTACTATGCACAGTTATAGTCCAAGAAAACTGGTAACACAAAAGAAATATAGGATTGCCTTCAAATTTATAAACTATTCAAGCTAATAGACACAACCAAATAGACATCTTGAGTAATCCAGTGTTAGAAAAAGGAAATAAAACTAGATGTAAAGTGACTGGGGAGGAGAGGGGTAAGGAGTGATAATCCTCATGCATCTACAAGAGAATTCTTTACAACTTTTAAAGCAGAATTAGTGCAATATTTCTACTTACATGTAGGAAAAACAAAAAGTATAGGCTTATAGGGATCTCTTTATAAGTCATAAAAAGTATCTCTTGATGCAGCTCAAAGAGAGGAGTGTAACATCTGGCTTGAAGCATAACATTTTTTAAAATCAAGGTCTTGACCTGGAGAGGCTTATACAAACTGATGCTAAGTGAGAAGAGCAGAACCAAGAGATATTTGTACACAATCACAGACACAACGTATGGGTGATGACCAACTTTGATAAACTGGACTCTTCTCAGCAATGCAAGGTTATAAGACAACTCTACAAGTCTCAGGATGGAAGAAGATATCTACATTCAGAGAAGGATGTAGAAAGAACAGAGTTTAAATGGAGACTGAAGCAAATTACATGCTCTCTTTCTTTTCCGTGTTTGGTTTTGTTTCCTCTTTCCCGTTGTTAATTCCATCGGTTACAACCCTTCTATACAACCAGACTAATGTCCAACGTGAAAGTATTTGCAGATCCTATACTTGATTGCATGCCACCATGGAGGTGAAAATTTGAAACTCAAGGGATTGTTAAACTGAATCTTGCAATCTAAAAGTAAATAAATTTATTTTTTTAAAGAGATCCCCCAGAAGATCAAGGTCTTGGCAACTGGTCCCATCACTGCCTTGCAAATAGAGGTCTTAAAAATGGGAGCACTGTCAGATTTTATATTCTTGGGCTTAGAGATTGCTGTAGACAGTGACTGTAATCATGAAATTAGAAGATGCTCGTTGGAAGGAAAACTATGGCACATCTGGACAGCATACTAAAAAGCAGAGACATCAGCTTGCTGACAAAGATCTGTATAGTCAAGTCTGTGCTTTTTCCAGTAGCAGTGTTTGGCTGTGAAAGTTGAACTACAAAGAAAGCTGCGTATCACAGAATTGACTCTTTTGAATTATGATGCTAAAGAGGACTTTTGAGAGTCCCTTGGATAGTAAGGAGATCAAATTAGTCAACACCTGAAGGAACTAATTCAGGTTGTTCACTGGAAGATCATATCCTGGAGTTGAAGCTTAAATACATTGTCCACATAATGAGAAGACAGGACTCATTGGAAAAGGCCCTGATGTTGGGAAATATTGAAAAAGTGAATGATGGAGTATGAGATGGATAGATAGTGTCATAGAAACAGCAAAAGTAAACTTGAACAGACTTCAAGAGATAGTAAAAGATAGAAGGACCTGGCGTGCTGTGTGCCATGGGGTCACAGTCATATGTGACTGAATGACTGAACAAGTCTGTCTAAAACAAAGAACAAGTGTGTACAACAGAAATGTGTTAGAAGCTTTCCCAGTAAATCAGAGTAAAGCAAGAGTACCCTTTGTATAGTTCTAGAAATGCTAGCACTAGCAGTAGGACAAGAGAAAGAACTTAAAGATAGTAAAGAGAAGAGACAAGGCTCTGTTGACAATATAATGATTTACTTAGAACATTTTGGGAAATGAGTGAGGAAACAAATTGAGAAAATTAATAGTTAGCCAAGTGGTGGGCTACAAAATAAATCACAAAAATCAGAAATATTTCTAAATAACAGCAACAAGATTTATGAGACAATAATAAAAAGTAAAACCGTATTCAGAACTACAAAATGCATAAAATACTCTACAAAAGCACACTCAATTCTTATATAGATTTGGTTACAAAATGTACATTAGAGAAATAAAGCACAACTTAAAAGAACTTAGAGGAATATTTAGTATTCAAAACTGGGCTATACCGACATAATAAAAATGACAATAATATTATCCAAGTTAACTTACAAATTTAATATACCAATCAAACTACAATTAAATTACACTTTACTAAGGAGTGTAAGAATATAAGATCTGTAGGGGAGCAAACAATCCTGCCAACTATATCGATTATAAGGATGCCGATCTATTCTGCCCTGATTTGCTGATTGTAGAGATGCATACCCTCTGAGACAATACTGAGATACTGAAGAAAGAAGGACCTCTGCCAGCATGGTACTAAATAGTGTGTATAGAGTTAATGGAAGAAGAGGGATTACACATGAGACCTAGTCCTTAGTGTTAGTAGAACAAAGGTGGATCCTCACATCAACTCCAGGACAAGTCAGAGCAAACAACAAAGAAGGCATAGTGCCAGAGATAGCCCAAGGACCCATGTAAATTTTCTTATCAGATCACTAGATCTTCTTTTGTTGTTTACATTCTTCTTTGGAGTAATAGGAAGACCATTTGGTTCAAAAACAAACAGAAAAAAAAGCTCAGTGGAACTAGAATGGACTAGACAAGGGAGAATCCAAGATAATGGAACTCTGGTTACCTAGTGTTTAGTAAACCCCAAAGTAAAAATAAATTAGGAAAGAACTCCCTATTTCTTGACAACTGTTGGGAAAACTGGAAAACAGCCTGATAGAAATTGGTCTTGGTCTAACACCTTAAATCGTATTCCACGTTAAATTTAAATGGATGTCACCTGAATCTTAAAAATCATACAATAAAAAAACAGATTGTATTCTTTTCCTAGCCATGAATAGGAGACAAATTCTTAACCAAAGAGTAAAGTAGAAAGTTTAGATAAGATTGAAAAGCTTTTGGACAAAATTAATGCATCTAGGAGGAGAAGCAGTAATTATCAAATTTTTCACAAAAGAGTTTGATGTCTAAGATATATAGACAACCAACAAAGAGACAAAAAGTCATTCCCTGATAGGTTTTAAACAAACAGTTCACCAAAGCAAAATTTGCAAGCCATTAACTACAAATGAAAGAATTCTCCAAATCACTAGTAAAAAAAAGAAAGACAAATCAGAACTAGGGGGTGGAGAATGGGGTGGGGTTGTCATCTCATACCAAGTAAATTGGCAGAGAGAACAAAGGATGAAAATAGTCAAATGTAGGAGGGATTGTGGAAAGACAGGCATACTAATATACTGTTGGTACACCAAGCCTCAGTTTCTTCATCTGTAAAATTAGGAGATCCAATTGGATAGCTCCCAAAGGCTTTTCTAGCTTTCAGTCTTTTGTCTTTGTTGCTATTCTCTGGACACACATCCTTGTCACTACCCAACTTTGCTGTGCCTGAAATGTCTCCTCTCAAACCCTGTAAACTCTCCCCTGCTTAATTCCAGAATAGCTAATGTCTATCCTCACAAATAGCATCTCCTCTATGATGCTTCTTACTACCTCTCAGCATGTATCTTATACAGTATTGTGGCAAGATAAAGACATTGAGTTTTAAATCAGTGGTTTGTGTTTGAATCTCAGTTTGGTAACCTATTGTGAAAGAGAAAATCTTTTTGCCTTTCTAAGCCTCATTTTCCTTATCTGTAAAATAATTGAACTAGATCTCTAAAGGTTCTGAATTCTGAGTTCTTGCACTACATGGGGAAATATTTCCTATTTGTCTAGTACCTAATACTGTGTCATGTACATAGAAAGTCCTTATGAAATAATGAACCTAGGTCTTCTGAGAGCTCTATATAAATGTTAATCAATTGGGAAAGGCTTAATGGAAGAAGAAGTGATGGGATGAAAGCTGATCTTTTAGGACAGTGGTTCTCAAACTGTAGAACGACCCTTTCACAAGGGATCACCTAAGACCGTCAGAAAACATATTTCCGATAGTCTTAGGAACTGAGACACCACTCCTCTATCCATCTCTGGGCGGGTCCACCCACATGCAGATATGCCCACATACGAGTATTAAAGGGTCGCAGCATTAGGAAGGTTAAGAACCACTGATTTAGGATGAGTGAGATTTTATGTCAGTTACCAAACATTCATCAAGTTCCTACTATGTGGCAGGCTCTGTGCTTGGCACTGGTTATCTATATAGAAGTAAGGGAGGTGGGTATTCTAGATGGAAAAGACAATGTCTTCAAAAGCATGGAAGCTAAGATGAGCTTGATATAGCTTTAAATGAACTTCACAGTGAGATGAAGATAGTGAGTAGAAGGTTCACATTGGAGGGTAGTGGGATGTAAGGTTGGAGGTATAAAAAAAGACCAAAGAAGAACCAAGTCACGGAGTTATGGAGGCACCAAATTGTGAGGCAGAGGATGAGTCTTGATGTGACAAGCCAGGAACGCACTGA
Source organism: Pseudocheirus occidentalis (assembly GCA_028646575.1). Taxonomy (NCBI): domain Eukaryota; kingdom Metazoa; phylum Chordata; class Mammalia; order Diprotodontia; family Pseudocheiridae; genus Pseudocheirus; species Pseudocheirus occidentalis. The sequence goes on from CM053598.1 coordinate 124,056,757, forward strand.
AGGTATTATCAATTCAGCAAGCATTTATTAACTATCTGTTATATGTGAGGCTCTATGAAAAAAAGACTGGGTAGGGGGAGGGTATAAAGACAACAAATACAAAATAATATTTCTTTGGAAGGGGAAGAACTAGCAGCTAAGCAAATCATGCAAGGCCCTTTGGTGGTAACCTTGGAGCTGAGCCTGGAAGGGAGGTAGGGATACTAAGAGGAAGGTGAGGAGGCAGGACATTGCAACTGCAGGGATAAAACTTATGCAAAATACAGAGACAGGACATAGAATGTTGTATGTGAGGGACACCACATAGACCAGTTTGACTAGAACATGTTCAATCAAGATAAAAAGTGAGGAAATCTTTATTTGACACTTTGTGGAGGATGAATTAGAGGGAAGAGACCACAAACAGGAAAACTACTTAGGAAGCTATTATCATAATTCAGGCACAAAGTCATGAGGGTGACTGTGATGAGTGGAGAGAAGATAAACAGATCTTGTGAAGACAGGATGGACCAGGCAAAGCAACTGATTAGATACAGGGAGGAGAGGGAAGAGTTGAGTGAGTCCTAGCTGGAAAGGAGCGGTAGTATCCTTAATGTAAAAAAGGAAGTAGAATAAGGGCACAAGAGTGAGTTCTGTATTAGACATGTTGATTTTGAAATGCCTGTAGGACATCAGTGTATCTTGATTTCAGTATAGTTTTCATGTTTGAAAAGCTAGTAACAGAAAATATATCACCCTGTTTGTATTTAGTAAATAACATTGATAAAGACCAGTTAGGAAACTTTTTTTTTAATCATGGATTGAAATTCTATTTATCACTTAATGGTGCGTGATGTACTAAGAAAAATGTCTATGAGTTGCCTAATTCTTTCAAAGACAGAAAGGAAACTGTAGTTATTGACATTAAAAAAGCAGGAGACAGACTTAAATGTATGCAAAGCTTTGGAAATGCTGAAGAAATTTACTGACTGTATTGCCAAAAACTTCTGACAGGCGCATCACATCCTTGAAAGAAAGATTTGAATTATTAAAGCTGCCTTTGCATTTAATAAGTTGAACGTCTACTGAGAGGATTACAAGGAAAAGAAATAAGCATGTAGATTTGCATGGGCATTATTTTTAATGAGTGCCAGAACCAAAATAACCTTAGTGAACTACTGCAGGAATTACCTACAAGTCAGTGGTTTCAATGAAGGCAAAAATACAGTGTCAGACGTAGGTCAAATATATTTCTTGGGAAAATAAACATGCATTCTTAGAGGTCCTTTTGCTAGAAAATTGAAGTGTAATCCAGGGGAAAAAATTGCAATGACAGATCCTATTCTAAACAGAACATTCCTTGTTTTTATTTTATATCAAGGAGCAAATATAAAATGAAATGAAATTGTTGAATTTGCTAATGCGCTATAAACAATCCTTAAAACTAACTTTATAGATGGAAAGATAAAAATTGATTTAAATTTTTACATGGAATCCATTTATTAATGTATTAAGTTTGTATCTTATAGGGGCGGCTAGGTGGCGCAGTGAATAGAGCACTGGCCCTGGAGTCAGGAGTACCTGAGTTCAAATCTGGCCTCAGACACTTAACACAAAAAACTAGCCTTGTGACCTTGGGCAAGTCACTTAACCCCCAACTGCCCTCCAAAAAAGCAAAAAAAAAAAAAAAAGTTTGTATCTTATATGCAAGCAAATGAATTAATAGTGTTGATTTTCATACAGGTACTTTTACTTAGTGCTTAATTTAAATATTAAATATATCCTAGAACCTCTATGACTGTAATCTACTTTGACTCCCTATATGTATATAAATGTGCAAATTTTAAAAACTCACTGAAGACTCTCAGAACTATATATTAAATAAGTACAGACGATGTGAGTTAAACCCAGTAGAGAAATAAGTAGAATTGGATTAAATTCTGGAATACTATATTATCAGGTATGTTGACCTCTCCTTATCCTCCTTATTTAAATAAGGCAAATCAGTTCCCCCAAATAATAAATATAGAAAGTAATTATTATATTTTAGGTCATTTTCAAAATATTTCTTTATACAACTTGAAGTAGAGCTAATAAGTTTTTACCTCATTCCCTATAGTTCTCTATGGATTTTAAATTGTAATTCTTCAGAAATGTTTTTAATGAAAGCTTTGGTGCCACTAAGCACACGTAGGGATTTACTCCTCAATTATGTGGGATTGTGATAGATAGCAGATTATACTTCTTTGCAGTTGATGCAGAGTGTTAGAGGAACTGACATTTATGCTTTTGATCCTCCAGTGATTTTGCATGTCAAGAATAGAGTATAGAAATTTGTCATTTACTCTGCCTTAAAAGCAGACAGAACTTAAATAAGAGAATTTTTTTTTTGCAAACTGTAAAATGCAAAGTATAAGTCTTTTGAAAAAACCTTGATGACCTAAATGTTTTTCATTTATTTTTCTTATTCTAGGTGGCTTGGCAAGGAACTGAAGATTTGATTCAAATACGACTTCAAAGTTTGAAACCAGAGATGCGCTAGAATTTAGAGTGTTTCATTTGGGTTAAGGTAAAATTATTTAATAAAATTTTACATGTCATACTGCATGTTTTCAAGTTTATATTTGCTGCTTATTTCAGGGGTGTAGTTTAATGTTCTGGTTTACCTTGAAACCAATATTTGCTGGTTTCAACTTCTAATAATTTGAGGAGTATCCCCACTATTTAAATGATGTTCAGTTTAACAGTTTCCACCTTCAAAAGGGCATAAGACAGTTTATTAAATGGGTCATCTTTATAACCTCTGTGCTCAGAGGACTGAAAAAAAGAGGCTGTAGATCAACAGGACTAATGCTATGTGATTATAATATATTCAGTGAAAGAAATATTAGGCCTGGTTTTAGTTTATGATCTATCACACATGAACTCTCATACATATGAATGTCCTTGAATATCAAAAAGAAGGCTCCACAGGGGTGGCTAGGTGGCACAGTGAATAGAGCACCGGCCCTGGAGTCAGGAGTACCTGAGTTCAAATCCGGCCTCAGACACTTAACACAAAAATCTAGCCGTGTGACCTTGGGCAAGTCACTTAACCCTAACTGCCCTCCAAAAAGCAAAAAAAAAAAAAGAAGGCTCCATAATATCTAGAAGTAAATGAACTTTCATTTTTGAGCCAAATATTTAATTTTTTGAAATATTGGACAATAGAGAAATCAGGCCAGGCAAATAAAAATTATACTTATAATTATATGAGGGCTATGTTTGTTCTTAAAAGTTTTCAAAGTAAGATTATAGGTGAATTTGTTGCTTTTTTTAAACCTGATTTTTCATGTGATTTTTTTTTTTATTCCTTCATCTAATAGGTGAGTAATGTGTTTATTGCATAATAAAGAGGTTTTAAAAATATTTGTCATGATAATATAAAAGACTGAGAAAAAGAAACTTTTTATAGAAGTCATTGTAATGCCAAGTGTTTTTTGGTGGTTTTATTGTTGAGTTACATATATATATATATATACACACACACACACACACACACACACATACACACACATATATATGTACACACACATACATACATATATACACACACATATTTATATGATAATAAATGTAATATGTTTATCATATAAATGTCATGTATTTATCATATCATTTCTCATCATTTATAATATATATTCTTGAAGTATAAATTGAATTATTATTTTGTTTGTGGTAAATGTTTAACATAAGTTTAGAGAATAATATTAGGGAAGAAATTAAAATTATAGCCTAGAAAATATTGTGCAAAATTTTAAACTAAAAAATCTGCTGCCTGAAGAATCTGTTTTATAACCAAACCACATAGAGAATATAAAAGGAGTATTTTTTAAACTTGATCTACATTTTTAGACCTGATTTCAAAATGCTGTTGCTGACTACTAAAGAATATTAATAAAACATTTAATATAGACTTTCTCAAAATTTGACTCAAATGAAGAATCCATTTGATTAAGAAAATAGCCTCTTTTATCTTTAGCATATGAAATAACTTGAGGCATGGCATATTGGATTTCCTAATTGACTTGTACATTCTATTCCTTTATTTGTTTGCTTTCACTTAAAAGTCCATTTAAAGGCATATTTTCTTTGATTTAAAAATGGGGAAACCTAAAGAGATTGAACAAAAAGAAAAATAAACTAGTATGCTTTCCTGAATGGAATATCAAGCGAGGCACCAGATTAATCATACTGGCAAAAGTAAGAAAAGAGATTTTTTAAAAATGATTTTAAAGAGATCTGTTTTGTTACTCCCTATTTTTCAGTATTCCCCATTTGTAAGTTTCATATCTGAATTCCTTAGCATATTGATTTAAGTTTATAATATAAGGTTTAATTTGTCATTTTTAAACCAAGCACTGTAGTTTTACAAATAATAGACTGACATTTAAATTAGTCGTTTTCTAAAAGGTTTAGGAAAGTTTAATTAAAAGACCTTTTGAGGGGAGTTTTAAACAAGATGATATAGATTAGGGTAGGAACTCTGGTTTGTTTAGCTTTGTATCCAGTTCTTTACTTGTAACAAATACTTAATATTTTAAAGAGAATGAATAATTGAATGAATGAATGAAGGTTGGGGAAACCAGGGGGAGGAGGAGGTTAGTGTAACTTAAGTAATGTGGTTGAAGGGTATCTTTCATGTCAGAACTTTTTGCCTCCTCTTTTGTGTAAATAATAAATTCATAACCTTAAATCTGTTTCCTTGTCAGTTTATACTGACATCATGAATTTTATATTTAAATTAGAATAATTTTTAGGATGAAAATGCCGGTAGATTTTAGTTGTAAGGGATAAATGAAATTAAACTGCTGAAAAACTCATGGGAATCTTAAAAGCTTACCTGTATGAGTGTAGTGTTGGTATCATTCTGTACAAAGAAGTAATCTAGATTGGATCCCTGGAAAAAAGAAGGCTGATGTCTTGAAACTTACATTTTAAGTGGTGAACTGTATAAAACAGTAATAAGAAGGAGCTGGTAATGATTTCTGCTACTCCTAAAAATCGTACCTCCAACATATATTAAACAGTTATCTAAATAACTTTTTGCTTTCTATTTTATCATGATTTTATCATTAATAATTTCAGAATTAGTTTATGTTGTTTCCTTTTATAAAAACCAGACACTAAGTCACCAGCAAGTTTGAGAGAATCATTGAAATGGTGTTGGGGAAAGTTATTTTTTTTTTCACTTGAACATCCTTTCTATATTTCAGAGGTTCAGTTTAAGCCTTTAAATGTCTGATTGGGTAAAATCATGCTCCCTACGTGGGTTTATTTTTAAATTCCTTTTGCTCATGAATCTGCTATCCTTAGCAGGTAAATTTTAGCCTTTTAACATTATGGACTCTGACCCATAGCAAAGTATGTATGACCATTAAGACTGTCAGTTTATAAATAAGTTCTTGAATCTCCCAGGGGTTATCATTCAAAAAGATAACAAAAAATTCCTTTCTTTGATTCATCCTTAGGAAATTTTATTAAAAGATGTACACCATACCTACACACATATTTGTACTTTGAAACACATCCTGCTACTTGCTGCTAAGATGTTGTAAGATCTCTGGTGTTGTACCATCCGTTTGTCGTTGTTGTTTCAATAGTGTCCAACTTCCCATGACTCCATTTGGGGTTTTCTTGGCAAAGATACAGGAGTGGTTTGCCATTTTCTTTTCCAGCTCATTTTACAGGTGAGGAACTGAGGCAAACAGGATTAAATGACTTGCCTCGGGTCACATAGTCAGTAAGTATCTGAGGCTGGATTTGAATTTAGATCCTCCTGACTGTAGGCCCAGTGCTCTATCCACTGTGCCACCTACCTGATGTTTCTTCCCATCTTCCTTTCTCCTAAAATAGATTTTTAGGAAGAACTTTTTTTTTAAAAGTAGATTTGCCTTCAATCATGTTAAGTGTGAAATCAGAGCTCTTTTAAGAGTAAGAACCTTGGGGTATAGAATTTATAAATATCAGAGTGTTTAACTTCATTTTATTTTTAAGGGTTCCCCAGAGTGGTCTAAATGGGAACCAGTGTAGCTTGCTATGGTGAATTAATTCTGCCACCACTACCTTTACATTTTAAGACAATTAAAACATTTTCTTCTTGCAGGATAGAATATTCTGGAAGCACCCTGAGAAATCATTTTATAGGATCACATAATTTGAGAGTTGAGAGGTGTCAGTGGCCATCTAATCTAACACATACATGTGAGGATTTTTTTTTTTTACATCTTACTTAATAGTGGGTAATCCACCCAGGCTGTTCATTCTCCTTTTAGACAGCTTCAGTTGTTATGAAATTTGTCCTCACGTTAACCCTAAACTTGTCTCTTTGCCATTTTACACTCTTGCCTTGAATCTACCCTCTGAGGTCAAAAAGAACAAGTCCAATTTCCCTCCAGTTAGGTTAAACATTCTCAGTTCCTTCACAGCTGAACCTCCTATGACATGGACCTAAGTGAGGTTCTTCCGCATTCTGGTTGTCCTCTTCTGGACACACTTGGGTTTATTATCACTGACCTTCTTAAACTGTGCCATCCAGAACTGAACATTCCAGTGTTCAACATTTGAACTGAACTTTGCAGATGAGTTCTTACCTGAACAAATTTTTCTTGGAACTGTACTTCCAGCCTTTTCCACCTACACAGAAATGAAGAAAGTCTGACTCAGGTGAAATGACTTGTCCAAGGTCACTAGGTAAGTGGGGACAGAATTGAGATTAGAGTTTAGGGCTCCTTTTTCCCAGTCACATATTCTTTCTATTTAATATGCTCTGTTTTCCTTATCCTCACCCTAGGTGATGGTTCAGGTTGAAAAATCTTCCTCAAGTGGAAGTTTTCAGGAACAGTTTTTTCAGGAAGAGCAGCTCCTATTTGGAAATGTTTACAAATGCATGAACCTGTTTAATTTTGCTTGCTGATTTATTATTTCCCACTGGACTTTCTCACTTTCAAAGGCAACATCCCAGCAAACATTTCTGTACTTACTGTATAAAGTGCTACATGACTATATTTCAAGTCTCTATGTGGGGAACAGAGCTTTCTTTAATATAGAATTTTCTAACAGATGCTATAAAACAGACTGTTGTGCAGGCAACTAAAAGTTATTATACATTTGACAATGCTGTATATGTTCTGACCAAAACCATTTTGCATTTGGTGTTATGAAACAGATCAGCAAAAGGAATAAAAAAGCCGTATAAAAATATAACCAAAGGGAATTGTGGTTTTGAATTCATTTTGGGATATAAAGGTAATTTGATTCACAGACCACAGACCTGAAAGAGATCTTAGCATTCATCTAGTCCAGTGGTTCCCAAACTGTGCATTATATTCAATTTGTAACAATGAAAATACGTCCTGCATATCAGATTGATTCATAACAGTAGCAAAATTACAGTTATGAAGTAGCAACGAAAATACTTTTATGGTTAGGGGTCACCACAACATGAGGAACTGTATTAAAGGGTCACGGCATTAGGAAGGTTGAGAACCACTGATCTAGTGCAATCCATACTCAAAAAAGCCAAATCTCTCTACTCTGTGCCTCCCAGGTTGTCATACAGCCTTTGCTTGAAGACCACCAGTGAGGGAAATCTTATTACTTCCTGAGGAACATCATTCTATTTATCAGACATTTTTCTTGATATCAACCATTAAATTTCCTTTTGGCAACTTCCACCCTTCTCTTCTGGTCCATGACTCTTAGGTCTGTGTCTTCAGCCAGACAGAGTAAGACACAGGATAACACTCCAGGTATTTGAAGAAAGTCTTCCCAGGCCAAATACCTCCATTTCTTTCAATCACTTTTCATGTAGTATGAACTCAGGGCCCTTTGCCATCTTGGGTACCATCCTCTAGACCAGTGGTTCTCAACCTTCCTAATCCTGCGACCCTTTAATACCTCATGTGGTGGTGACACCCAACCATAAAATTATTTTCGTTGCTACTTTATAATGGTAATTTTGCCACTGTTATGAATCGTAATGTAAACATCTGATATGCAGGATGTATTTTCATTTTTACAAATTGAACATAACCCACAGGTTGAGAACTGCTGCTCTAGACACTTGCTACTTTGTGCTCTTCCTAAAATGAACCTAGAACCAAATAGGATGCTCCAGATGTCTGAATTGGACTGAGTCCAGTGGGACTTTTGGCACCTTATTCCTGGTTACTTTGCTTTTCAGTACAAGTGGCTAGATAATAGGAAGCTTTGTAGGGTACTTCAAAAAAGAAGAAAAACTTAGATGCTTTAATATGAACTGTGGAACAGTTTTTCCTCCTTTGAAAATTAGGTGGAAGAAGGAAAGGAAAATAGACAAAAATCTCTCTTTTATGAGACTGGACAAGCTTTTGTAAATGCCATGTCCACATTAAAGTCTAATGTATGTGAGAAATAAATTAATTATAATTTGTTGAGATATATATATATATATACCACACATAGGAGCACTTTAAAAAGGGAAATCCTTTGAATATGTATAATTCTAATTATTACACCTTAAAAAGGGGAGGGGGCTGTTTTAGCTATGTATTATAAGTATGAAAACAATAAATATTGGAATTTAAAGTACACTAGTAGGTGAACATGAACAGAATTCCTAGGAGGTACTCTGTTGAGAACTGAGGAAGTTTGCCCTATATTCACTTAAATATTTAATGGCTATTGTGTGAAATGCATATCATTTTAGGTTCTGCAGTGCATAAAAGACGGAGTGAGATCATAATGAAATTTATGTTTCTGCAGAAACTGTAAAGTTCCAGAACATTTTCTGTATAACAACCTTTTGTTGTCCTCCATTTTATGGATAAGCAAATTGAGGATCAGATAAATTAAAGTACTTATCTTTCAAGAAAGTTTTTTTTTCCCCCTCTTTTATCCAAGCCTGTGAACTCATCATTGTAGGGCCCTCCTGGTGTGAAGATCCCTGCATCTAAAGCCTCATCAGAGTAGTCTATGTGCTCCTACCAAAGTAAAACAACTTAACATCTTTGATTAGCTCAAGCCTTGCTTTAGAGCCCACTGGTTAAAGTCCTGAGCCTAGGATTCACCTACATTTGGTCAGTTACTGTTTGACCAGTCATGAAAATAAGTCATTGAACCACATACCCAGATGCTAAAAGGAAGTTAAATGAGTTCTTAGAGACAGGACAACAGGTCCAAAAGAAGTATAATGTGTTCTGGTTTTTGTTTTTATTTAAATCACCTTTTTGTTTTTAATTTCGTGAGAATTTCTCCTATTCCTAGGAGACCATTATTTCTATTTACCAATTTTATTATATTAGCCTACTGAGATGGGATATAGTTGAAGAAATAGAAATAGGAGGCATAAAGTGTGGTATTGATAAAGGAGGAGGAGCTCCTTTGGCCAGAATAGAATTTTGAAAAAAAAAAAAAAAAACCAAAAACATTCAAAGACCAGCTGTGCTTATGCTGTACTTTTACCTTCCATATCTACTTATTCAGGGCCAGTCAAACCTTCTTGCCACTCTCTACGTACAGTTTTTCCTTGGATTTCTGGCTCTTTTTCCCTGTGTCCACAAAAGCCTTCCTGTTCTACCATATCATGTCTCTCCCACTACTTAGTATTCTGTCCCAGTCTAGGTCCTCATTACCTCTCACTTAGACAACTACAGTCGCCTCCTAATTGGCCTCTCTGGTTCATGTCTCTCTCTAATCCAATCCAGCCTTCACACAGCTGCTGAAGTGATTTTTATCAAGTGCAGATTTTACCATGACATTCTCCTCGATAAACATGGGTAATTCCCTGTTAACCTCTAGTATCAAACAGAAATTCCTCTTCTTGACCTTTATAAAGTCCATCACAACCTGGCAAGCTTTATTACCAGTTACTTTCCTTTATATACCCTTCAGTCAATCAGATGGGCCTTTTTCATATTCCTCATGTGTGGTGCTTCATTTCTAATCTCTGTCCCCCAAGTGCACCTTAACTCTTGGAATGCACATCCCATTCCCTCTGCCTCTTAGAATCCCTAGTCTCTAAACTTGTACCTCAAGTACTCCCTTCTTTCTCTGTGAGACCTTTACTGATTGTCCCCTATAATGTGGCTGTACCCTAAGCCTCTGTCCTGGTCCAGTCTCTTGGTGATTTCCCTTGGCTTTCATTGTTATCTCTGTGCAGATGACTCACATATCTATATCTCCATTCCAGTCTCATCAATTACTTATTGGACATTAATTTTTTTTCAGTTAATAGTTTTCTCTCTTGACCTTCCCCTTCACATGCCCACTGGAAAAAGAAAAAGCCTTTGTAACAAATATATATAGTCAAGCAGAACAATTGACCACATCCAAAAAATATTTGCTTCAGTTTACACCTGAGTCCATCATTTCTCTGGTGTTGGACATTTCAAACGGAATGTGCCAGATACATCTTAAACTTAATGTGTTCATTATCCCTCCCTTTCCCTTTTGTCCAGTTTAATGATTCTATTGGGGTCACCACCATTCTTTCACTCTCCCAGGTGTGTTACTCTGGTGTCATCTTCCACTTTTCGCTTTCCCTTACCTGGCATAATCAATCAATTGCTAAATATCTCCATTTCTACCTCCGTGACATCTCTCATATCTGCTCTTTTCTCTCTGTCACCTCTTCCCTAAAATATTGTAATTGGTTTCCCCGCTTCAAGTCCCGTCTTCTTTCCAATCCATTTGCCACATAGCTGTCAAAGTGACTTTTTTAAAGCATTTTTTCCAATTACAAGCAAAAACAAATTTTAACATTTGGAGTTTTTGAAATCCAAATTTTCTTATTCTTTCCCTTTCCTCTCCCCTCATTGAGAAGGCAAGCAGTTTGATATAGGTTCTACATGTGCAGGCATATAAAATATATTTCCATATTAGTCATATTGTGAAAGAAAACACAGACAAAAAAACAAGAAAAATAAAGATCTACATTCAGACTCCCATCTGTTCTTTCTCTGGAGGTGGATTATTCATCATAAGTCCTTTGGAATTGTCTTGGATCATTGTACTGCTGAGAATAGCTAAGTTGTTCATAGCTGATCATCATACAATATTGCTGTCATTGCCTAACAGGGGTGGGGAACCTGTGGCCTCAAGGCCACATGGGGCCCTCTAGGTCTTTTGGGTGCAGCCTTTTGACTGAATCCAAACTTCACAGAATTGGGATTTGTTCTTTGAAGTTTGGATTCAGTCAGAGGGCTGCAGGTGAGGACGCCTCATGCCTCAAGGCCTCATGTTTCCCCCTCAGAATGTTTACCTGGTTTTGCTCACTTCACAAAGTGACTAGTTCAGAGCTGACCTATCATTGATTCAGTCAACGCAAAAACTTTGCATCTAAGATCAGCTGTGAACTCCTGATTGAGGAATGTCCTTCACAGATTAACCACCACCTGCTTGTTCAGCTCCTCGTGTCTCTGACTACAGTCTAGCCAAATTGGCCTTCTTGTTGTTCTTTACACGCTACCTCCTACCTCCTATCACTCTTCCACTCTGCCCTTCTCCTAGCCACGTCATTGCTGCCTGGGGTACACACCTTCTTCACAGCTATCTCACAGAATCACTTTCTTCAAACATAGCTCAAGTACCACTTTCTGCATATGAAACCTTTCCTGTTACCCTGGCTGGTAGTGTCTGTCATCCCTAACCACTTTATATTTATTTTATATTCTGTATGTAGTTATATATGTATATATAGGGATGTATATATGTATATATACATATATTTGTATATATAGGGGTTATTGCAAGAAGGGATTGTTTTATTCTTTACCATTCCATCCCTAAAACCTAGTAGACTATGCCTGGTACATATATAGTAAAAATTATCATTTACTCATTGGAAACTAATTTTTTCAGTATATATTGATACTTGTCTGTAGAACCTAACTGACTTCCACATGGTTAAATAGCTAATATGTGTCAGAGACAGGACTTGAACCCATCCCTTTCTTGCCTCGCTCAAAACACACAAAATCTAGTGTCATTATATTGGATTTATGAGAGGAGAAAAAATTTACCTTGTTGCAAGGTTGGGAAAGAAGTTCCTGATTAAGGTAGCATTTATGAAGGTCTTTTTTTGAGATTTGGGGATTTGGGGTTCTAGATGAAGAAAAGCATAGGAATAAAGATTCAGAGACAGGAGAGTATAGCTAATATAAAGGAAATAGCAAGTACAGTTTGACTGGAGTAGTGGAAGATGAGCCCAAAAAGTTAAGTTTAGGTTATAGTATGTGTTCCTATTACAGAGGCTTTAGGATAGGTATAGAATCTTAAACTAGGAACTCATAGAAAATCTTGAATTAATTTGATTTGGTTTAATTGCCAGAAGTATTTCCAGAGGGAACCATCAAAGAGAATCTCTTCCTTTCCTGCTTTATGTGATCATAAGACAGGATTGATGTGTAAAGAAGGTCAGAGTTGGGTTGGTGTGACTAGACATGTTCTGGTTCAAAAGGTGAGATGAGGAACTTTACAACAAGAAGTCTCTGAAGAAGGCCCAGACTCTGTGGAGAGAGGAAGGGGGAAGATGTGCATTTTCTTTTGAAGGTATTTTCTGAGCAGTAATAAGTGTTAAATTTTCATTTTCATTGAATTTCAAAAGTAGGTTGATTGGGTTTTTGAAACTTTTTCTAAGAATTTGGGAACTTAACATTAAAAAAAAAAAGATTTTGGGTCACTGCTTTCAGAGAAAATAGAACTAGTTAAAAAGTAAAGTCCTTTCAGTAGAATTTCTTCCATACAAAATGTAGTAAGAGTACTTCATATATTTTGCTTTGATAGTTAAAATTAAAAGGTCAAAACTAATTTCCATTTAATTCTTTATGTATGTCCCTATGTAATACAGATTATTTCTTAAAAAAAATGGGTTGTCAGTGATTTGAATCCCTCACTTCCTTCAAATACACCTAGATGAATGAAGCCTTTCCTGATTCCCTCTAATCCTTGCCACCAGCTGCTAGTTCCCTCCTTCTCCAACCACATGGTATTTATTTTGTATATAGTTTATATACTTATGTACCTGTTGTCTCACCTAACTATGTAAGCATCTTGGATGGGAACTTTTTTATTTGTGGTCTTTGTTCCAACTTATCCAGTGCGTTGCCTTGTTGGTTGGTTAACTAGAATGGCTTTCTAATTAGTGTCCCTTCCTCAGGCCTCTCTCCTCCAATCAATCCATCCCATAGCTACCAAAAGGATTTTCCTAAAACCCATGTATGATCGTGTCGTTTCCTTAATCAACTATACCAATTCCCTTTTACCGCCAAAGATCAAGTACAAGCTTCTCTACTGGGCTTACATAAAAGCTCTTCACAACCGGACTTCAGCCTACTTTCCTATATTTAGTGCACATTACTTCCAAGTCAGACTGGCCTGCTTGCTTTTCTTTCTGCACAGTACCCATCTCCTTCCCCTGCACCTTTACTGGTGGTTCTTCTTCCCTGGAATGCACTTCCTCCTGACCTCCCAGCTCTCATAATCCCTAGCTTCCTTGAGAATTTAGTTCATGTGCCACCTACGGCAGGAGATTTTTCCTCATGCCTGTCACTGCTATTAGCTTCCCCTCAAAATTATCTTATATCTGTTTTGCATATACTTAGATATTTTCTCCCTAGTTAGACTATAAACCCCTTGGGGGCAGAGAATGTTTTTGCTTTGCTTTGTTGGTCTTGGAGACTGACCCATAATAGGCGCTTTTAAAATTCTTATTGATTAATTGTGACAGGACTTTTAAAAAATGTATCAGAGCTTGTCTATCTAAAGTATTGTAGTTTCCTTTGAAATTGACCCATCGAGGTGGCCGTCTTGGGAAGCTGCATAAACTTATGCTGATTTTATTGCCGTTGCTTAAAGCACTTTTTAGAGCTTCTCTTTTGGAAATGCTTGTTCTTTTGAGTGGAATTACAAAAACTGATTACTGTGATCTTGGTCACGTCAGCATCTCTTGTCTTTATTTTTTCATTTGTAACATGAAGGGATTGGATATGGTCATTAGGAATGCCTGTGTCTTGTAGGAACTGAGTCAGAAGCAGAGCCCTATACTGAGAATTAGTCATCTGGAATTTAAGTTTTTATTACAGTATTATCTTGTGTAAGTAAGTTATGCTCCCAGTCTCTTGCAGCCTTAATTTCGCCTTCTGTGAAATGAGGGATTAAAAGACTGTTTCTCATGTCTCCTAGCTTTAAGCTTCAGGTGGTATTTATAAAGGACTTTGAAGTTTGCAGAGCACTTTACATATGTTATTTCATTTGATCCTCACAACACTCTGTGAAGTAGGTGCTATTATTATGTCCACTTTTACAGATGAGAAAAACCATACTGACACATTGAGTGATTTGTATGGGCTGCAAGATTCAGTTTTAGGTCTTCCTGACTCTACCTACAATGTTACCCAGCTATACCATCTTGTTCCATGAGGTAAATATTTATGGGACCACCCTTCAGAACGCAGAATTGAAAGCTTTGAAACTTTTTCATCTTCTTTCCTTTATTTCATCTCCTTGTCTCATTGAAAAAGATATCAATATTAATACCATTCTCCACTTTCCGGTACCAATCTTGCCAGAAGCATTTCTATTTAACATGTCATTCGTCTATATCCAGGCCATTTCTAGTTTAGATAGAGGAAGATGTCCAAACTGCCACAGTCCCCTGCCCTCCCACATGTCTTTCTGCCCCAGGAATATTTCAGGTAACATTTATAGAAATCTCAAGCAAGAAAAAGATATCTCCAAATATAGCCATAGTTAACATTCCAGAATTGAGCAATCATTTTTCTATCCCCTTCCTCCTAAACAATTTTCCTCAAGGAATCAGTGAGTTGCCTTTTTTTCCCCCTCACAAATCTATATTGAAAATCCAAGGTAAATTTGGAGGTAGTTTGTATGGACTGTGAGTGAGCTAAAGTTCATTTTTTAAAAAATGGATTGTGCCTTTAATTATTCCAAGCTTCTATCTGAAAGAAAGGTCCATCTTGTTATGTACTGTCTAATTACAAGTTGTAAAATAACCCAATCTTGGAAGAGCGAAAGTCATAGGTCTCTCAAAGGATAATGACTAGGGGCATAGTGGAGTTGGGTACACTGCAGTGTATTTCCAGCAAAGACCCTCAAAAAGGAAAATTTATGGTCATATATACAGAAGTGTTTTATGGGCTGAGAAAGTGGGAATGAGTTTCAATCTGCATATTGGAGATAGAATCCATATTGATGAGATATGAGAGATGATGAGCCTTGGAAATAGGTGTTATTTTTATTAATGAGAAGACAGAGAAAGCTATCAAGTGGCATTTGAGTTGAATTTTCTGGCAAAATGAGGTAAGATAATACAGACAGAGGGGACAGTTTGGGCAAAAAATGGAAGTCTGAGATAACATTTATTTAGTGGTCACAGAATAGTCCAGTCTGTTTAGAGCATATAATGCATGTTCAGAATAACATGAGATAAGGCTAAAAAGGCAAGGCCAAAAATGCCAGTGAAAAGAGACTAAAATTTACTTGAAATTCTTCAGCAGAGGAGTGAAATGACCAGCTGTGACATGGGTAATGTTATTCTGGCATTAATGTGAAGGATGAGAGAAAGGAGGCAGGAATACCTTTTAGAGTATTTCATAATCAAAGGAAGTAACAAGGGTCTGTATTCAAGTTTAAGTTGGGTTATAAAGGAAAGAATAGAAGTGAGGTGTTGCAGAGAGGAGTAAATAAAACTGGGTAACTAGCTGGATATGAGAGATAAAGAGTGAACTATAATACCAAGGTCATGCACATGGGAGACCAGTGAGTTGCACCATAAATAGAAATATTCCGAGGTTTGGGAGTCGGAGCAGATTCAGACAAAAAGATAGAAATATGCAGTGGTGTGCTGAAGCCCAAGAGCCGGTTGTTCATTTTCATTTTAAGTACTTAGACCTTGAAATTAGCAAACACTACAAATTAGGACTTGATTTGTTAGTTTTGTTGATTGTCTAGACTTAAGAAAGTGATGGAGAACATGTTAATAATGCATATTAAAATGAAAACTGCATTGTGCCTTCTTTTCTTCTTCCCCAACTCAGAGAGCCTACCTGGATATATCTTGGTATTGGTGTTGATCTGTATCTTTGGCTTAAAGGTATTTATATAGTCAGATAGTTAGTAAGATGATAGGTAAAAATCCTTCCAACTTGCTTCAGTCTAGCCTCAAACTTAAAGTGGTTGTTACATGGCATTCAGCCCATCAGTCATTCCCTTGCTTTCAGCTCAATTCCTTGGTTGTGGATTATTTAGTTGCTGGGCTGAGCAAACAGGTTGCTTGCTCCTCAGGGGTGCAGTCATGAATAGACTGCTTGTTTTTCTGATCATTTAAAGTCTATCTACATTTAAATATGTAACCTAGAACATTCTGTCAAGTGAATGTGATCATACTGGGTGAAATAGCATAGAAATGAATGTTGTTGCTTTTGTTAAGTAGAGTTTCCTCTTGTAAATATACATTGACTGAAAACTTTTGGTTTACTTAAAAAAACTAATATATTGCTTCATTGGCTAAATTAATTAAAATATGGGATTTGCTTATCACCTACATTTTTGCAGATCAAAGTCTACTGCTGTATATTCTGTTATTTAGAAATTAATTGAATTTTTTTTACTTTGTCAAAATAAAGTAGAAAAATATTTAGATTTTTAGTAGTGGGATTTATTTGAATCACTTTTATTAGGTTCTTGCTTACTAGAGAACAAAGTTATTCTGTAAAGAATGCTACAAGATTTGCAGTTTAGGCCATTATTCTGACCCTTCACTGTGTAACTGCCAGCAAACCACTTATGTTCTAAACCTTAATTTTACTCATTTGCAAAAATAGGAATGATTCTTGTTTTACCTACTTCAAAGGGTAGATGTGAGGAAACAAATTCAGAAGTGCTGTATAAATGTGAGATTGTGGTTGTTTTTACTCTTGTCTTAGAGCATGTCCTAGATTCTAAGGAGCTAAATGGAATACATTAGTAAGAGAAGCAAATATGAGTAAGACTTTTAAAGTAGTTAAACACTGCAAGTAATATATTGTAAATAATGGGAAGATTCCAGTTTGATGGCTGGATTACATTATTCTGAGATGTTCAGGGTAAGTTTGAGAGACTGAATTAAATCAGTGCTTAAATTTTCTTTGTTGTAAGGAGCAGACATGGAATGAAAACACCTATCATGTACTTTATGAAGTGGCAGTTTATTTAGCTCCTTTTAAAATTTAAAATATGATTAATTTGCCAATAAGTATAGCATAGTATGGTGGAACAGGCATTGAACTTGGAGTCAGAAGACCCAATCCAAGTTGGCATTCAAACTTACTTAGCTAAAACGTACTTAGCTGAACAGCAGTGGCCAGATCTCCCAAGCCTTCATTTCCTCGTCTATAAAATCAAACATTTTTTTAAAAGGATAATATTTTTTAATCATCTTATTTTTATTTATGTTTTTTGTTTTTATATCACATTCATTTTTTAATTATCTCTCCCCTTCCCTAGTGAGTCATACCTCATAACAAATGTTTTAAAAGGGCGCAAAATGTTCCGCAAAACCAACACATTGACCGTGTCTTACATCAATTTTGGTAAACTCAAATAGAAGCAGATCTGTGCAGGCTGCATATTGACTTAGAAAACCACAAATTAACATTATCTTTTTTTGTTGTGTTTATATTTATTTTGTTAAGCATTTTCCAATTACATTTTAATCTGGTTTGGGCTCTCAGAAATTTTATTTCATAGGCAGTAATTTTTGACACCTCTGTCTTACAATACATATGTAGCCTATATAGACTTTTGGAGTCCTTTTCTCAAGGTTACTGCCACTGTCTCAGCGTTCTACGGATACTCCTGAGGGTTTGGGACATTTTTTCTATTAACTCAAATCCCCATCCCAATATCACTTGCCAATGATTCCTGTCCAATATTATTTGCAGGTACCATTTAGTATCTCCCAGTATTATCAATAAGCAATTAATATCACTTTACTTTTACAAAGGGATATTTCCTGAGAAGGTAAAACAAAGACAGAAATTCAAACAACCCTCTTCACAGTTGGGAGCACACTCTCCCCTCTACCATCTTGGTCCCTGTGGAGAGTGGACTCAGAATAGCTGTTACAAAGAATTCATACACAACCCTACCCAAGACTCCAGTCCCCAAGGTTACTTCCTAGTGCACCACAGCTGATGAATAAGTCAGACAAGTCACTTCCTTGCTGACTGAACTCACGTGTTTTGGCTGTGGGTCAGCCCATTGCCAGCATGGGTCAATTACTTTGTTCCTTAGGGGTATGGCAGTCATGACTGTAGACAAACTCAGCTTGTCTTTCTGATCATTTGAAATTCATAAAATTATGCCTTTTACAATCCTTCTTCATCTAAATATATGAAAGAACAGACATGATGGGAACATAAGCAATGTAGAGACCTTATGTGTTTATCTAGGCCACCTGGCACTAGGGTAGGGAGTCCCAAGTTCTGTCCCCCGCAGTATTTCTTGCCTGACTCACCACCAAGGGAAAGAGCTAGATCTAATTAGCTAGATAGTACCTTTTATATATGCAGCAGTCAATCTGTAGCCTCTTCCTTACTCAAGGAGACAGGTGACAATCCCAGAATACTTTCTATGCATCCTCTGAAGTGGAGAGCCAGGTTTCTCCATTATACATCCTCACAGAGCCCTGGAAACAACAGGCAGAACCCCTTTTGTATTCCCTGAGAGCAAGACCGTTGCTGGCTAGACCCATATTACATATGCATTCTTCCATATCTCTGGTTCCTTACCTCTGGAATGAAGAGAAGGTACGTTTTCTTAACTCTTCTCCAAATACAGAATTGGTCATTGTGATTACATAGCATTTACGGGTTTTTTTCCCTTTTCACCTACATTGTCATTGTATATATTGTTTGCTTCATCTTGCTTAATTCATTCAGCTTATCTGTTAATAGTGATTTGTAGTATTTCATGTTTCTTAACTCTTTGCAGTTCTCTTGAGAGCTGATTATGCATATCCTTTGCCTCGATACACTGGGGGATGGCTTCTGGTATTGTATATTTGAGATAATTCACTAAATATCTTAGACATCAGATCCCCTTAGTCGTGATAGACTACACAAAATTTTTTTCTCATGTTATCCTTACTATGTTGACTTTGTTGCTGCAAAAACTTTTTCATGTAATCGGAATTATTTATCTTCTAGGATCTTTAGTTTTTCTGTTTTTGAACCAATACCAAATAGTGCTTGAAAATATAATTTGAAGTCTAGAAGTCAGTTCTTTCTTGGTCTCGTTTTTCCTTCGAGATTCTATCTTTTGTTCCTCCAAACAAATTCTGTTATTATATTGTCTAGCTCTCTATATAGTTACCCTCCAGTACTTTGGTGTGTAGTGTTAGTTTAACAAATTTAACAAATTCATTACTTTAGGGAGCATTTTTAAAAAAATATTGACGCAGCTCAAATATGAACAATGAATAATTTTCCAGTTAGTTGAGTTTTCTTTGTTTTTAGCTGACTTTTAATTGATATTTTTAATACCACTTTCATTCCCAATTACATACCTACAGCTTCCCACCTGCAAGAGCCATGCTGTGTAACAAAGAATTTTAAAATAAAAATACAGAAAACTGTTCAGCAAAACTAACTGAGAAATTAACAGTGTAATGATGACAGGTTGGAACGTCATTGTAATGACAAACATTCAACTTCACATTTTTGTTCTTTCCCTTTATATTGTTGTCATATTTTGTATTGTTTTGCTGGTTCTACTAACTTCACCTTATATCACATCATATTCTTTCAGTAATATGTCATCATATTCATGTACCATTTGTTTAGCCTTTCCCTAGATAATGGGCATCTTTGTTTCCACTTCTTTGCTACTATAAAGAGTGCTCCAATAAATATTTTGATATATTTGATACTTTTTTTTTCTTTTACCTCCTTTGGTATCTCTCTAACGTTAGGATCTCTAGATTGAAGTATATGGACATTTTCATTGCTTTGCTGACATAATATCAAATTGCGTTTCAGAATAATTAGACCAATTTACACTAATTATTATTAGTGTGCTGAGATTTCTACAAGCCCTCCAGTGTCGATTAGTCCTGTTTTGTCATCTTTGCCACTTTGCTGGATACAAGGTGAAACTTCAGACCTATTTCTGCATTTCTCTTGTTGATTTGGAGCATCCTTTCATATGGCTGTTCATAGCCTGCAGTTCTTTTGAAAATTGTTCATATGTTCACTTCCTTAAAGCGAATCTTGTAGTTATCTAAATCAAGTGAATTTTGCTAGATTGACTTTCAGATAGTTAATGTATTTTGTAGTTACTTTTGAATTAATTTCTCTCTTTTTTATTGTTTCTTTCAAGGTTTTGTTATTACTTTATAACAATGTTGATTTTTATAGCTTTATTTTGTATCCTAATGATCAGCATTTCCTAAAAAATTATTTATTTATTTTTCATTTTCAGCATTCATTTCCATAAAATTTTGAGTTCCAAATTTTCTCCCCCCTCTCTTCCCTCCCCTCACGCCAAGACAGCATGTAATGTGATATAGGCTCTACATATACATTCACATTGAACATCTTTTCATGTAGTTATGTTGTAAAGAAGAATTAGAACTAATGAGAGAAACCATGAGAAAAAAAGAAACAAACAAAAAAAGAACAAATAATATGCTTCACTCTCCATTCAGACTCCATAATTCTTCTTCTGGATGTGGATAGCATTTTCCATCATGAATCCTTTGGAGTTGTCTTGCATCATTGCAGTGCTAATAAGAGATAAGCTAAGAAGAGATCGTTAGTCATTGCACATTTTGGCTGTTACTATGTAAAATGTTCTCCTGGTTCTGCTCACTTCACTCAGCATCAGTTCATTCAGAGCTTTCCAGGTTTTTTGTAAGTCTCCCTGTTCATCATTTCTTATAGCACAGTAGTATTCCATTACATTTATATACCACAACTTGTTCAGCTATTCTGCAACTGATGGGCGTCCCCTTATTTTCCAGTTCTTTGCCACCACAAAAAGAGCTGCTGTAAATATTTTTGTACATATGGGTCCTTTTCCCATTTTTATGATCTCTTTAGGGTAAAGACCTAGAAGTGGTATTGCTGGGGCAAAGGGTATGCACAGTTTCATAGCCCGTTGGGCATAGTGATGGTTAGTATTTTTACAAATGAAGGTATAGATAGAATAGGTTGCCATATTTGTTTCTGACACAAAGCTGGGAGGGAAAGCCAGCATGTGGAATAAAGACAAGATTCAGAAATATTTCAGAAGTTGTATATGATGTGCTAAATCTAGTAAGATTAAATTGAGTGGTGATAAAGGTCAAATCCTTTAATTGAATTAAAAAATCAGCGTCTCATGAGGAAGGTATATAGCCAGACACTTGTTCAGAAGAAGATATGGGGACTTTAGTGACCTTGAAATCTCATTCTTTTCCTTTCCGCAGCATTTGACCTTCTCGTCTGGGTCACTCCATCCTTCCTATGTCTCTGGCCACTCTTTTTCTGTCAATTTTGTTGAATCATCATCCATAGTATTCTTTCCTAACTGTACATATACTGCAAGGTTTTACTGGACCCTTTCTTTTGGTAGATAGATAGATAGATAGACAGACAGACAGACAGACTCTTTATGACATCAGCTCAGTTTTTGCCTTTATGCCAGTAAGTCATATATTTTAAGTCATATATATTTATATCAGTCATATATATTTAAGTCATATATATTTATGCCAGTAAGTTATATATATTTAAGTCATAGTGTCTGTTGTAGTGAGTGTCTGTTCTCAACACCAGTACCATGTCTGCCAGAAAAACATAGAAACTCAAACTCAGTATGACCCAAATAGAACTCATCCTTCCCTTAAAACTTCTCCCTCTTTTTAACTTCCCTATTCCAGCTGAGGGCATCACTATCCTTCTACTCACCCAAATTCACAACTTTGTGTGACTCATCTCATACTGCTTCCTCCTTAACCCAATATCCTATCAGTTGTGAAGTCTTGTCAATTCTAGCTCTAGAATAAATCTCCCATCTGTCCTCTTTTCTCAGTCAACCAGTCAACAAGCATTTATTAAGCATTTACTCTGTTCCAGACACCATGCTAAGAGCTAAGGATACAAAGAAAGACAAAAACATCACCTCTGTTCTCAGAGAGCTCACATCCCAATGTAGGTGGGGGTATACGCATAGCTATGTACGTAAATATAGACAAAGTGTAAATGGGAGGTATTCTCAGAGGGAAGGCACTTAGCAGTAGATGGTCTGGGTATGGCCTCTTGCACAAAGTGGGATTTGATGGAGTCTTGCAGTAAGCCAGGAAAAGATCAGGAGAGGGAGCATCACAGTAACGACAGACAACCAGTAAAAGGCATGGAGCTGGAGCATGGAGTGTTGTATGGAAGGAACAGCCAGGAGGCCAGTGTCACCAGACTGGGGAAGACGTGGAAGGGAATCAAGTGTAGGAAAACTGAGGCAAGTTTTGAAGGTCTTTAAAAGGACAAACTAAGGCTTTTGTATTTAATCCTAGGGATAATTAAGAGCTGGAGGGAGGATGGACTAGAATGGCAGAGACTTGAGGCAGGGAGAACAACCAAAGTAGTATGGGGCCTATGAGTCAGGTCTAGACCTACCTCACCATACTCTGTTCAAACTTGTCTCATCCAGTCCTTTCTTTCTCTAGACTATCCTCCACACAACCACCCAATGATATTACTAAAGTGCAGATATGGCTATCACTCCTCTGTTCAGGATGCTTCAATGGCTTCCTCTTCCTTTAGGACCAACTGTAACTTCCATTATTGGGCTTATAAAGCTCTTTACAGTCTGAAAAAGCCTACTTTTCCAGACTTTATTGTGCATTACTTTTTGAAACAATCTGTGTTCTGCCTAAACTCAACCATTTGGTTTCGCCCCATAACATTCTGTCTCCTTTATTCATTTCCACAACTTTTCACAGCTCTTCCTCCCTGGTCCCTGCTCTCCCAATCTTGACATGTACCCCTTTTCCATCTCTGCCCCCAGAATCCCTAGCTTGGGTCCAGAATCCCTAGCTTGGGTCAAAACACTACTCAGCTGATGCTCCTTAAAGGAAGTTTTTTCTGACCTGTACCTACATCCCTGCTCCCCCACTGCTAGTGACAACTAATGGACTCTCAGAAACATCATTTTAATTTTTTATATTTCTTTTATATTTGTCTGTGTGGTGCCTAATGGAATATTTTTATTGTTTTTCAGTCGTTTCGGTTATCCAGCTCTCTATGACCCCATCTGGGGTTTTCTTGGCAAAGATACTGGAGTGGTTTGTCATTTTATAGATGAAGAACTGAGGCAAACAGGACAAAGTGACTAAGTGAAATCCAGATTTGCACTCAAGAAAATGAGTCTTTCTGACTCCATGCCCAGTGTTCTATCCACTGCGCCACCTAGCAGTTTAGCAGAATATAGTTTTTATTTAGTGAAAAAGCATTTATTAAGCACTTATTATGTGTCAGACCCTGTGCTAAGGACTGGGAATAGAAATTAAAAAAGTAAAACAAATATTTCACCTCAGAGGGCTTCCGTTCTAATGGGGATGACAACACATAGAGCAGAGTGGTAGATGGGGAAGGGATCTGAGAACTGGAGAATCATAGGATCAGTGAGTCCTTTCCAGAAGTAATGGTAATATTGATTGAATTACTGTGAGGGGGGGTGTTATATGGTGAGGGAATGGCCACATTAATATATAAAGCAAGTTCTGGTCTGGGGCCACCTATTTACTATTGGCTAAGTGAGTTTACATTCATTTGTTGTTGTTTGTCTGTAGAACCAGCACATCAGGAAGGTGATATCATGACTTGCAGGTGAATTGGGTTTAAATGAGGCAGGGCTGGGCAGAGTCACCAGCCTCACTTTCTCCTCCAGAGCCTTCTAGGTTCAGTAGCCAGATATAGGTCAGGATGATTAAAGATGACCCAGGATGCATTGGGAGGCCTTGGCTTTTTTAAGCTAAGGTCTTTCCCAGGTCTCAGTTTATCTGAGGCAATGTCCATTCAGTGATTAAGGCTAGGTAAGAAGAAATGAAGCAACCTCTTTTTCCTAATTCAAAAAAAAAAAAATCTGGTAGGGGAAGACCCTCGGTTTTCATTCCTTACCAAGTAAGACAGCATAGGCCCAAGGGGTTCTTTGAGGCTGGAGCAGTTTAGTTTTTAGCAGTTTGTAACCTTCTACCTAGCATAATGCCTGACATTTAATGAATGAATGACTCTCAACATGAGACCAGAGTGTAATGTCTTTATTCTCAGTGGTCCTTGAAGACAGACCGGAAAAATCAATAAAAGTGACTAAAAGGCAGATTTAGGCTTAGAGATAAAAGAAAAACTTCTTAACATTTAGGGTTGTGCAATAGGCTGGCTACCTTTGGCTACAGTGAACTTCCTTTACTAAAGATTTCCAAGCAAAGATCAAATGACCACAGGTTGGGATCTTACAGAAGGGAATTCTTCTTCAGACATGGGTTGAAGTGGTTGGTTTTTTCTAGTTCCTTCTGAACTTTATTTTGATTTTTTATTCTATTACAACAGCATTATACAGATACAAATGTGAAACAGTTGGTTGTGTGTTGCCTTTGATTTTTTTTTTTTTTTAGCATTTTTCAGATGGAGGGGAAGGAGCAGAATAATGAAATCACATTAAATATTTACATTGTATTTGCGTGCTTCCTACTTTAACCATCAAAAAAAATTGCCATTTTAGGTAGAAAAATGATTGGAAGATAACAAATAATCTTAAATGTTCCTTTAAATTTCTAGGCCTTTGGAGAGAAAAAATTCTAAGTGGATTAAGATAAAAATATTGGTAATATGTATACAGTGTTCCCCTCCAACTATATTAAAAATCATTTCTGGAAGATCATATTCAACAGCATAACAATCACTAATGCTAATCACTTGGCTGCCTCCCAGTGGAAGTTATCTTCAAATATGTCATTAGTAGTTATAGTTCTCTTGAAAAACAAGTCATTCTTTGATAGGATCTAATATTGTAAGTCTACATTAATATCACCATATATCCACATACATGTCAGAAGTTCAACAAGCATCTTAAAATAACTTTTTTATTGTTTTATTTTAATTAAACTTATGGGACTACTATTGGGTATAGTATTTGCAAAGTAAACTTGTATAGTTTCAGATAATGATTTTAACTGTTTTGCCAATAAACTCATTTTATAATAGATCAATAGCTTCCATTGGTAGAATAAATTTACAGTCTTTATCCTAATAGCTCCTTATTTTGTCCATAGTAGTGCTGTACTGTGAAGGTTGGTGACTGTAGAATCAAACACTTTCAGTTGGTTTAAAAAATATATATTTCAATTAGATTAATGACTTTGTCATACAGAAAATGTATATTTGTCTTTAGTTTTAAGACATTACTTTTATCATTGTAATAATCTTTTTAAAATCTCATGTTTTCTGTATATTTTTATTCCAACTAGGTGTCCTCTAGATCCCTTTCAGCTCTCTCTCTTTCTCTCTCTCTCTCTCTCTCTCTCTATATATATATATATATATGTATATATATATATATATATGTATATATATATATACATATATATATTGTCTGTGTGTATATATATATAGAAATATACATATATATATATATACATATATATCCTCTCTATCCCTTTCATTTTTCCTCAGACTGAATATTGTTATTTATCTGGTTCTATAAAGTAACCTCTTGATAATTTGGGTAACACTAAATATATAATATAAACTAATTTGCCATTTTTGTTATATTGGCACAGCCCAGCCATGAGCAGTTAATATCTTTATTATTATTTAAACTTTCCTTTATTATTGTAAAGAGTGTTTTGTAATTGTATTTACATAAGTATTAAGGGTGTCTTGCTTGATTGGCTCCCAGATAGTTGTGCATTTTAAATTATTTTTACTTACTTCTCATCTAGTTGACTCTGTGCTGCTCTTCCTTTTTCTACCCCTGCCCTCCACTTCGAACATTTTCAATTTCTTTCCATCATGTGACAGGTGGGATCAATGTTTTCCACCTCTTAGGGGTTGGATTCAAACTGAGTCACTACTGTGAGGAGAACAACATGAGACTTACTACAGCTAGGGCTTAAAATATAAGTTTGTCAGATTTCTTATATTGGTCAGACTCAGTGTGCAGGATGGATTTGGGATGGCTAGAATGGGTCTAGCTTTATATATTTCAACTTTTCTATGTTATAAAAAACATCTTGCCTTGTACAGTGTTTCTTTCCTCATCTTGGTGATATAATTTTCATTAGATATGCAGACCTATAGACTTGGAACATTTTGAGGGTATTAGTTTGGGGGAGTTATGCTAAAAACAATCTGCCCTCTTGCCATCCATGTAATCTTCCTCTGCCCTCCCACCCCCACTCCCACTTTTGTTTAGTATTCTTTCCACTACAAAACTTCTCATCAAAGATAATGATAGGAATTGAGTGGAAAAGAATATACTGAACCTTTGAGGAAGGAGGGGAAATGACCTGGACCTTGGTTGATTACAATATTCTGGAGAGGATAATAACACAACATGTTCTAGTATTCCGTGTGATTATGTGAAGAAATCACAGGGACGATTACAGAAGCCATCTATCTATTCCAACCCATAAGTGAACAAAGATCTGGTCTGCAGTATACCTAACAAGTAACTGTCCATTTTTTTCTTAAATTCCCCTCCAGTGAGAGAAGGCCCACTTCCTTCCTCACAAGGTAACCTGTTCTATAATATTCTATTGGGAAGTTTTTCCTGTTCAGAGAGTCCAACTTTGCCTATGGGACAAAGCAAACAAATCTAATTCTTCAGTGTGATAGCCCTTCAAATTACTTGAAGATAGCTCTCATTCTCCCTAGGTCTTTTCTTCTGAGGCTGAATGACCTCAGTTGCTCCACATCCTGCCAAGGCATGATCTCAAGGCCTTTCACCATTCTGGTTGCCTGCCATTTTATCAATGCCCTTCTTAAATGTGTTGCCCCAAACTGAACACTATAATTCACATATGTCTAACCAGAGGAGAGAAATGGGACTACCACCTCTCTAGTCCTGGATTCTATGATTTCTTAATACAGCCTAAGATAGGATTAGCTTTTTTGACTAATAAATCAGCATTTAATTAAGTGCCTGCTGTATGCACGACATTCTGCTAGGTGCTGGAGGCACAAAGGCAAACAAACAAAAAACTACCTTCAAGGAAGTTACATTCATCATATTAGTCTTTTTTCTCTCTAGATATTGTAGGGTAAGCAGTGGAAGGCAGCATCATATCATAGGAAGAGAATCCTTGATTTAGGAGACAAGTTCTGGTTTCTAATCATACTTCTCCTACTTATTAGCTGTTTGTTCTCAGGTTTGGTTGAAATGTGTTTGGAACTTTGTGCCTCAATTTACTTTACTTTCATTCAGTTTATTGGTAAGGCTAGCAGTTAACCATAAAAGGGTTTTTAGCTCCTCAGCAAACCAAAAGACCCTGAATGAGGACAGAGATCATTTTTGTAGACAAAAGAGAAAAGCACCTAAAAGCTGGAAGACAGCATCATAGGTGGAGAAAACAATATGATTGTTCCTCACTCCCATGATACTATAAGCTCTGTAAGCAGTCTGGCTGGAAATTGGGAATGGGGAGCTAGCAACCACCTCTCTTTCTGTCCTCTGTTCATCAATTGAGTCCACCTGTAAGGACAGTTTAAGTGAGAGTGGACTTGGATAACAGACCAGACTCCTTGGTGTTCACTTGCATTCGTCAGGGATACAAATTTCCTTGACACAAAAATAGAACAGTGATCAGCAGGCAATCTGATTTTCTAAGCTTAGTTCAGAAACAGTGAGTGACTTACAGGAAAACTGAATTTCCAAGTTTAACTTTGAGAATAACAAAACATGACTTTGGCAGTTATGAAACTGTCGTTGGTGATATAGAATGGAATCAATAACAAAATAGAATCAATTTGATTTTTCCAGTTTTCACCTTATAATCTCTAAGGTCTTTTCCATCACCAAATAGTCTGTCTTCCTTTATAATTTCTAGCAAATGTTACCATTGTGATTTCATTTCTTTCTTTAGATAACTGATAAATTCCCTGTTGCTTTGAATCATGCAATATCCCATTTTGGATAATCAGCTTAAAAAAACACGGTGATAGTAATTACCTGGAATCTCTTGTGGGTTATATAGAACAGAAGTGTCAAACATGGAACCCACAACACTCCCAGTTGCAATACAAACCTGATTAAAATGTAGTTCCTACCTGATTTTTAATGTGTTACTATATTAATTTTTAAAAGACATTTGTAAACATATGTTTTTTCTATGTTGATATGCAGCCCCTAGGGATCCTTCTGTAAGTTGTAGTGGTCTCCATTTCCATTTGAGTTTGACATCACTCATAGAACATACAGAATGACTTTGAGGCAAGAACAGACACATCAGTTTGAAAAATACATAATTTTAAAATGTAAATTAAGATATTTCCCTGTTTTTTATTACTTAGCAAGGTAAGACCAGTGCCTAGATTTCATAGTAGAACTCCAAAATCTGTTGTAACAAATGTTGTTTAATTGCCTATGATAGGCAGTGTGACATGAGGGCTAGAAAGCTGGAAAAAAGAAAGCCAGAAAGATCAGACAAGTCCTGTCTCTGATATATAAACTGGCTTTGTGACACTGGGCAAGTTCATCCACATCTCAGTGCTCCACAAAACTCTCTCTGCATTGGTTGATGGAATTCCCTTCATGCCAGTGAAATCACAAGTTCAGTCCCTATCCCTGACTTCATGTGGTTTAGAGCAAGTCGTGTGTTGAGATCTGTGAGTTTCCATAGTCTTCCTATGGGAGGGTCAAGATAGGCAGCTACCTTTATTGTATAAGGGATTTCAGGACACTAAAAATGCTACTTACTGCTACTTTTTGTAAGTTCATGTTTTTGGACCATAAAAATTCAATTTTCCCTTGTGCAGTTATTTTGTGATCTCTCAGGTTCATTATGTTTTGGTGAACGCTCAAAGCTCCTGAAAACCCTGATATACCAAGGCTATAATTTTCAAACCCAGCCTGGGGCACACAGTTGCCTGCTCCCAACTCTCATGGTACACTGAACATCCTTCCATGAGTTCTCAATGATCTTTCTCCTTTATCAACCAACATTTATATCTGTACCACAAGTAAGCTCTTAATTATGTACTATCTTGTTTTTTTCTCTTTGTTCCTGTCTTCTTCAGCTAGCTTTTGAAAGTCAAGAACCGTGCAATTTTGTATTTCCTCTGTAGTGTCTGGTGTAGCATTATGCTAGCATTGTGCATATAATAATTACTTGGTTATTATTTGTTAATTGATTTATGTAAAGAAAGGCTTTGTATTGTGTAGCAATGGTCATTTTTAATCATAGATGTACATAATAGCATCGTTTCTTTCTGCAATTTTATCTTTATTATTGATACTTGCTTTTTTCTACTTTGCTTTTCATCTATGAAAATTGGAGATTTTCAGCTGATGTAAGAGACAAAATAACTCTCCTCCCCGACCCCACCCCCAATGATTTATACTTATAGTTCTTTGTAATTATATGTAATAACCATAATATATTACGACCCTGTCTCTTACACCTGCCTCCCCACAGCTGCCTTGTCTTTAGGTAAGTTAGGAATGAATTTGTCTATTTGCACCCTGGTAAAAATGTCATTTGTATTTTAGATGAAGAAAAATAATATTTAGATGATTTAGGCTAGGATGCAAGTATTGCTATTCAAAATAGTAAATAATAGATTTTTTGATATTTTTTGTGAGATAAGTAGATGGTTTAATTGAGATACTATCATGGCTTTTGTTCCTCCAAGGAATTCCTAAACTCTTAGCTTGTAGCACTGAGCAAGTTCTCAAGGTCTGCTGGTCTTTTAAACATACAGAAGCAGAAGGAGACTATGGAAACTCTCACAGATATCAACACATTACTTGCTCTAAACCACATGAAGTCAGGGATAGGGACTGAACAGAGAGAGTTTTGTGGAGCACTGAGATGTGGATGAACTTGCCCAGTGTCACAAAACCAGTTTATATATCAGAGACAGGACTTGTCTAATCTTTCTGGCTTTCTTTTTTCCAGCTTCTAAACATACAGAAGCAGAAGGAGCAATACTTTTTTGCCTATTGTTTCCTTTATGTCCTCCCCTTCACACATCAGGGACCATGTTTTTGCCTTTTAACACAAGCACATAACACAATGCCCTGCACAAAGTAAGCACTTAGTAATAGCTAATTGACTGACTAACAAAATTGCCAGATAGAAATGGAGCAGGTTTTATATGAAAATCAAAACAAAGTGGTAACCTGTAACCTTAGAAAATCCACAGTACAGCAACTGTGGTATGGTACCAAAAGACATGCTTCTTATTTATACGTGCTACTAACCTTAAAATCCAGGTTGTTTTTATGGTGTTATAATCCTTTTAATGAGATACTCTAAATAGCCATAGAATACAGTTTTGTTTTGTAAAAGTCCCTGTCAGCATTAAAGTATCTAACCCTCTCAGACAATACTACAATGCATAATAAATTTCTCAATTTTATTTGCATTAACTTGAAATAATTTTAAAGATACAATTTTTCCACACTGACTTTTTTTTTAAGTGAAGGTAAGCGTTCCTGCTCTGCCGGAGAAATTCTGAAAATGTAATAGTTTCCCCCTCCCCCAAGCACATATGAACCACTTAAAGTATTTCTATAGATGAGATAGTAGGCATATAAGTGAAAGCTGTTGATACACTCTAGGCTTCTTCTTGATAGCAGTAAGATTTGAGCTTTTTCCATGCCTTTTGTTACCTTCTTTTATTGTAGATATCTTGAAGATCCATCCTTCCATACCCTTGGAGGTGTATCACCTCCAGCACAAATCTCTACCATATGTACCTGATCGAATCTGGCAGCTTTCTCCATCTTTATTCTCTTTAGTGCCATTAACATTTCCTCTAGGGGCGGCTAGGTGTGCAGTGAATAGAGCACCGGCCCTGGAGTCAGGAGTACCTGAGTTCAAATCCAGCCTCAGACACTTAACACAAAAAAACTAGCCGTGTGACCTTGGGCAAGTCACTTAACCCCAACTGCCCTCCAAAAAAGCAAAAAAAACAAAAAACATTTCCTCTATAAACATCTCAGGGGCTGTTACTGTGGTCCAAATTTGACAGTTCTACTCTCATAGCTGGAGAAAAGTTTGTTGTAGTTTTTTTTGCAAATATTTCCTTTTTTTTTTTTTTTTGGGTCTACAGTTCTCTCTTTGTTTTTTTCTTGAAAATCCTTGGTATGACCATTTAATTGAATGTCTTTGAAAGTTTTATTAGTATTGTTTTAGAACATTTTGTTTATTTTTGTTCTCTACCACTCCCTTCTCCTCTACGAGATGATGGTTTATCAATGTTCATCCTTATTTATAAAAGTTTTACAGACAAGTTTATGTTTTAACCTAGTGTTTCTGTTAGCAGCATTCTCTGACAAAAAAAGTCCCATGTTTTTTGACTAAGGTGCTTTCTGGATCCCTTTGGGTCTTCTTGTAGCAATTAATTTAGATTGTCTTAACTTGTGCTTGAAAGGGTCATCTGCACATGAACTGAGGGCATCCTTGAGGAAGGCATTAGAGGGTGATAAGAAGGCTTTTTCAAATGATTTTCAACAATGGACCATATCTTTACCATCTCACAGCTGACCAAAATATGTGGAGACTATAAAATCCCATGATATTTGTTTGTTAATTATAAAAAAAGCACTTGACTCAATAGAGCAAAATGCTAATTTACACAGACTATTTACAAGATGTCTCTTATGCATGTATGAAGGTCATTCAGGATTCCTTGGAAGCCGTTAAAACAGAATTAACCTTGTTTGATGACAGACATCAGGAAAGGTATAAAGTAGGGCCCAAAGTATTTGTCAGTTTGATGGAGATGACCCCAGACTCCAGATTGAAGATAGTCTCCCCATGAAAAGAACCTGCATGTGCTTGTCAGTGAATGGCATTGTATTGATAGCATCTGGCCCTATGACATTTCAGAGTCTCCTAGAAGAGATCTGTTATGCCTCAAAGGAGTTTTTTCCTGTGTGTATTGTGTATGTGCACAGAGGTATACATATATGTATGTGTGTTTATGTGTATGTGTATCTGAGACAGACAATATAGATGACAGTGAGCTGGGCCCAGAATTCAAAAGTAAAAGAAAGCAGGATAGATTGCTTTGGGGAAATTTTGAAGAACTTTTACTGACCTCAAGCTTCCTGTAACAGCAAAATTTCATCTTTTAAATCTTATTTTGTTATTCAGTCATGTCCAACTCTTCAGGGTTTCCTTGGCAAAGATACTAGAGTGCTTGCCATTTCCTTCTCTAGCTCATTTTAAAGATGAAGAAACTGAGGCAAACAGGGTTGAGTGACTTGTCCACAGTCACTCAGCTAGTAAGTGTCTGAATCCAGATTTAAACTCAGATCTCCCTGACTCTAGGCCTGGTGGTCTATCCACTGCTCCACAAATAAGTTACTGGTATTACTCTATGGAAGCAAGACTTGCCTTATCACTGCCCCTGAAGAACTAAATCTGAGTATTACCCGGAGATCCATGGAAAGGTATTTATGGTAGGAGTATAGCATATATATAAAATACAGCATGTGAGGAAATCCTTTGAGGAATAGGAATAAAGATGTCATCAAAGAAATGGATGACTTAAAGGGAAGATGAACTGGTCACATGGCAAAAGAAGAGGATGATGTGGGGTGGCCAGAATGCTCCATTGGTACCCCAAAATGCTGAGAGAAAGCAAGGATGGCCACTAGCATGTTGGGTAGCCGCCTGTGACAAACCTTTTGGAGGACATGGATGAGAATTACACAGAATGGGAAGGGATAGGTTGCAGTCTTCATCATTGGAGGAGACTCCCAGATCCATATGAAAATCTGATTATTAACTGTAAAAAAAAAAGTCAAAAAATTTCATTTAAAGTACAAGGAATTTAAAATATTTTTTTCGTCTGTAGATAACCTGGAAAACTGAGAGGATTTTATAAATGTCAGCAAAGTACTTGAAGTTAAAGTCACTGATCCATAAGCACAATTACTTCACTTCTTATTGGCGTATTGTTTTTTATTGCAATAAATACACTGAGATTCTCAGTGGAGTAATATTGATATTATCTCTTCTATTAGGTATAATATCAGAGAAAAAAGAAGTCTAGTGATTGCTTTTAAAAGCCATGCTTTTTATTATTACTGAAAAAATTTGTTCCTTAGTTGTCTTACGTAAAGTAAAAAAAGTTGTATATAGG
Organism: Pseudocheirus occidentalis; assembly: GCA_028646575.1. NCBI lineage: Eukaryota > Metazoa > Chordata > Mammalia > Diprotodontia > Pseudocheiridae > Pseudocheirus > Pseudocheirus occidentalis. The sequence continues at coordinate 124,090,107 of CM053598.1, forward strand.
AGTGTTTTTTAAAATCTGCTCAGAATTGCTTCTTATATTTGTCAGTAAGTAACAGGGTTTCTTCTCTAATACAGTTGTACTACTTTAGATGGTTAATAACTGTACTTTAAGACTTCAGTTATTTCTTTCTGTGGACATTGTCATGCTGAGATTTATTTTTTTGCCAACAGTCTAATAAGAAAAAGTTGGCTCTATTGCTGAAAACATTTTCCCCCACAGGGAAGAGGACAAAACATGTGGTTCTTGAATATACTTGAATTCGCTGTTTAAAAAAAGAAGTCTTTAAGTCTCCAATAAAACTGTCACTATGCACTTTTAAAACAAAATAGAGTAATGCCCCACTTATTTGGAAGTCAGGCCTCTAACAGCCTCATCCATTTGGAACATTGCCCAGAATCTGAATAAGTGAAAAATAAAGTCTCCAATAAGCTAGAAGAGATGTCACAAAGCCCATACAATAATGCCCAGGCACTTACTCCTAGGAGGGGCCCTCATTCACAGACTATTCTTAATTTAGACATAATTTTAATTAGCATGGGTATCTGTTTAGGAAGAGGATTCAAGGAGGAGGACATTGATACAAGCATCAAGAAATGACAGCTGACAGGAAGGATAGAAAAACTCAAAAAGCAGACAAAAACCTTATTTCTTGTAGGGGACAGTAGTTACACATAGATGTAATCTATAATAGATTTAATGTTTCTGGAAGTGGTAATGAGGAGACAGAAGAAGACTACTATAACCTAACCCAGGGTGAAGACAGGAGCACCTGGTACTGAGAGAGGGTGGGGCTGACTAGGGATAGAGATATATTCTGAAGAGTGCCGGGTTTCTAGGAGCGTTGGGAGATGAGTAGTATGAGATGAAGAGGGCCAGGTCAAAGGGCATTCTCCCTACATAGTGGAGAGTTCTAGGAAGCACAGTGGGTGATGGAAGGGGAGGTGGGTGAACCTGTGGGGAAGCAGAAGAAAATGGGGCCTCCTCCCTCCGTTATCAGTCTTTGATGACTGAGTGCTCATATAATGCTCCTTTTAGAGTAGTGGATGGTGAATGTAAAAATCTGAAATGTTTGTTTTTAGAAATGGTGCTATAGCACAGGAGGACATTCATTCATAAACAGTTTAGGTTTATATTTTTAATCAGTGACTTTTCTGAACAACCAGTGAAGGCTGAGTTGTTCCCCCTATTCTGTTCTTTGTTCTGTTACCTTCGGGACTACTGAAAGAGCTGCATATTTAGACAGCATATTTCTCAAATCTTTGTAATGGGGGAAATGATAGCAGGCAGTCAACAAGCATTTATTAAGGACCTTGAGGGCACAGACTAGTGTTTTTTGACTTTACATTACAAATGCTTAGGACATGGACACTTAATGTTTGAATTGGTGATGAATCCTGTGCCACGTTTACATCATCTTTCCTGTCCTTCTAACATTTTTTTCCTGTGATCAGGTAGGAGCAAAGGCCAGGGCATATGAAGGTGAGATGGGACAAGGATGTAACTGCCAGCAGAAAGCAATCTAAGAGAAGAAATATGTGAAGTACTTAAATAGGAAATGATTCGAGGATAGAAAAATTGCTATATAAATGTTACCTGCTAACCTACTTGATTTATTGAAGACTGGCAGTCTAACACTCAAACACCTGCTCTTGAAATGATTACATTACAGAGGGCCAGGAAGAGCCAGTTAGTATTTCTTTCCAGTGTTCTATTTCTTTGTCAAAATTTGGCTTCACCTTTACAGCAATGCATTATTGTTTACTGACACCTCAGCACCCTGCTTCCTTCACACACTCTCTGCATAGCTGTCCAGGAAAGTTTCTTGAAGCAATATGTTATCCCCTTGCTTTAATCAGTCTGAGAAACCTCGTGTACATATTTTCTTTTATTTCACCCCAGACTGGAAGAATATTAGGGATATTTAACCAAGAATATTCGGGTTCAGTTTGTAGAACAGAAATAGAAAAGAGAGATTTTTGTGGAAAATTATTCCTTTGCAATCATGCTTGATTTAGTATGGGCTTTGTGGAAGAACATTACTTTATGAGATAGCTAAGTAATTAACACCTGCCCTTGTAAAGTCTCTAAGTCTAAAGCTGACTGAAATATGATAAGGTCTTTGTAATATGCAGAGAAATGGTTCCATTAAAAATTAAATGGAACTTTGTAATGCTAGGGATTGACTTCTCGTCTGCCCTTCTATCTTGATAGTTGGATAGCTCTTGTCAGAGTTTACATTCTTAACTAGGTCACTTTCTGATGGAAGTAACCCAAATGTTACGAAGGATAGTCTGTTGGCAGTTTATGATTTAGTAGAGGAGTATTAAGGTATAAGAGAACTCTTTATTACACTGCTGTTTTTAAATCCATTGACTGTACCTAGGTATTTTCATCAGGCAGTACACCTGTTTCAGACTCCACTAGAATAGATATCCCTCTATAAAGGATGTGAGTAACTTTCATCTATAAAATACTTCTGAATGCCACAATATCACTTTGACTCTATGCTATTGATTCATACTAAAAAGCTTCACTGAATAACTCCAGCACCTCTTAATTTGGCTGTAACAAATTACATTATGGACCATTGGTAATAAAATGAGACTGTTATGGATTTGAGGAAACGTTTTTAACTGTCCTTAAAAATAAATATTATTTTTCATAGTGTGCCTAGAATAAAATTAGTTTAAATGAGTGTTTTATATTTTTTAGTTTCATTTAAATTTTTCTTAGAATTCTCTATTATTTTCAAGAAACCTTTCAGCTCCCTTCCTAGAACTGTCCTAAACTCTCAACTCTATTATGCTGTTTGTATCAACAGCTAGTTTGAAAAGTTAAGTATTACGGGTAACTAGAGTTTACATTTGACTCCAGTTAACATAAGTAACTGAAGGAAGAAGAAATACTAAAAAGAATGTAACAGAAAATAACCTCCCCCCCCACTTTGGTGGGGTGAAAAGGAGGGAGGGAAAAACAGCATGTGTCTTGTGCTTGCTTTTTAAAAAATTTCCCATGTTGTATTTTTCTGCCGTGCCATAAAGAAAAGTCAGGGACTGCAGGGAGGAAGAAAAGGAAGACTTGGATGTCTCTGTATTTAGTCAAAAAGGTCTGGACAGGGAAAATAGATGATCTATGGCTCCAGACAAAGATTGTTCTGAGAGGGCTTGAAGTTTGAGAAACATATAGCAAAGAAAAGGATTTTGATTCTAAACTGAGACTTTGGTTGGAGAAAGGGGAAATAAATGGAGAAAGGGGAAAATTAACTATTAGTTTGTTTTTAATTTAAAGTGGAAAATTTGTGCTTAAATCAGGTAATTTAAGCAATCAACAGTATTTATTATGCTCCTATTTTGTGCAAGGGCCTGTGCAGAGTGCTGGGGATACAAAGAAAGTACCCCCATGTACACAAGTATGCATGCATGCACATGCACAGGGTACCTAAATCACTAGATCGACTTCTTGAGAGATGAAGGGCTTACTGTACAAAATAGAAAGCCATGAAGTGAATAAAGGTGTGTGTCACCTAGGGTTATGGGTTTAATTGGGCCCACAGAAACAAAAGGGGGTGGGGCATAGAAGAGATGTATGGCACAGAATTTAATTGGACCAGTATTGTGAATGGAAAATAGGTTGCTATTTTGCCAGGATTTGGACCAGGAAAGCTTAAAATGAGTTTAACCCAGTGTATTGATAAACTAGAGAATGTCTCTAGGTGGTGATGGTGGTAATGATAATTATAAAACACTTGCCATTATAGCTTTAGAATTTGTCCCTGGGTCATTTGATTTCCAGCCTGATACTACCTCCAGTGCCCTGGTAGTGTGCTTCCTTGAAGAAGCCCTTTATTTAGCTCCCCATGTTTTCGACTGAATTTATTCTACTGTGATTGGGCCTTGGTACAAGCTGAGAAAGGAAAATTGCTCCTTTGCCTCAACTGGCTTACAGTTTATAAGATGAGATTCATCCCTCTACCCTTTAGGAATAGCATATTCCTCTCTTAGGTGGCCCCCTTGTGATTCACTATTGTTGCTTGTGTTTGCCAAGAAACTCTGATTATCTGGACTCACCAATCAGGGTAAAAGGATCCCCAAGGACCAGTACTTTAGATCAAGAAAGGACCAGTTCAGCTCCTCTATTTTACAGTTGAAGAAACTGAGGAAGTTGAAGTCTTGACCAAGGGCACACCAGCAGTGAGCCACCATCTCAGTAAGACAGGGTTACTACTGGGTAGTATCAGGGCAGCATCACAAGGTAGGGCCTTGTGATGCTAATGACATCCTTGCTAGGCATAAAAGATTATGGTTGCATTTGAGTGCTTGTGATTTGCACAGCAAATAACACTCTTACTTTACTTATAAAGGATTCCTTTAAATATCTTACTATGCATATGGCTGTAAATCTTTCTTATATAAAGTATTAATTTGGCTTAGCCTCCCAGTATACCACCAATAAGAACTAAATAGGCCCCAAACATGCTATGCCACCTCCATGTGGAGAGGTGATGAGTGACTCAAGGTTCATGTTGAGGCTTTTTTTTTTTTTTAGATGTGACCAATTTTGGAATTTATTTTGCTTGACGACAAATAAAATAAACTGAATTTAAAAGTTAAACTGGTCAGTGAGCTATGTATTTCTGGACCTGGAAAGAAGGAAATAAAGGGACTCCAGAACTGTCTAAAGATGTTATAAATCCAATGTCCTTTCTATATTTGGTTTAAGTGGTAGGTCAGGCTTCAGTGTCAAAAACTTTTTAAGGTCTCTGTTATCTTTTGCCATATTCAGGTAGCCACAGGAACATTTCAAGTACAAGTAGTGAACTACCTACTTTATAATCACAGTATTCATTAAAATTATTTGAGAGAGCCTATTGATTTCAGTTCTGTGCACATATACCATTTTAAAATTCTAAAATGTGATTTAACATTCGTAAATTATTATGTTCTTTCTTTTGACTTAGAAAACAAAGTTGCTCACTGTGTCCCAAATAATAGATATTAATAGAGTGTTCTTTTCATCAAAAAGAGAAAATATGACCAATCTATGTAACAGTGGGTCTGCAGTACACTTGGAAAAGTACAGCTAAAATTGTGAAGTAGGTGAAAAAGGCATTTTGTGCCTTTGGCAACTCTGTCATATTTTCCTTCTTGCTTAGACTTAGATCCTTTCTTTTTTTATCTGCTGTTCTTAGGTAGGCATTAGATATTTAAATCAGTGGGGACTTTGTATATTGAGTCTTATTTCTCATTGTAGAAAGAAAAACTTGTTGACTGCTAAAGGAATTTCAGGCATCAGTCAGTGGTCAGGTATTTAGGTGACAAAAGAAGGAATAAAGGCCTTAAATCACTTCATGAATAGACTTTAAGCCAGCTACAATTTTTTTTTTAACTGCACAGGTATGAGATGGGAAATGACTGGATATAAGTGACTTTAAATGATCTGGGACATAACAGCATACATGGGTCAGCAGCGTTTAAAAGCTTGATAGTATAATTTAAGAACAGTTCTTGTAAGAATCCCAAGGTATTTCTCCTATTATAGACCATATTAGAGTACGTTATATTAATTAAAAGGAAAAAGAGAACAATTACACCTTAGAAGAGAGCAATAAAGGTAATTGAAAGGTTGAAAAAGTATATTGGTAAGTGAATTTAGTGGAATTATTTAGGTTGGACACTTAAACTTCTGTTTATCCAGAATAGCCAAAATGCTTAGACTAAACTTACATTAATAGTGATGAGACACTTCTAGATTCCAAACAACTTTCTGAACCATCAAAGATATAACTATGTTCAACACAGTTTGTATTTACTTTATTCTAGTCTGGAAAAATGGTGATCCATGTATGGTGTCCTTGGCAGCTCTCACTTAACTAGAATATATTCCTCTCCAACTGTTCTGAATAGGCATAAGTATGTCATATAAAATATTATTTGTATGAAGATTATTACCATATGGAGAAAAGGAATTAAGGTATAGAATCTATAGGAGTATTTTTAGGAAAATTTAGTCATGTTGGAAATGTTTAACTTCTGTTTATCCCATAATCTAGGAGATTTAACACAACCCCCAAAAACCTAAGAATAAAATAGAAAGAGCCCTGGGTCTGGAGTCCCGGATTCAGATTTTACCTGATGCTGATACTGGTGTGACCTTGGGCTCAACCTCCCTGGCCAATGGTTTCCTCATCTGTAAAGTGAGGAAATTGCACAGTTCTATATCTGTAATCTTTTGGCCCCTTTCTGTCTTGGACATATTTGGAGAATCTGTAGTCAAAATCCCATAGATTCCATAATGTGAAGGATGGAGTTAAAAAAATACTTTCTTATCATACCATCAAACTACAAACAAATTCATTTAGGAAAAAAAAAGCTGACAAGCAAATTAAATCAAGGCAATAAAGAGAGATTGGTGCATTCTTTTTTTTTTAATTGTCTTTTTCCCTTAAGAGAAAAAAATTTGGTATGGCAGCTTTATGAGCATCTCTTTCTAATGTACCTGATTCTGTCCTTGTTGCATATAATCCTTTATAGGACTTAGTGTGAGACTCAGTTTATAAACTCTGTTTCTGTTGTATTATTTCAAGGAGGACAAGGACCATCTTCTGCTTCCTTTTGTATCCCCAGCACGTAGCACAGTGCCTGGCACAAGACAGATACATAATAAAGGTTTATTGATTAGTAGAAAAGGGAGGGTTTGTATCTCATTGTAATCTATTATTTCTTAACTAGTATTTGGCACATCTTGAAACTTCACGTTTGAAGGACACAAAATAATATAAAGATGACATTTCTTTTGAAATCCATCTGGAAAGATGGCAATTTCTTAACCTGAAAAACACGATCTCATCATTCAGTTGGTATAGGACTAATTGCCAAGAAAAAGTAGTGTAAGAATGGAGAGAAATGGATTTTCCTATAAAAAAGATAAAAGAGAAAATTCCTTGGGTTGAATATTTATAATTCAGGTTCTATTAAGAATTATACTAACAATATATACTTTTGGCAATGGCTCAAACCTTGAAAAACATGTAGAAAGAAGAAGGAAATGTATAACTCTACATAGACTGTTAATTATTTTTATTACATATTGAATATTAAATAAAATATGAAATAATATTGTTTTTAAAATATTAAAGTAAACATTTTTAATTGCCCCAAAATATAGCTTATTCAACAAATAGCACCTGGATTCCAATCACATCATGTATTTAGTTAGCCTACGTAGGACTAGTTCTGTATTTTAATTATATATTTGCACTTTAAAGCTTGTGGAAAGCATCTACTATCCTTCAGTCAGCATGTAGTGGGGTCATAAGTGGGAGGTAAATGAAAGCTCCTGCTGAGTCGAAAGTTAATTTCATTTGGTGACTTTACTGTTGGCTTTCAAATATTATACATCTGGTAAGTCATAGGTTCATGCTTACTTAATTCACAATATTGCTACTAAAGTTTAAACTCCTTGCCAATACTTTACTCTAAATGAAAAGGAAGACTATTTTCAGTTCTTAATTGCTGTTCCTTCCAACTTTCAATTAAGGGACAAAGTTACAGAAATTTTAATAGAAGGATTTCTTGGCATAAAAATGTTTTAAGTGGATCACTTTTTAGCTTATTCTTAAAAGAAAAAAGTAGTAGTGCCCTTAAATAGTGGCTTGCACATAGAGACTTGAAAATATATGTTGACTTAAATTGATAGAAATTCTATCTTTATAATAACATACCATACATTGCTTAATTGACTGAAAAAAATTATTATCTGGTAAGTTTTACAAGGATTTTTGTCTTTAGTTTTTTTAGTGTCAGGGTTAGAATTGCATTCTTTTTAAAAACACAAAGGGAATTTTAAGTGTGGTTACCATGTATAGGGCCTCCTATTAAACAGGTAGTCCAAAATCTACATTTTACTATGAAAATTATAAAAAAATCAAACAGTAAAAATGTAAAACAGGTAAGATCTTACTTATCCCAGACAAAGGCAGTTGGATTATCTTGTGCAATATATGATACTGTTCTTAATTTGTTTTTTAGCATTTGCCAGTCATCTGGCATGGTCGTGCTGTAGAAAGATGCATAATACAAAGTAACATAAGGAGGCAGCATGACATGAAGGAAAGAATATTGGTTTTTAAGAGACAGTAAACCAAGGATTTTTGAGTCCTTTGTTTAGTCTTAGGGGAGTCCTTTGAGCCCTTGGGACATCAGTTTCTTAACTTTAGGCTAGATGGGTGACCTGTGAAGACCTTTCCAACTCAAAAATTCTGTGATTCTGAGACAGTTGTAAAAACAGAAGCATTAACCCCAGTCAGCCAGTCTGATTGTTACTTTTCTAGTTCCCTTTAGGGTCCCTGATTTCCTGTTACTTTTCCAAAACTGTTTAGATAGCTGCATTTCCATATAGCTGGTTTCTTTTTCAATCCTGTGTATTTTATTTTATGCACTTAAAAGCACTTTTCTGAGGAAGAGCCTATAGGCTTTGGTAAGTCATCAAAGCAGTGTCCATGGCACAAAGAAGGTTAAGAACTCCGGCTTTAGAATATAAAATTAATGGTTATAGTAGGTAGAACAATTTCTTAATAACATCAGAGAAAGGTGTTGAACAGGCTTATTTTATTGTGTTATATCTTGAACTATTGATCATGAATCTCCTTGAAAACACTATTTACAGTTGTAGTTTTTATGCTTAAAATGAAAGATTTTGTAGTTAAACATGACAATAAGTAAAGTTTTCTACTGTGTTTTTAATATCAGAGACATATTCATGTAGAGGAGAGAGGTGGGGTAGAAATAAACTATCAGGAAAAAAATGAGAAGGTACAAGTGATAGCAGAGAATTAAATTGTCTTTACAAAAAGGCTTTATTCAAATTTGCTTCATTCAGATTTGTTGAGGGATTTATATTGCAGTGAAAGTATTGGTTTGCTATAAATTAACTTACCAGAATTATCTGTTAGTAAGTCAACTCTTCCAGATGTCTAGATTCCTAGAGAGATCATCAATACTGGCTGGGTGACAGTAGGAGAACCCTTAGGATGTTGCACAGCACTTAACTAACTTTGTTATTAACAACAAAATGAGTGGCAAAGAATGCAAAAAAGACCACCGAGTTGTTTGCTCCATTGACTGCAACAAAGAAAGAGCTGAGGGAAACATAGAAGAGGCATCCGCTGTCATTCATGAAGGAACATAGAGCACAGTCAGTGAAAATGCCCTGAATCAGAGATGGCAGGGATGCCAATGCTGCTGGACCATGAGGTGTATAAAAGGCAGGTTTAAGAAGACTGGAAAGGTAGGAAGGGGTCAGGTTATGAAAGCTTTTAAAAACCAAACAGGATTTTCTTTTTGATCTTGGGTGTTAATAGGGAGTCATTGGAGTTTATTAGATTGGGAGGAAGATGAGATATAGTATGGTCAGTCCTGTGCTTTAGAAAGATCACTTTAGTGACTCAGTGGTATGTATATTAGAGCAGGACTAGATTTGTAGCAGGAAGTCTAACCAATAGACTATTATAGTGGTCCAACTGTAAGGTGATGAGAGCCTGCATCAGAATGTTTGCAGTGTCAGTGGAGAAAGAGAGAGAGAGAAAAAACATATGCTAGATACTTTAAGAAGGTAAAAATGGGGGCGGCTAGGTGGCGCAGTGAATAGAGCACCGGCCCTGGAGTCAGGAGTACCTGAGTTCAAATTCGGCCTCAGACACTTAACACGAAAAACTAGCCGTGTGACCTTGGGCAAGTTACTTAACCCCAACCTGCCCTCCAAAAAGCACAAAAAAAAAAAAAAAGAAGGTAAAAATGACAAGATTTGACCACTGATTGGATGTGAGGACTCAAGGATAACACCTAGGTTATGAACCTGGGTGACTGAAGGATGATGTACAGTAATAGGCAAGTTAGGAAGAGATGCTAGTTGGGAGATGGTAGTGATGATGGGGGCAATCATGAGTTCAGTTTTAGATATGTGGAGTTTAAGATGTCAGTAGACTAAGTTGAATAGGCAGTTGGAGATGCAAGACTGAAGGTCATAAGAAAGGCTAGAGCTGAACAAACCTGATGGAGAAATGATCATTGGAACTACGGAAGCGAATGAGATCATCAAGGGAAATAGTATAAAGGAAGAAAAAAGAGGGCTCAGGACAGAGCCTTAGGGATCCCCCATGGTTAGCAGGCATGACCTAGATGAGGATCCAGCAAAGGAGAGAGGAGTCATCAGATAGGTAGGAGAAGAACCAGGAGAGAGTAGTTTCATGGGATTATCAAGGAGAAGAGCTGGATCTACTGTGTCAAAGACTGCAGAGAGGTCAAGAAGAATGAGAATTGAGGGAAAAAAGGACCATTCAATTTGGCAGTTAGGTGATCATTTATGACTTTGGAGAGAGCAGTTTGAATGATGAGGGTAGAAGTTAAATTACAGAGAATTAAGAAGAGAATGAGAGGAATGGAAGCAGAGGCACCAGTGATAGATGGCCTTCTCAAAAAAGGAGGAGAGATATAGGACAATAGCTAGCAAGGATGGATAGATCAAAAGAGGCTTTTTTGAGGATGGGAATAGACGTGGGCACCTGTTTGTAGAAAATAGGAAAGCATCCTGTAACAGGAAGCAACTGAAGACTAGAGATTGATAGGTATGATAGGGAACAGTTTGCTAAAGAAGACAGGATGAAGTGAGGCTACTTGTGCATGTAGAGGGACTTGTGGCAAGAAGGGCTTCCTCTTTATGTGAAATAGAAGTGAAGGTGGAAATAGTGGCAAATACTTCTTTTGACTAATAGATGAGGAAAAGGGAGGAAGAAGAGATTCTCTGTGAATGGCCTAAATTTTTTTCAGTGAAATATGAGGCTATGAAGCAAAGTTTTCATCTAAGAGGGAGGGTTTATGGGAAGTTTGGATTTGATGTGTGTATTTTTAAAATCTTTTTACTTTTGAAGTAATCAAAGGGAAGGTGTTTTATAGGCTTTAGAGCTAGAAGGAATCTAAGAGATCATCTTTGACATAGCATAAGCATGATAGGAAGCAAACACTTAAATAATTAAGAATAATGCTGACAAAAAAAACCATGTATGAAGGTGAGTGTAGTACTATTACAAGTCTTTTACCTTCTCTCTATCCTGGTTTGTCTCACGTTCATGGTAAAGGAAATATACCTAATAATTTACTAGTCATCTGGATTTCCATGTTACCATTTATATAATGAGTAAGATTTCCATTGAAGAGTTGTTTTCAGAGAATTCACAAACAAGGTCTTAATGAATAGTTAGTAACACAGGAAAAAGTGTACAGATGTTGTTAGATAGACAGGTGTCACCTGTTGCCTTGCTGTGTTGTGTGCATTGGATACACAGATTGGTATAGATTTTCCTGGGTACTATAACCTAATGCTTGTAGACAACTACATAGAGGAAGCACCTCTCCAGGTTAGTCTCTCATCAAACGTTTCTTAATTGGGACAATAAAGAATGGGCTTCCAAAATTGGAATCCTTCTGTTTGTACATATTCATAATTCAGGTATTTGTAAATAAAGATCTGTCAATATTTATAAGAATATAGTGAGACAAGCCAGATGAATCCTGTTATATGAAAGAAATGCTCCTTTCTCCATGGCAGGCATTGAGGAGAGGTGTATGTGGCACTTAAAAAAGAAAAAATTAAAATAAAGCATCTTGTGTTTATATTGTACCTTCAAATTTTATTAATTTAGTTGATAAACTGTGTATCTGGATAATTAAAATGCCTCATTCTCTAGAGTCAAACAGTATGACTTGTTTAGCCATCCACCAGAAATGAAGCTGTTTGACACTGAGACTTCAGGAAAGTAGTTGAAAAAGGAAGGCATTGTAATTACTTGGTCTTTGGTCATGCCAAGTACTTACTGGTTTCTAGGTATATTGATCTGTGTGTATACACAGGAACATCAAATAAATATGGCATACCTGTTACATATATTCTGACTTACCTGTATGGCCCTGCCTTTTTGCAGATAGACAAGAGTTTCTGGAAATTTGCAGCATGTGATATGTTTCCCTGCCATTTTCTTGCCATAGGCGTTTCCTCTAGTTTGCATCTCCAGCGTAGCACTCCAGCCTATATCCTTCATCTCTCATTGATGAGATTCTTTTCATTGATGTGACTATTTCAAGTTAGTTAAGATAGATAAGATCAGTGGTTCTCAACCTGTGGGTCATGATCCCTTTGGGGGTCAAATGATCTTTTCACAGGGGTCACGGGGGTTGCCTAAGACTATCGGAAAACACACATTTCCGATGGTCGTAGGAACCGAGACACTGCTCCTCTATCTGTCTCCAGGCGAGTCTGCCCACATGCAGATGCACCCACATATGAGTATTAAAGGGTTGCAGCATTGAGAACCACTGGATAAGATGCTTTGCAAACCTTAAATTGCTGTGTTAATTAATACTAGTTATTATTTCTTGCTCAACGCAGACACTTGTGTTGCCACTCTCTTGAGTTCATATGCAAAATAAGGATGAGTACCTGTAGATCTACAGCACCTGGAGAAACTTCCTCATGAGGTTATCATGAGAGTCAAGTTAGAAAATGTGTGTTTTACAAATCTCAGTAGTGTTATTGGAATACTAATCATTATTAATTTGTTCTTATCTGTTTTGATGACATTCAGACAGAAACAGAGGACAGCTCACTATTTTTATCTTTTATTTACAGCTATATACTTATAAAATATATATACATACATTTTATATACATTCCTTGTGGTAACTAGAAAGTGAGCTGAGCAGAAATTAAAAGTTACCATGTTTGAGAGCAGCATAGAGAGGCAGTATGGCATAATGAATAGAGAGCCAGGAAGGTGATGAATTCAAATATGCCACTGACACATGCTGTCTCTGTGACCACAGGCAAGTCACTTCATTCCTCAATGCTTTGGGCAATTCTAATAATAGCTAGCATTTATATGCTAGCTTTAAAGTGCTTTAAAGTTTGCTGAGGGCTTGTTATAAAAAATATGTCATTTGATTATTATATTAACAATATGAGCTCTTTCCTGTCTCTCAAGATGGCCAACAAAAAGCCACCCAAGGAAAAGAAGGTCAAAAAGGAAAAAAAAAAGAGAACAAAAAGGAAGATGTAGCTGAAAAGGTCAAAAAGCCTCGAAAGCACTGCTGTCGGAACCCAGTCCTGGCCCGAGGGATTGGGAGATACTCCAGGTCTGCCATGTATTCCCGGAGAGCAATTTTTACTGTTTCCCATGTACATGGGTACAGGCAGAAATACGCTGCCCCCAAAACCCGGATTGAAAGGAAGAAGAAGGAAAAAGTGCCTGCAACTATCTCAAAGCCTGTTGGTGGTGATAAGAATGGAGGAACTCAAGTGGTAAAGATTCGCAAAATGCCTAGGTATTACCCTACTGAAGATGTGCCTAGAAGGCTGCTAAGTCATGGCAAAAAGCCCTTCAGCCAGCATGTGAGGAGACTTCGAGCTAGCATCACCCCAGGCACCATTCTGATCATGCTCACTGGCCACCACAGGGGCAAGCGAGTGGTTTTCCTGAATCAGCTGGCTAGTGGCTAGCTACTGGTAACTGGACCTCTGACCATCAACCGTGTTCCTCTGAGAAGGACCCATCAGA
>CM053598.1:124104209-124171123 GCA_028646575.1 Pseudocheirus occidentalis
AAGAAGAGGCTCCATAAACCTAGACACCAAGAAGGAGAGATTTTTGACACAGAAAAAGAGAAATACGAGATTACAGAGCAGTGCAAGGCTGATCAGAAAACAGTAGACTCTCAGATCCTGCCCCAGATCAAGAAAATTCCTCAACTCCGTGGCTACCTGCGTTCTGCCTTCTCTCTCTCCAATAGAGTTTATTCCCACAAACTGGTGTTTTAAATGCCTTGCAGAGAACACTTATTAAAATGTTTGCAATTGCTAACAATATGATATATTGTTATTAACATGAATATTAATTATGTGACTTGCCATAATCCCACAGCTAAATTAAGCATCTGAGGCAGGATTTAAACTCAGGCCTTCCTGACTCCCATGCAAAGAAGGTGCTGTCATACATTAGTAGAAAACAAGGAATCTCTATCCCAGTGAATAACCTAACCCTTCCCCTCTGCTTGCAGCACAGTAGTGAGCCAGGAACCCCAGGCTGTATTCACAATATTGCCATCTCTATATCAGCAAATACAGTAGAACATCTCTAAAACATTGTAATTTGGGTGGCTATGATTATGACTATTTTTAAAAATGCTTTGAGCTTTTATAAAATGGTCTTTGAGTTATTACTGAAAAGGCATCATCAAAGGAGATATTTTTAATTCTGTATCTAGCTTGAACAATTAAAACCTTTCTTCCATATTATTTGTTTGGATTAGTTATTGGATTTTCTTGGTGTCTAAATGTTTTTAAAATTGTCTTTTATAATCCAAATTATATGTAACTATTTTTAAGGATCCTAAAACATCAGTATGCATGTTTATCCAAAAATCTGTTTCTCACACAGAACAAGCACTGTACATGAATAGTTTATGTAATACCTCGATAGATATTTATATCATTTTGGTTCTTTTGTATTTTTAGTAGCACATCTTTAAAAGAATTGGTAGATAATCTTAAGCTAGGAATGTTCAGAATATAGCTATGTTTTTTCCTGTATACTTGAAGGCCTGGTTGATTCCCACCCCTCCCCTTAAATAGTATATATCTAAATTTTTGATTAGTTATTTCAGTATTTCCCAAGCATTTCATTTTAAGTGTACCTTATAAATATGGCACATTTGTAAACTTCTACAGTTGATATGGTATAAGGAAAAGAAGGTGAGCCAATGGAAGCAGACCAAGGAAGTCAGCTAGAAAAAAATGAATATGCTCACCAAGATGTGAGGGTGATGGGAAGAGCATCTTAGAACCGAATGGGGCTTGGGGGAGTGGGTTCAGGGTTGCAGAGAAGAAAGATGGTGAGAAAGAAAAGATGAATAGTAGAGAAAAACTTCCCACTTAAAATTAATAGCAAGCATTTATAGAGCACGTTAAAGTTTGCAAAGGGCTTTTTGTTTGTTAATTTACAACAACCTTGTGAGGTTGTGTAGCCACTATTGTTATGTCCCCGTTTTATAGATGAAGAAACTGAGGCTAAGAGATTATGTCACTTTGTCCAGAGCCACACAGCTGGTGTCTGAGGTGAACTCAGGTCTTGCTGATTTTTAAGTCCTATCTTCATGCACCATCTAGCTGCCAGTTAAAAGTTATTCACTGTTGATTTAGGATCAGCTAAGCTGTTTGTTAGTTTATTTCCTTCTGTAAATTGTTTCTTTAGTTATAGGAAATCGTGGTTCCCTTCAAAAGTGCCTTACTTTGGTAGTGTATCATGTACAGTGTACTTTGGGGGGAAGGGGCAGTCAGGGTTAAGTGACTTGCCCAAAGGCTGGATTTGAACTTTGGTCTTCAACTGCACAGTCAGTGCTCTATCCACTGCACCACCTAGCGGCCCCTACAGTATACTTTTAAAACTTAAAATGTTAAAGAACATTTGTCAAGTCATTTGCTATTCTGAATACCCTGGTGAGCATAATTGCCTATCCAGAAGCTTCCTTGAAAATTAGAGATATGACAGTCAAGACTCCAAAACACCTGTTTGGAGCATGAGCCAACTGATGGTTACAAAGCACTAGAGAACATGACCTATGGTGGAACTGACCTATGGTGGTCTGTGAGTACGGTTGTATCTGCACCTAGTATGTACCATGTGCCACTTCCAAAGGGCAATAGAAAGACATAGGTTGGGTTAGTAACAGTATTAGTAATGATGTTTTGCACATGGGAAATGTTTGGCCAGAAAGGGTGATATGCTGATCACATAGCAAAAATGAGACAAAAAGATGGAGGGCCAGCTAGCACATTGATATCCTTTGCCCAAGATATCAGAAATAAGAACAGTTTTTTCCCCAAAATTTTATTAGTATTATCATATTGGTCAAAGAAAAATACATAAACAATAAAGTTTCCTGGGCAGCTGGGTGGCACAGTGAATACAGCACCAACCCTGAAGTCGAGAAGACCTGAATTCAAATGTGGCCTCAGACATTTAACATTTACTAGCTATGTGACCTTGGACAAGTCACTTAACCCCAACTGCCCCGCCTTCCTCCTAAAAAAAAAGCAAAAAAGAAAATCAAGCTTCTTCAGACTTGAAATGGTACACCATAATTTAGCAAGAAAGCATGGAACTTCTTAGAGTATAAGAGTTCTGGTGTGTAACTGTGACTGTCTCCTTGGTCAAGTCACTTATGGGCCATGAATCTTAAATTCTGCATCTTTGAAATATGAAAAGTATCACCTACATCCTACCCTACCTCTCAGGGATGTTGTTGACTATAAGTGAAATCATATGCCTCTGAACTCCTTGTAAACTTCCCTTGTAAAGATGCAGCACAGTAGTGCCCTGCCTTCCCCCTCCATAAAAAAAGCAAACAAACAAAAAAAAAGCACTGAGAAAAAGAACTAAATGCTTCTCTTTCTTTCTTTCTTTCTTTCTTATTTTTTCTTTTTTGCTTTTTTGGAGGGGAGAAGGCAGGTCAATTGCGGTTAAGTGACTTGCCCAAGGTCACACGGCTAGTAAATGTTAAGTGTCTGAGGCTGGATTTGAACTCAGGTCCTCCTGACTCCAGGGCTGGTGCTGTATTCACTGCACCACCTAGCCTCCCCAAGCAGTGCTTATTTCTGTTTAAAAAAAACACTACCACCACTAGAAAACCTAGGAACAAACGATATTTTTCCTTGACATGGCAAGTCGTGTGTGTGTATATATATATATATATATATATATATAGGACCAAGCGCCAACATAAACCTTCCAATAAGATCAGGTGATTCACAGATATCACAAAGTGTCCATTGTCGCCACTACTATTTAAAATAGTGTTAGAAATGCTAGCTACAGCTATGTAACATACAGAAGCAAATGAACCTAAAAGCTTAATGTTTGATCAACTAAAAGCCCCCAGATACTGAAGTGAGGGCTTAATATTTGACAAAAACTGCTGTGAAAACTAGAAAGCAGCCTGACAGAAACTAGGTTTAGATCAATATCTCACACCACTTTGCCAAGAGGAGTTCCTAACAAATAGTGATCTATACATGAAAGACCACATCACAAAGAAATGAGACAAACAAGGAAGAAACTACCTTTTGGATGTACAGCAAGGGGAAGAGTTCATGACTAAGCAAAAGGTACAAAGCAAAGAGTTTGCACAAAGAAATCTAAGGTGACTAAGTAGGAGGGAAATGCTTTGCTGGAGGTTTGAAAAATCTTTGCTGCAAGTTTCTTTGATAATTCAAATTTACAAGATAAGAGCCATTACCCATTTGATAAATGGTCAGAAGACTTGAATGAACAGTTTTCTAGGAAAGAAAAACATCTCTAACCATGTGGAAATATGTCTAATCACTAATAACTGGAGAATTAATTAAAGTAACTGAAGTACTACCTCACCCTGTTCACGGTAACAGCTCTCTTTGTAGTGTCAAAGAATTGTAAACTAAGGGGGTGCCACCAACCGGGGAGTGGCTTAATTATGCCACATTAGTATAATGGAATCCTACTGTGCTGTAAAAAATAGTGAGCCAGTTTTCAGAAAAACCTGAGAAGACTTGTGAACTGATGCAGAGTAAAGTGAATAGAACAGAACAATTTACACCATAAAATCAATATTGTAAAAACACAGTTCTGAAAGATTTAAAAACTCTGGTCAAAACAGTGATCAGCCATGCTTCCAGGGAGTAATGGTGAAGAAGAATACCAACTTGATAGAGAAATGATGGACTAAATATGCAGAACAAGACACATGTTTGGAAATGGTCAAAATGGACATTTGTTGTTCTTTTTTTCCCCGTGTGTGGAGGGAAGAAGAGTAGGGGTGGGGAGTGGTTAGGGAGGGAGAAATAAAGAAAATAAATATTTGATAATTTTAAAAAATTTAGTTAAAAAAAGAAAAGAAATGTTTGTTAATCAGAAAAAAATAAAAATTTAATTTAACATTTTTTAAAAAGTGACTCCTGACTTTAAAAAACTTATGCTTTAGTTGGGCAAATAGAACTAACATTAAAAAAAAAACTAGAGAATAATTAAGTATTTAAATTGTAATCACAAATTCAGCAGAAATTTGGATAAGCAAAAACTTCAAGATGGCAGGAGGAGTTAGGATGGGCTTCATGGGAGAAACTGAACATGAATTGGATTTTGAGGGGACAGAAAAAATTAGAAAGGAGGATATTTCACACAAGGGGAATAGTGTGAGCAAAAGATAGAATGGAAATGAGTAAATCGAGTAGGTAGGTGGGCACAGAGAGAGATTTATGCTGGGGAAATAATAGGGAAAAAGTTAGCAAAGTAGAATAGGATTTATTTGTGGAGAATCTTGAAAATCCAACTCTTGGTAGTATATTCTTTGCAGTAAACCATTGGTTTTCAATTTCAGAGACCAGACTTTCCTAACAGAATTAAACACTGACCATCAACCTACATTCTTCTTATAACAGGAGTTATTCAAAATTATTTCCTGAACCAATTATTTTGGGTTAACCAGTATCATTCTTGTTCTATTAATGGTATCCTTTCCGGTGTATATAAGTCATTGCAAAATGTAGAATTAAGCCCCTACTTTGTGCCTAGCATTATAAAAAGACATTAATGACATAGAGCACCAGAACTATAGCAGTCGTTTGATGTGTAAACAGGAGTAAAAATATTAGATAAGCAATGAAAAAAATAATTTTAATAGAGATTACCTTGAATGAGGTGCTAGGTTTGGTTTTTTTTTTTATAAATAATAACTGAAGGGCAGACTGATAACTTGCATCTTCAAATTTTCATCTCCCAGGGGAATATTCACAGTATCAATCCTAGAATAAAAGATGCCTGAAAAGTAATATTTAAAGTATTAATGTTAACACTGGCATTCCTGGCCCTTACTCCCTCAGGGTGCTCAAGTACTCTTAAGAGTACCTGAGAGGAGTCTAGGTTCTCTGCCGTTGACTCCAGCCCCCACTGATGGTGTTCTCCCAAGTATAGGGGGTGTCCCTTGCATCCCAATTCTGCTTAGCCACTTAACAGATTAGCTTTTACGAAGAAATATTTATTTAAAAAAATTTAATTAACAAAATGTAAACTCACTCCCTAACATGAGAGGGTTAATCCTCCACCCTTGGATCACCTCAATCTCTGGGAAGAGTAAGGGGATTAGGTTAGTAGCTTAGCTCAGTTCCTACAAAGTTAGAGATACATAAGGCTTCAGATTTGGGGTTGGATTGTGTTTTTTTGTTTTTTTTTTTTACATTTTTCTTTTTACTTAAAAGCTTAGCCTTAGCCCCTGGATGTCACAGAAGCTTTCAAGTAAATAGGTAGCTTATCACTGCTCAGCAGAAATCTCTGGTTTTAACTTGGGATATTGACTTCATACCTATTTCCTCTTACCCTACAGTCCTTACCCTCACCCCAGCCTCCCCCTCCAAAAGAAATTTCAAAGCTATCTCCTGCCTTTTGAAATTTGAAAGTTGTTATGGACAGGTAACTTTTTCAGTTGTATTTTAAGTAAATTGCCTTCAGGCTGAATCTCTGGTGTCCAGTGAGCTTCTTGAGGCATAACCAATATCGTATGTATTAATATTCTGTGAGGAATTTTTTGTCCATCACGCTGGAGCTTTCTTTGATGTTTAAATCTTTGGGGCAGGATTCAAAGAGTCATTTTCATTGCTTTCCTTCCTGTGATTCATTTGGAATACTGTACTCCAACTGACCTCATCAAAGTGATAGCCTAGCTCTTTGGGTTTGTTTGCTTCCTTTCCTAACAGAATTAAGTTTTTCTGGAAGTTAGGGAGACTCACAGAGGTGATGGGATGGTGGAGGTGGGTAAAGAGCCTTTAGAATTTAGCTTCAATATGTGTAAGTGTTAAGCAGAGCTGATTATATAAATGGCCATGTTTATGTTAATGTGTGGTAGTTTTTAAAGAAAACATAGTACTGTCAGTATTCACCATGTGGTAATGTAATTACCCAGTTTGCTAGTTGTTTATATTCCCAGCATTTAGCGATGTCAACTCCAAAAAAATTTTCCTGCAGAACAAGTGTTATAAAAAGATGATTAAATTTCAAGACGTAACCATAAAGGACTATTTAACCCATATTATTAACCCATATAACCAATTCAAATGTTAAATAGCTCTATTATAGGTATCAGTATGATTTCACTTATTTCACAAATCAAACATGTTTCTTGGTGTGCCACAAGAAAAGTATTCTTGGGCATCAAGCACATTTCTGCCTCTCTCTTTAGTCCCTCTTTCCTACCCCATTTTCTCCCAAGTAATCTCTGCTCTCACCATAGTCATACACGATACAACACCACTCAGTTAACAGCCATTTATTAACTGTATACAGTGTACTAGTGCATGCTTGGCAGGGAGAGGGGGAGTGGATCATATCTTGTATGTCACAAGCCCATCATTTATTCCAGGAGGTTCATAAGTTGAGTATGACAGAAAGTTCCTGTAGTTATGGCATCTTTTTATAAAATATAATGATAGAATACAAATATAAATAAATGAAACCTACTAACAAGGAGCTTATAGAATTCTAACAGGAGAGACAAAGGCATGTGTCCCTATAAAGATAATATAAGAAATGCAAAGTGGTTAAACATAAGAGTTTGAGGTGATGGGCACTAGCAGTTGAGTATCAAGAAAGGCTTCATGTTGGTGCTTGGAGGTTGTTACTGTTTGTCTTTCATCGTCCAAGAAGACTGACTTCAGGAAGGTGATGGCCATGACATGCAAGTGAACTGGATTTAAGTGAGAAAGAACTGTTCAAAGTTACCAGCCTCACTTTCACCTCCAGAGTCATCTGGGTCCAGTGACCAGATATAGATTTGGATGACTGGACATGGCCTCAGATGCAGTGGGAGACCTTGGCCTTTTTTCAAGACTAAGTTATGTCTTGAAGAACGAAAGGGATTCTGTGAAATGGAAGCATTGAAGTGACAGTGCCTTGCAGGTGTTCAGGACAGCCAGTAAGAGGGACAGAGAGAAGTCTAATTTGGTTAGCACAGAATGCAGGGCGGGGGGGGGGGGGGGAGTAACATACAATGTGTCTGTACAAATAAGTTGGGACAAGGTTGTAAAGACCTTTAAAAGCTAATCAGTGAAGTTTATATTTCATTCTACAGGCAATAGGAAGCCACTGGCATTTATGAGCGGGGGAGCGATATGGTTAAATCTGTGCTTACAGAAAATTACTTTGGCAGCAGTATGGAAGTTGGACTGAAGTTGGGAGGGACTTGAAGAAGGGATACTAGTTAGGAGGCTGATAGGATACTCTGGATGAGGGGTGATGAGGGCCTGGACTAAGGTGATACCTGTGTGAATGGAGAGAAGGGATCAAATGCTAGCGATGCTGTGGAAGCAGAAACAGCAGGATTTAGGAAGATTGGATCTACCCAGTGAAGAAAAGTGAGAAGTCGAAGATAATGTCAAGTTACAAAGTGGGGAGCCTGAAAAAATGGTGGTGCCTTTGACAAATGGAAAAGTTTAGAAGAGTTTGAAGGGGGAAGATAATGAGTTCTGCAACTCAAGTTTGACATGTCTCCAAGAGATCCTGTTTGAAATGTCCATTAAACAATTAGTGATGCAGGATTGAAGCTCAGGGAGAGACAGGGACTGGATGGGATGTGTAGATCTTAAAGTCAGTGGCATAGATGTGATCATCAGACCCACCATATAGCAAAGGATGCACAACCCCCACTGAAAATGGAATGTAACAGCAACAGAAACACCTTCACCAATTCCCACCTCTAACCACTGACTGATGACTGTAAAGTGCTGCCATTCCTTTGGAGGGGAGGGGTGTGCAGAGAGTGAATTATAGCGTATCACAGATCTGCTGTTCATTTATACTGCAGGAGGTTCATAAGTTGGGGATGACAGAATATCCTATAGTTATAGGATCTTTTTATAGAAGATAATGGTGAAATATTTAAGTATGAATGTGAGAAAGCACCTCAAATTTGATATTTGATATTTAATTTTTTACTATGAAAAAAAGAGTCTAGCAGTGTGTCATTAGTATTAAGAAATGGCTGCCTTTTTTTTTTTACTATTTCCCATTATATAAATAATAACAAGAACTCAACTTTATTTCAGAGTTTATAATGTTTATTCATGACAGCCTTGTAAGGTAGTATAGTTCAAATATCTTTTGGCTTACAGATAAGGAAACTGAGGCTTAGAAGGGTTGCTTGCTGCTCAAAGGGATTAACAGTGTTTTGAATCCTGCTCTCCTAACTCCAGATCTTATGCTATTTGGGGGCATACAGTCTTTGGATTGCTACAATAAAGAGCACAGCAATAATTTTGACAATAGTGGGCTGCTCAGATTATCAGCTCAGAGCAAAGCTTTAAAAAGGTGTTAAGGATTACAACAATTTGAGGAGCTGTGGTTTGTCACTCACACTGGAATCAAGCTGTTGTAATTGGTGATTGAGGGCCTGATTGGCAAAGAAACACAAGCTCATGTTGCCCACCATATCTAGATGTCCCAAACCAAATAGGCCTCATTTCAGATTCCATCCACTCCAGTCGTCTATCTGTCGTCCACCTGCCCTGCTCCCTCCTGCCTTCTATATTCTGGGAACCATAATCAAATCAGGTAATCACTACCATTGCTTCTGAAAGTCAGTTTACTCTCCTATGGCTCCACTACTGTCCCTGTGACTTCTCAAACCAAAACAACCTCACCTGGCTGTCACTCCCCTATTTTATGGTCTCCTCTTAGCTTTTGAGGGTAGGGATCCTGTTTTTATTTTTCTATCCCCAGTACTTAGCATAATGCTTGGCACTTAGTCAGAACTTCATAAGTGCTTTTCTATTCATTAGAAGGGTAAACAAGTGGTAACTGAAGACATTTACCTTATTGAGCAAAACCCTTATCTCTTCTCCCCCCTTCTTCTCTCTTGCTAAGTATAACCTGTTCTCCTTGTTTTTGTCTTTTCCTTTCTCTTGTTCTCTTCTTTCTCATCTTTTCTCATCTTTCTCTTGTTCTCTTCACTCTTCCCTCCAGCCCCCCATCTCCTGCTCCCACCTTTTTTTTTCCTTCAAGAACATTAACAGCTTGGTCAGTTTTAAACTGACCACAGTAAGATTTGGGGGACATTATATACAGAATTTCTGTGAACCCTTTTTACAGTTAGCCTGTGAAGATAAGTCTCATATCATCTTCTCTAGCTAGAAGAGACCTTAGGAATCCATCTCATGCAGCCATCTCATTTTACAGGTAAGCAAAGTGAATTAAGGAACAAAATTCAGGACTCTTATCCATTCTACTGTCATGCCTTCTTCATTTGATTTTTCCTGAGTTAGACTCCCTTTGGTAAGGAAAAAAAATAATTTGCCACATCTAACCCTCTATAGCCTGTTCAGTTTATTTATGGTATTTCTAGGGGCCTAGCCTTTGGAAATAAAGAGTAAGGCTGGCTTAGAAAAAATTTAAATTTGAAAAATTTAGGAAAAGAAAGAAGGCAAAAGCACTACCACTTTCAGTGTCATGCTTCTCCCTAAAATGCTGCCCCGGCTACCTATTAGGATCCTTCACTGTTGCAGGCCACCTCACCCTTCTCCAACAGTTGTGGGGCTCTTCTTCCTACCTTCTCCTTCATACTGGTCTTATGTTTCCTTTCTTGTGGCTTTATTCCATTGGTGCTGTTCTGATGAGCTCTCTGATATTAATGAATGGTAATATTAGCTCTCTGGTGAAACCTTACCCAAAAGACTTAAATCTGAAATAAGGATTTTCACTGGGGGTAGGGGGGGGAATGTGACTTTTGTGACTATTAACTGCAGGCTGCTGCCATTGTTATTATCATCATTGTTGACCCTGAAGTCAAATGTCCTCATTCAGCGAGGGCAGAAGAGCCCCTGGGCCTGCAACTTTGAGCACTTATTCTCACTAATTTGTTTTTAGCAGCTCGCTAGCTATGTCCCATTAGCAGCTGTGCTGCAGCCATGCTGGAGCATACCTACAAATGAATAATTTAAACAAATTGAATTATTCAGTTTAAATAGGGCATGATTGACTTCACAATTCTCATTCTACTCTAGCTGCCAAGAAGGAAATCCTCTGCTCCCTTTGGAAATAGGCCTAGAGCTAGATCTGCCTTTTGGTCTAGTAATTCAACAAATGTTTATTAGGAGCTACCTAGCATAAGGCAGACAGTGCTGACAAAAAGAAAGTGGAGGGCTTTTACATTTTCCTAAACAGATAAAAAGGGCCCGAGTACTACACATTGGGGAATTTTCTTACTCTTTTGGTTCATCATAAGGAAACCTTCCAGCAGACTGGGTCCCAATCTAGGCTTCTATGCTTTGGACAGTAACCCTCCCCATTCTGAAGCCTTTCCTGAGCTTTGCTTTTTGGTAATGACTTTCCTTCTCTTCCCAACTAGTACTTTGTATCGTTTCTCTCTTAGGCAACTCACATTTATTATTACAGCTATTTGTGGATTCTTTGAGTCTAAAATCCATGGGGATAGGTACCATGTCTTAGCCAAATTTGTATTTCAGTACTTAATACAGTTATTTGCACATATTAAGTGCTTATTAATTATTGAATTCAAAGAGTTCTTGGGAGGATATTACAACCTTGCAGGTGAGAAGTAAATGTGGAAGGCATTCCAGTCCAGGAGAATGACATGGGAAAAATTAAGTAGCATACACGAGTGACAGTTTGGTCAACTTTATTGGAGCAGAATGTGTGTGTGGCAAAGGAATGACTAGGGAATATCTAAGATGAGGGGGGAGGAAGTTTCCAGAAGATCTTGAGAGCCAAGCAGAGGATATTACCGACTTTGATGAGTTACAGAATAAGAGACCATTGAACTTCTTTAAAAGAAGAGAAATGACTTGCTGACAATGTTAAGTTTAGAAAGTTATCTTATAGTAGTGTATAGAATAAATAAAAGGAGTAGAGCTGTCTAGAGCTGGAAGGGACCTGAGATGTCATTTGATTTCATATTCCAGGTTGAGAGACATATTCAAAGTCACTCAGGTAAGGGTGGCAGTATTAGGGTCTGAAGGCTGGTCCTCTGACCCTGAAATCCAAAGTTCTGCCCTTTGATTGCACTACTGGACAGAGCCTTGAAATGAGCAAGGTTATTTATTTCAGCAAACTAGGTGTAAGAGAGCCTAAGCTGAAATATTTCACAGAAAAAATGCACAGAACTTGGTTATTGACCAAAGAATGAAGAAAAAAAAGAATGAAGGAAAAGCAAGTTAAATATAACTGTAGAACCTAGGTAAGTGGGAAGAGTTGTTGTTGATATTTACGGAAGACAGAAAAAGGTGAGAGAGAGAGAGAGAGAGAGAGAGAGAGAGAGAGAGAGAGAGAGAGAATGGTTTTAGGGGAAAATAATAGGTTCTAGATCAGTAGCTTTCTTTTAAGTTAGAATATTCAGTTCCTTTGGGGAAATGAGAGAATAGAGCAGATAAGGATTATTTTCCTTGAAGATTTACATACTCTGAATATCCACTTTGTAAATGTATTGACTAGGAAACTTCAAAATCAGAAAAGAACCTAAGGGGTTTGGTTTTTTTTTCCTTTTTTAAAACTAAAAGTGGTTTATTTTACCATAACAAATAGCAAGAATGTGCATCAGCACTTTGCTTCTCTGAGCACAGCACCCTCCTCACCAAGTCAGTGAAGGGATCATCTTTCTTTCACTTAAATTCACGTCCACCATAGTTAAATAGCCACAGTTTCACCTTCCAGCCACCCACTCCCATTTCCCCCCTCCCCCACATAATTACAAAGAAGGATACCTCCCAGCAATACCACTTCTTGGTCCCCCAAACTCTGTTTCCTAGACCATCCCAAAAGACAGGAAGTCTCCTAATTCAGGGAAACCTGAGCTACTTCTCTAGAGTACATGGAGTTCTCTGAGGGAATAAGGACCCGGACCTTAAGACAGCTCTCTTCTGGGGAGGAAATAAGGAAGGACCAGAAAGGATCAGCCAGAATCATGGCCCAGAACTCTCCGTTCTTATCAGACAGAAATCACTGGACAAATTTGACTGAGCAGGCTGGAACCTAGATTTTCTTAATGTTGTTTTGCCATAAGGGCTGCCGTCTGATCTAAGGCCTCTGGCACTGTGGCCTCATTGTATTACACACCAATGCCCTCAAGGAGAGAAGCTCTTTCTCTGCTGCCTTCTCCAGCTTTCCCTTCCCCTGCTTTCCCCTCCCCTCCCTCTCACCTGTTTCAGGGTTCTGCTGATCATAATGTGGTGGTATGAAGGAGAATTTAGATAGCCCTGGGAAAGAATAGTGAAGGTATGCTGGGCTTCTTCTCAGATGACCGCACAGTCTTTCTGACTAGTCAGCCACAAGAATAGAAGGAAAAAGCATTGAAAAGGTTGTTATCCCCATACCACTCACCATGGGCCTGGGCTACCTGGCTTAAAACATTGATGAAATTTGGAATCCCTGGTGGTAATATGACTTTTTTCAGCTTCCTGTGGTCAATCAGTAAGCATTTATTAAGTACCTACTATGTGCCAGACAATGTGCTAAGCACTAGGGGCACACAAAAAGGCAAAGGGATCTGGCAAAGGACTCAGAGAAGGAGCAGTTAAATACATGGGAGGGGGAGGGAGAAACCAGGAGAGATTAGTGTCCTGAAAACAGAGAGAAGGGGGTATCAAGGAAAAGAAAGTGATTAGCAGTATCAGAGGCTTCAGAGGTCAAGGAGAATGAGGATGGAGAACAAGCCATTGGATTTGGCAACTAAGAGATCGTGAGTAACTTTGGAGAGTTTCAGTGGAATGATAAGGTGGGAAAGCAATTGTAAGAAGAGACCAAGTGGAAGCACCTTTGAGATATGACCTTCTCTAGGAGTTTAGCTACTGGAAGAGATAAGGAAAGATCCAAGTGATAGGGAGACTTGTGGGCATGTTTGTTGGCATTAGGAAATGAGCCTGTAAAGAGGGAGGGATTGAAAATAAGTGGGAGACTGAGTTTTGTGACCTTGGGCAAGTCACTTAGCAAAACAAAAGAAGTCAGAAAGTGGGATCACAGAAGGGACATTCTATTGGAAGAAAAAAAATAGAGTGAGATCCCTTGAACAAATAGACTCATTGCTGGAGAAACTGGAAGGCAACTGTGAAATAATAGACACTGGACCTAGATACATTGTAGTTCCTAACCCTGTTCTTAAACTTCACACTGACCTGCAGTCCCTCCACCTTTCAGTTCATTCCCAAGCTAACACCCCTGCTAAGGCTCTCCCTTTTCCTCTCTCAATCTTTAAGTGAATCAGTTCAAGTCTATACTGGCCTCTACAGTGGAGTCCCTTCTATCTCCTTTGCCAAACCCCAACTTTTGATTACCCCTACTTCCTGCCAGCTTCCTCAGATTTACATGCTGCTAAGGACAGCGGCCCACATATTTACATTAAAAATTCTCTCATGTAACATCCCTTCTTTCCAGTAATACAGCTATTGCCCTAGTGTACTGCCTGGAGTATTATCACAACGTTCTGCTAGGTCTCCCTTGCTGGAGTCCTTTTCCAAATCTAGTCCATCCTTCACTCAGCTGACAAAATGATCTTCCTGATGTGCTGGTCTGACTATGCCACCCTTCTTACTCAAACTCAGTACTTTGTACTCGCTACTTCCAGGATCAAATATAAAAATCTTCTTTGACTTTTAAAACTCTTCATTTTTTGGCCCAGTCCTCCCTTTTCAGTCTTAAAATTTACTCTTTTTCATCTACTCTACAATCCAGTGATACTGGCTTCTTGCTATTCTTTAAACATGACATTTCATCTCCCAGTTCTGCCACTGGTTCTCCCCCATTCCTGGAATACTCTCTCTGCTCCCTCTGCCTCCTGGCTTTATTCAAGGCCCAGCTCAAATCTTACCTTCTACGATGGGCCTCCCCCCATTCCTTGCTGCTGAGCTCGTTGAGAGATTCTGTCTTTGGCTTTTGTATCCCCAGAACTTGCCTCACACATAGTAAGCATTAACTAATTGGTCTGTCAGAGGTTCCCAGACTTATTTGGCCTACTGCCACCTTTAAAAAATTACTCAGTGTCCCTCTAGAAATATTTAACCCTTTAATGGATTTTTTGGTAATCTGAGGCATTTCAAAAAATATATACAAAATTTTTTAAAATAATGATACATTTTAAATTTAATAATTTATTGTAAATTTGTGGGGTTTTTCTTGCATTGAAATTTTGGTGACACAGTATTGCATCATGTGACAGTATAGTATTGTAACAAAGTCATTACACATACATATTCCTGCCAGTTCATATTGGACTTCCCCACAGTGCTTGACACCTTTGCCTGCCAACACTTTCTTGTTAAGACCTGTGAGCAAATTTGCCCACATATTGTGTGTTTATTTGGTAAGTAATGTAATCGTTATGACTTTAATTCTGTTACACAACAGATGAAACACATACAAATGGTTTTTTCAAATTTTTCTTCTTTATGTTTCCACTACCCCCTTATTTTTGTTTAGTGCCCCCCCAATTGCACTTGAGGCTACTATCCCCCCCCATTCCAGCACTACCACCACCCCTGGGGGGGTTGTATTGCCCACTGCGGGAACCTCTGGACTATGTTTCCAGGAATTCCCTGTTCCAAGTCGTTAGCCTCGTCTTTTTCTATAAGATGAAGGTGTGCTATCTACTTTATGAGTTTGCTGTAGGGAACAGGTGAAACAAGGTATAAAAAGTCCTTTGTCAACCTTAAAGGACTACATCAGTGTCAGGTACCATTATTAAGTAGGCTGCTTTAGCCACCATGACTATACATTTTTAGAATGATCAAACTACATATGCCACATAGAAAATATATCTCAGTCTCTAGATAGCCAAATAGGTTCTTTAACAGCCATAGTATATATTTATCCCCATTTTAAAATGTATGTCATTTGCATTTGTTCCAATAAACACATTAAATAAGTAGTTAACCTAGTCTTGTTTTATACAAATCTCTTTTTTACCTTCCTAATAGAAATGCAGTACTCTGTCTTAAAGAAATATCAACTAGTCAATTTATCTCATATACAACATTAAATATTTTAGTGGAACTATTTAAATATTTTTGATTGAATGGAGTTTATATTCCAACTTAAAAATGGAGATGAAGCAAACGGTATGTCAAACTGTTTTGAACACAAAGTTTTTTTTAATTGGCTAAAAAAATCTTAAAACTATTTTTACTGCTGTATTTCTGATAATGTCTTGAAGCCAAGAAATCTTAATAATTCACACTATGAATTATAAATGACTAATCACAACTGTATGCCTTTTGTGCAAAAAAGTACTCCAGCTGTTTAAATTTGTCTATATTTGTTGGCACAGATGTATACTTTTCATGTTACAGAACAGAAAATGATTTTAAAATCTTTTGAGGACTGTGAATGACTTAGCTATTCTCTGATCCAAGACAGTTCTGAAAAACTTATTATGAAAAATGCTGTCCATCTCCAGAGAAAGAACTGATGGAGTCTAAATGCAGATCCAAAGCATGCTTTTAAAAAAGCCTTTACTTTTCTTGAGGGTTTTTTTGGAGGGAGTCTGTTTTCTTTTGCAACATTACTAATATAGAAATACATTTTGAGTGACTACATACGTATAATCTATATCAAATTGCTTGCCTTCTCAAGGAGGGGAGTAGAGAAAGAATTTGACGCTCAATTTAAAAAAAATATTAAAAATGGTTTTTACATGTAATTAGAAAAAATTTAAAAGTTTTCCCTTAAAAACATCTTTTTAAGTTTCTTATTGTATACCAAGAAAATAAGAGGAAGAAGTTTTATTTAAAGCTATGCTAGTGAATATGAAAATGCTTGCTATCCAAAGATAAAAGGAGCTCTATTAACCCCAAGTTCTGGCCCCTCAAACTTAATCAGTACCTTAGGCCACCTGAGTCGCTGTACCCTGAGAATTATCGACCAGATTCTGTTTCCAGATGGAGAAATGAGTTAAGTGCCACAGTATTCTTTGTTGCATATCCTTGATGTATTAGGATGAAGTAAATTTTTTCCTCTCAAATGTTCAGTGACTTGTGAAGCCCTGATTTTGTGCCAGCATCAGACCTGAATTAAGAAGGCCATTTGGCGTGCTCCTAGCAGGTTGAGATGAGAGATGGCCTCATGGCTCTACTGATGGTTAAATTGAAGGAGAAACCCTACAGATGGTGGGGGGGGGGGGGTGGCTAATTGAATAGTGAGACTTTACCTAGCTCCCACTCTGATCATGCATGGGGAGGCCTCTCTATGGGTCCAGCAGCAGTCTTCTCAGGCAAACAAATAGCCAAGTGAGTGCTGGAGGAGGCTGATTGGGAGGGAAAAGGAAGTGCCAGGGCCAGTGTTCTTTGGCTCCATAAATTGGATTGTCTACAAGTTAAACCCAAAGTAAACTGGACAGGGGGCATTCAGACAGAGCCTTTTCAGCCTTCAGGGACTTTGCATTGAAAGCTGAGGGGAGGCTATCAGAACTGCTGGCAGCTGGAGTGAAGAGATCTACCCTGTTGGGGGTGAGGAGGCCCCAGGCTATGCTCTCTGGCCCAGAGACTATTCTTCATTCTGAGATGGGAACCCAGAGACTGAAGAGCTGAATTGAGGCCTAAACTGGGGAACTTCCCAGCTTATCCTAACACTGCTCCCTGGGGAGGAGGGTAGTGACTCCTTGTCCTGAGGGAACAGGCTGAGGACAGACCCTCTCACCCAAGAGCATAGTTAGTTGCCCCAGAAGTTTAAAGGGAAACTTGAGGAATCCTTGAAGCAGTGACTTCTGAGGGTAGGGTCTAATACAGCCCATGCTGAAAAACTGTTTTGGATTTCAGTGGCCTGGACCTCTCTGAGGATCTCCTTTTACAGAGTCAGCGAAATTTGTTAGACCCTTCAAAAGGGGCTTGTGCTTTGTCCCTTTTTAGGAGGCTGAGATAGGGAGTTATTTGAACCTAATCTTGTAAAGATGTAGTAATCCCTTTGGGATGATATCTAAAAAAAAAAAATTAAGGGGTGAGAGAGGAATATATTGGGAAAATGAGAGATAGAATTGGGTAAATTATTTCACATAAAAGAAGCAAGAAAAAGCTTTTAACAATGGAGATGAAGGGGAGAGGTAAGAAGGAATGAGTGAACCTTACTCTCATTGGATTTGGCTTCAGGAGAGAATAACATACACACTCAACTGGGTATCTTACCCTACCGAAAGTAGGAGGAAAGGAGGTGGGGTGGGGTTGTCAGATGCAAACACTTTTGAAAAGGGACAGGGTCAAAGGAGAAAATAAATGGAGGGCAGGATAGGACAGAGGGAAATCTAGCTAGTCTTTCACTGCATGACTATTATGGAAGTGTTTTGCATAACTACACATGTATAACATTGAATTACTTGCTTTCTCAGTGAGGGTGAGTGGGAACAGAAGAAAAAATTTAGAGCTCAGAGTTTTAAAAACAAATATAATATGTATATTTATACATATATGCAAGTATATATTCATACATGTGAGAAAATTGATTGGTATGGCTTTATTTTATATCTTGTTTCTTTCCTAAAGTTACTGTTTTGATTTATTTTTGTAGTTGACTCTAGAGTTCTCTAAGTAAACATCAGATTGTATCATCAGCATTTTGATTCTTATTCCTTTGATTTTTTTTTTCTTGTATTGCTGAAGTCCAGTATCATCAAATAATAGCAACGACAATAGACATCTTTGGTTTACTCCTCTCTTATCAGGAAGACCTTAATTTATCCCTATTTCATCTAATGTCTGCTCGTGGTTTTAAATAGATACTATTTACCATCCAACAGAAAGGTCCATTTCATTTGCTTTTTGGTTTTTCCCATGGAAATGGATATTTTCTTTAAAAATTTTCCCATTAATACGGCCTGTTATTTTTATAGTTTTCCTGACACTGAACTAACCCTTTATTCATAGTATTAATTCTACCTGGTCTTAATGTACAGTATTTTTTATGTGTTACTGTAGCCTCTTATTAATATTTTTTTAATTTATATTCATTATAGAAATTGGCCTTTAGTGTGTTTCTCTAATAGATCTCTCTCAAGTTTAGTTATTAAAATTTTATTTCTTTTTAGAGGAGGAATTTTGTGGGTGGAATCCCCTCACTTCTTATTTTTTTGAAATATTTTATTTATGCAATATTGAAATTAATTGAACTTTAACTGTTTCATAGAATCAGTTGTAACTCTATCTGGATTGAGGCTTTTCCTCCCTTTAGTAGTTCATTGATGTCTTGTTCAATTTATTTTTCTGAGATTGAGTTATTTTAATTTCCTTTTTATTGTTCCATAAAGTCAAGTATTTTTTTTGATATCCATTAATTTCATTCAAAATTTTAGTTGTATTGACATCATAATCAAGCAAAATAATTTCTAGTAATTTCCTTTATTTCTTCATTTGTTGTAATTTCTCCTTTTTTTTCTTTATTTTTCTAAACTAACAATCTGAGCCCTGTAGGCTTCTGAACCCTGATTCAGAGTCAGCACCAATGCAAGCTCCAGGTATTTCTTGGCAGCATTTGACCCATCACACAGTTTCAGGCTCTAGTTTCCCTGATTTCCCTTGTTTTCAAAGCTAGAAGGCTCCTGGGAGTGCTCACTATGTTGGGCTTTTCTATGCAGACCCTTTTCCTAATGCCTTTAGACTTATTTCTTTATACAGATCTGGACTGGCAAATTTTATTCACTGTCATTTTTTTCCTTGATTTCATGATAATTTTGGGGATAATGAATTTTTTTCCCTTTATCCTTTTTTTTTTCTTTTTTAAATCTTTTCCTGGAATGGTAATCAGAGAACTAGTCTTGTTCTGTGTTCACTCATCTTGTCATTGTGAAGAGAGACTATCTTAATTTTCTGTAATGGTTAGTATGAAAATAATTGAGCAGATAATGGTAAAGTAGACATTAAATAATGGACAGAAGAAGTAAATGATCTGCTCATATGCCACACTACTGTTGGTATTACTTAAGGGCAAAAGATAAGAATTTTGCCATTTCAAAATGTTGGGGTTATGTTAACACCTATAACCATCTAGGACTTAATTATCTTTATAATAAAAGTGCCCATGGATCCTTAGCCTCCAAATTCAGAAATGAAATTATATCTTGGGCCTTTTGTACATAAAGGATAATATTTAATCTTTTTTTTTGTTTGTTTTGTTTTGTTTTTTGGAGGGCAGTTGGAGTTAAGTGACTTGCCCAAGGTCACACGGCTAGTTTTTTTGTGTTAAGTGTCTGAGGCCGGATTTGAACTCAGGTACTCCTGACTCCAGGGCCGGTGCTCTATTCACTGCGCCACCTAGCCACCCCAATATTTAATCATTCTTGATGATTAGTCATCTAGCTATAGAACTATACTGATAATATTCTCACTACTGATGGTTTCACTAAAATGTTTTTATTGTTTGGACCACAGTGAGTTGGAAATATTACTTCCTGCATATAAAACAAGTAAAGCTTATTTGTTGAAGTCATCTTAAAAGCGTAATCATTTAAAATTATCTGCTGATGTAGAAAACTGGATTTATTATTTTGTTAACATTTACATAAAATGCAATTACATAGAAATTGATATTCTCTAAAAGCCTATAGTAAGCTAGACCTTAGAAAATAGGATATGTACCATTTTAAAGTCCAGTTTGAGATGCCCAGATGGTGCTTTAGCATAGAAACATAAAATCAGTGAGATATAATTCATTGTTTCCATTAGAGGTTTGTTAAAGTAACCTTGACTAAGAATATTTCAAGTAATGTTAGAATCTCACATACATGCATCAGTCTACACATGGATCCTTTGCAAAACCTTTCTGTTGGTCATAGTCAAATCCTTTGAATAGGACTTTTCAGTCTAACAGTATGGGTACCATAAGTTCATTGATTCTAACAATAGGTTATCCTTTAAAAATCAGTATAAGGATACCCTCAATTACCACAAATACTGCCATTTTGGAATTAAGTCGGTGTTGACCTTGGTTTCTTCAGTTTAGATGGCCAGCATTTAAAGTACCTCGCATGTACAAGTTTCTAGAGAGGCAAAGGCACAATCAAGGAGATCCTTCCTCAGTCTTATTCGGATTTTTATTTCTTTGTTTATAACATTGGAGTGATGATCTAAACAAGATTTCCTTTCAGTTCTCAAATTCTATGGTTGTGGGATCAATAGTTTAAACAGGCTTCAAAATTCGTTATCAAGAAGCACTTCCTTAAACTGAAAAATAGTATGGCAGAAACTGGGCATAAAGCAATATCTTACTCCATATACCAACATAAATATAAAGTCCAAATGGGTACACGATTTAGATATAAAGGCTGATAATATAAGCAAACTGGGAGAACAAGGAATAGTTTACCTGTCAGATTTATGGAGATAGAAGAATTTATGACCAAACAAGAGATAGAGAATATTATGAAATGCAAAATGGATAATTTTGATTACATTAAATTGAAAAGGTTTTGCACAAAGCCAATACAGTCAAGATTAGGAAGGAAGCAGAAAACTGGGAAAGAATTTTTTAAAGTAGTGTCTCTGACAAAGGCCTCATTTCTGAAATATATAGAAAACTGAGTCAAATTTATAAGGATACAAGATATTTACCAGTCGATAAATCGTCAAAGGATATGAATAGGCAGTTTTCAGAGGAAGAAATTAAAGATATCTATAGTCATATGAAAAAATGCTCTGGATCACTATTGATTACACAAATGCAAATCATATTAACTCTTAGGTACCACATCACACCCATCAGATTGGCTAACATGACAAAACAAGAAAATTATAAATACTGGAGAAGATGTGAGAAAATTGCATTGTTGGTGGAGTTGTGAACTGATCCAACCATTTTGGAGAGCAATTTGGAACTATGCCCAAAGAGTTATAAAAATGTGCATGCGCTTTGACCCAGCAGTACCACTTCTAGGGCTGTATCCCAAAGATCTACAAATGGGAAAAGGACCTACATGTATAAAAATATTTATAGCAGCTCTTTTTGTCATGACAAAGAATTGGAAATTGAAGTGATACCCATCAGTTGGGGAATGGCTAAAAAAGTTGTGGTATCTGACTGTTATATGACTATTGTGCTGTAAGAAATGATGAGCAGGCAGACTTAAGAAAAACCTGGAAAGACATATAAACTGATTCTGAGGGGACCAAAACCAAGAGAACATTGTACACAGTTACAGCCACATTGTACATGACTAACTTTGATAGACGTGGCTCTTTTCAGCAATGCGAGGTTCTAAGACAACTCCCAAAGGCTCGTGGTGAAGCATACTATTTCCTCTCTCTTTTTTTTTTTTGGTTTGTTTATTCTTTCTGGTGTTTCTTCCAAATAGTTGTAATTCTTCTTTATAACATGACTACTGTGAAAATATATTTAATATGAATGTATATGTAGAGCCATTATCAGATTGCATGCCATACTGGATAGGGAGAAAGGGAGGGGGAGAAAGTTTGAAACTCAAAAGCTTGTGGAACTAAATGTCGTAAGCTAAAAATAAATTAATTAAATTTTAAAGAAATTAAAGAATTAAATTTTAAAAATTGTAAAAATTAAAAGAATTTTTTAAAAGGAGCACTTCCTTAATATTAGAGCTGTCCAAAAAATGGCTTGGGCTGTCCTTGTAAGTAGAATTAATTTCCTGCTACAGGATGTATTTTTGGGTAGCTAGGTGGAGAAGTAGGTAGAGGTCTGGAGTCAGGAAGACTTGAATTCAAATTCTACCTCTCACACTTACTAGCTCTGTGACCTTGGGCAAGTCTGTTGCCTCAGTTTCTTCATCTGTAAAATTAACTGGAGAAGGAAATGCCAACCTCCAATATTTTTGCCAAGAAAAATCCGAAAGGGAGGGGGGGTTAATGAAGATTTGGACATAACTGAAAACAACTAAACAACAGTGGAATGTGTTTAGTCAAAGGTTGTGGATGACCTGTTGGGAATATTGTAGAGGTTATGCTAGTTGGACTGGAAGACTGCCATGGGTCCTTTCAAATATTTGTGATTGTATGGATATTTCAGTGTATCTCTTTGATACGGGAGCAGATCACACTTACCCCTAATCCTGTGATGTTTGTTCACATCTTTCAGTAAATCTTCCATAGGGAATTTTGGTTCACTAGAGGCTTTTAGGAAGTGGAGAAAATAATAAATATTATACTTGCGTGTACTTAAGACATTTAAAGAAATTAGTCAGTAATAGAAAGTTCAAATTCATTTTTTTGTTATTTTTTCATCATCCTTATTTCCAGAAATCTCAAATAAAAAAGAAAGCTCTGGATTTGGAGTTGCAGGCTTGGGTTTAAATCCCAGTTATGCCTTTTATTTGTAATTTTTAGCAGGTCATTCACTTTTGTTCTCTGTACCTCAGTTTCCTCATCTATAAAATTAGGGCCTGAACTAGATGACCCCAAAAGTCACAAAGTCAGCTCAAAAACTATGATCAGGTACTCCATGTGAACCTTTTCTGTTCCCCTCAGGTATTACGGTTCTCTACCCACCCGCAATAATTTTGTGCTTACATTCCCTAGTACCCATTTACTTTTCTGCCCCCAGGTTGTTTTCTTTCAGATGAACATAAGAAATCTAAGGGAACAGTCTATTTTGGGACTGTTACTTCTTGTCTTAGAAATTTCTAGCACCTGGCACAGTGCTTGCACATAGGCACTTTATAAATGCTTATTGAATTAAATAAATGATACAGTAATTGTTTTAGGATATTCACATTTACAAAATGAAAACAAAAGATTTTCTATTGTATAGGAAAACAGGATAATTTTTACAATTTTTTTTACAAAAATTCTTTTTTGTTTTTACAAATTTTATACTTTTTTTTT
This sequence comes from Pseudocheirus occidentalis, assembly GCA_028646575.1. Lineage (NCBI taxonomy): Eukaryota > Metazoa > Chordata > Mammalia > Diprotodontia > Pseudocheiridae > Pseudocheirus > Pseudocheirus occidentalis. The sequence goes on from CM053598.1 coordinate 124,127,454, forward strand.
TTTTTTACAAAATTTAAACCTAAGCATCATGTATATTTTGTACGAGGCATTGTGCTGCAGGTACAGAGTCGAAATTAAAATAGTCCTTACCCTCAAAAAGCTTATATCCTATTGTTGGGAAACAGCATGTATACAGATAAGTAAATATAATGTGTGGCTCAGAACTCAGAGATCTGTGTATAGACCTAGGTCAATCCTGGCCATTTTTCAGACAGCCTGAGAAATAAGGTAATCAGTCTAAAATGAAGGGTTTAAACAAAGAAGAGTTATGAGATTTGAGCTATCACTGGCCCACTTTAATCTCTTCAAATAAAGTATATCTTTTCAGTTCTGTATCTTAGTCATCTCACTAAATCTTAATGTTACCTAAGATCTAGAACAACTTGGGAGACTGGAGCAAAATTTTCTCCGACACCCCAACACACATACATATACACACACAAACACATAAAGTGATTGGATGAGAATCATGTTGATGGATGGAGGGGTGGGTGGATGGATGGGTGGATGGATATTAATGTTAAAAGACAGAGGTATGAAATCATCCCCATATAAAGGTCGCCTGATCACCATCCAATTCAGTCATAGTTTTACACTTAATTTAATAACTTAATAAGTCTTATACTTAATTATTGAAGTTAGCCAGATTACCTGAAATCTAAATACCTTTATTGTACTCACTTTTATGTTCTGTGCAGCAAAGTATAACTTCTGATTGTTGGCAATCCCATGACCATGACAAACCTTCCTGTTCTTTTGCCACTTTGTCAGTACAGGTTTTGTCTTTCATATTGATGTTAGCTGGCCTTCTTGCCTCTCTCCCTTCTAATCTTCCACTCCACTGTCATTTTTTTTTTTCTTTATGTACGGATTTTATGTCATTATTGCTCAAAACCCTTCATAGACCCATATAGTTGGAAGAAACCTCAGAGGTCCCTTCCTGAAACAAATTCTGAAAAGACATTTATATGAAGCAAGAATCTGTTTCATTTTGCATCTTTTCTTAATATTTTGGGGTATTTTTAGAGATTTTGTTTAAACCTTTCTATCTCCATCTTATAAAGGGATCTTCATAAAAAGATCTCATGAAGATCTTCATCTTATAAATCTTAGAAGCGACCTTTCAGGGGTGACTAGGTGATGCAATGAATAGAGCACTGGCCCTTGAGGCAGGAAGACCTGAGTTCAAATATTATTGACATTTAACACAAAAAACAAGTTATATGACCTTGGGCGAGTCACTTAACCCCAATTGCCCTACCTTCCCCCCTCCAAAAAGAAAAAAGAAGTGGCCTTTCAGTCTGTGTTTAAAGACTTCTGGAGATGGAGAACTTAACAAGTTTTTTCTTATATTGAACCATAATCTCCCTCCCTGTAACTTTCAGCCCGTTAAACAGAGCCTATTAGTGCTGCTTTCCAGAGCTAAATGAAGCAGATCTCTTGGTTACTTAAGTGGCTCTCTAATGCCCACCAAACTGAAGTCCAGGCCCCTTAGCTTTGTTCAAGACCCTCTAAAATCTAGCACCATCTCTCCTTTCCAATCTGATCTCACACTGTTTCCTTCTCTATAGTTTAATGCTTCAATCAGTCCAGACTTCTCACTCTCCCTAGGGTCACTGCCCGTATTGTCCTGCTTCTAAACCACTGTCCATACCCAGAATGCCTCCCTTCTTTTTACCCATTCTTCCGAGGGTTGAAATCATATCCATCATTCAAGACCCAGCTCAAATGTTACTGTTCATGAGATCCTTCCTTCTTAACCCTAGTCATAAGGAATCTTTTCTTACTTGATGCTCAAATACTGCTTTGCTTATACTTTCCTCTAGTGCACTTATTAGATTCCACTGTGTTGTAGTGATTTCTCTGTGTTGTGTTCCTCTGCTGGGTTGTAAACTTTTTTTAAAGAAAGGGACTCCTTGCATCCTGCCATGCCTAGCACAGTGCTTAGCACAAAATAGATGCCTAAAAATGTTTGGATTGCAGTGAATATTTTGATTTTTTTTCTGGAGAGGAATAAAGCTATTAAGTTTCTTTTTTCAGAAGTTTTTTTTTTGTCTTTTTTTTAACTTTGCAGATATTTTTATCTTTATAAGCTCCCAAGACCACCAGATATAAATGGAAAAAAATCTTACGAAGATGTTTCAAGAATATATATATTATAGAAATAATTTTGTAAAAACCAAAATAATACAATATTGAAGAGGAAGTTTAGCTTACTTGTAGATCTTTTGGGTTTTTTTTTTAATCTGGTGTTTTTGTATTGGGCGTCCCTAGCATTTAAAACAACTCTTTATCTTTTTTTGTCCAACCTTTCTCCCTGGATTGGGAATTGGGTAAAAACCAGGTTCTGCACATTTCTAGTGGGACTGTTATAGCCTTCTGTGAACCTGGCCTGTCTTATCTTTTCTTTACATATTGAGTACTTTGCTCTTTAAGGATCACAGGGCTGGCCTTGAGCTAGTGGGATACAGACTTTCATCAGGCCCAGTGCACTTAAATCAAGGGCCCAGTTTGATTGCTGTCCTCCTGGGCTTTCCAGGCTCCAGACCCTGGTTTAAGGTTAGGCAACACAGCTGCAGCCTTGCCTTGGGTTGGTTCTCTAGTAAAGAGTAGTTGGCCCCAGCCCCTGTCAAAGGTCAGAGAGACCTTGCTCCTGGCCTAGCTAAATCTTAGGCCAAGAATGAGATTCAAGATTTCCCTCTGGGCAACCAGAAGCCCTGTGGCCTGGCCTCTCTGGGCCATCCCTGCACTCCCTGTCCTGAGCCCCACCCAGGGCCTGAGGCCAAGATCCCAGCCCACCCATGTTCTAGAGTTCCTGCTCTGTTCACTTGCCTGTGCCTTAGATTTGTACTCTTAGGCTCAAAAGATGCCTCATTGTTGTTTCTCCTTAGGTTTCCTAGTCATTTGGCAGTCTGATGGCCTTAGACTTTCCGTAGAGTCTTTGGGAGCTATACTACTTCTTCCTATTCCAACATCTTGGCTGATTTCCCCAGGAGTGTAGAGGACAAGGATGTGTTTAGAATAGCAATATACCGATAGAATATATACAGTCAGAAATGTTAACCACTAGATGGAATATGGCACATGAGCATTTTCCAAGTTGGCTAGGTATTTTATTCTTTGATATGAAAAGGCATGCATCCTTTATAAATTCTAGAAAGTTCATTTGCGTGGCTCAACAAAATTCTGATAACACTTAAGTATTCCCATAGGAAACTGAGTAATATAAGCTCCTTAGGGGAAAGCATTTATGTTATCCACTTTTAATATAGTGCCTAGGATATAGTAGGCCCCTAACATTGTTGTTGAGTTGTGTCTGGCTCATCGTGCCTCCATTTGGGGTTTTCTTGGCAGAGATAGTAGAGTGGTTTGCCACTTCCTTCTCCAGCTTATTTTACAGAGGAGAAACTGAGGCAGATAGGGTTAAGTGGCCTGCTCAGAATCACACAGCTAGCAGGTGCCTTGGGCTGGATTTGAATTCAAGTCCTCCTTACTCCAGGGCCTGGCACTCTATCTAGTTCACCATCTATTTGCCTTTCAACACCTAGTAAGTACTTGTTAATTGATTATCTAAGGCTTTTCAAAGTAGGGAAACATTTTTGCTTTCCTTACAGTCAGAGAAATGAGTTATCCCTTCACTTTCACTCTCACTCTCCCTGCTGCCTACTATTCTTGATTTGAATGAGAGAGCACTAGGACAATGGTCCCTTAGTATCACAGAATTTCATTTCAGCAAGGATCTGAATAATCATCTAATTCAACATGATTTTTTAGAGAAAATGAAAATCAGAGAGTTTAATTTATTCAAAGTAACATGACTAATTGCTGGGAGAGCCAAGACTAGACTTCCCAGTCTAGGTTCCTTTCTTCTATTACTTTAGAATTGTTTTGACCTATAGCTAGATTTACAAATCTGGATATAATTTCCCATCACTTTCCCCATACAAACATATGTAAGAGCAAAACTCTTACAACAAATACAGAGCCAAAGAAAATAAATTCTCACATTGGCCATGTCCAAAAAACTTTACCTCATTCTGCATCTTGAGTCTGTCACTTCTCTGTCAATAGGTGCATAACATTGTAAAATTGTCTAATAATTGTAAATCTGATCATATTATCTACTTGTAGAATGTAGCCAGTAAGCACTGTTATTATCCCTTTTTTTTTTTCCCCTTTCCAATAGGTATGGTCTGAATATGCGTTGCTTGGCAGCTCGGGTCAACTACAAGACTTTGATTGTCATCTGTGCGCTTTTTACATTGGTCACAGTCCTGCTGTGGAATAAGTGTTCCAGTGATAAGGCTGTTCAGTTTCCACGTACCTGGAATAATGGTCTGAGAGCAGATGGATTAGAAAAAAGAGCTGCTGCCTCTGAGAGTGATGACAGTGTGAAGCATGTGGCCAGGCAGCAGCAGGAGGAAGCATCGCCACAGGAGCAGCAGAAAGCCCCCCCTGTAGTTGGAGGCTTCAACAGTCATGGAAACAAAATTCTGGGACTCAAATATGAAGAAATTGACTGTCTAATCAATGATGAACACACAATTAAAGGAAGGAGAGAGGGAAATGAAATCTTCCTCCCCTTCACTTGGGTAGAGAAATATTTTGAAGTTTATGGGAAAATGGTCCAGTACGATGGCTATGAGCGGTTTGAGTTCTCTCATAGTTATTCCAAAGTCTACGCACAGAGAGCACCTTATCACCCTGATGGAGTGTTTATGTCCTTTGAAGGCTATAACGTGGAAGTCCGAGACAGAGTCAAGTGCATAAGTGGTGTTGAAGGTTAGTGTCACCACTACCAACTCTTAATTCAGCTCTTTTGGAAGATATGAAACTACAAGTTGTGATTTAACAGGAACTACGGGATTTGGTGGCCATCAGTGGTCATCACTTTTCAGTGGTCATGCTTGCCGAGAAAAAACACTCTAACCCCCAGGTCAGGATACAACCCTAGATAGCCATCTGCATGATATGATTTCGGGACATAGCAAAGCCCTTCTTGACCAAAAAATGTCCATCATCTTTCCACAGGTTCCTGAAGTTCACACTATATAAATTACTCTTTTCAGTTTAGGTGTTATGTTTCCAGAAGGCCACTATTAAAATGTAGGGTTTGTTTATCAGTTTAGATTAGTGTCACCTTGAGAAATGGATGTAGGCCCTTAGCAGGATAGGGAAAAGGACAGGTTTCCACTTTGATTGGAAGGGGCAGGAGGCATTGGGAGTATTGCTGGAGGTTGTGAAAATGGTGGTTGGAAGTGGAAGAGAAGAAGGGTCACAGTGAAAGGAGCTTTTTGGTATTTGGCAGAAAATACTATGTTACAGTGCTCTAGTTGACCTGAGCAAGTATGAATTTAATTAGAAATCAAAGAAATAATTCTATCTCTTTTACCTAGCCCTGATCCCCCACTTCAGCTTCAGTCCAATAGTCCAAGCTTCCAGTAAGAAGATATCTCTAGTTAAATATTCCCCAACATCACCACAAATGTCAGAAATTGAACTATATAATCTTTCCTAACAGCTGGAAATATCTTGCCGCTTTCCCTCATTTTGGTTAGTAGTGTTCCCTGCTCTTCCACAGCCGTTGGCTTAAAACTTTTAAAATTATTTACCACTTCCTTCTGTTCCTTCACTGAGAATTTCTTAGTTACCAAGTGCTATTTTTTTTTCTCAATCATTGTTTTCTTCCAATATAAGTGACTCCTGCCATAGAAACCCCCTGTCTCTATTGAATGCAGCTCCTGCAACTTATGTTTTTTAAGTTGGTAGGGGTAAATGATATGTTAAGTGACTTGTTCGTGGTCATATGGCTAGTGTTTATCAGAAACAAGACCTGCATTCAGGGCTGCCTAACTACAAGTCAGGCTGCTCTGTTGCTAGTCCACAATGCCAAGTGCCCATGAGTCTTTCATAATGTCTCCTGAGATTTATGTCCTCCTTTCCATTTTTACCTCCACAAATTTAGCTTAGACCTGGTGTTCTTAACCTAGGACTTGTGAATTTGAGTTTTCTTATATTTTGGTAATTGTATTTTGGTAACTGTATTTCAGTATAATCCAGTATGTTTTATTTTATGCATTTAAGAGACGTTCTGAGACATTCTCTTCTCCCCCTCTCCACCCCGCCCCCTTTGGGTTTGGGGTTTTTTTCTTTTTTGGCAGGCAGTTGAGGTTAAGTGACTTGCCCAAAGTCACATGGCTAGTAAATGTGTCAAGTGTCTGAGGCTGAATTTGAACTCAGGTCCTCCTGACTCCAGGGCCAGTGCTCTATTCACTGTGTCACCTAGCCGCCCCTTAAGAGACATTCTAAGAAGGGGCCCATAGCATAAGCTTTACCAAACTGCCAAAGTGGGAGAGGATGATAGCCATTTTTTTTTTGGTCAAGGAGGGTCTTGTTACTCCCTGAAATCATGACATAAAAAAGCTGTTAAAAATCCTTCACTTTGGAGCCTCATTACATTGTGCCTGAATTACTGCAGCAGCTTCCTGATGCTAGCCTTGTGACTGCAAAATTAAGTCACTGAACCTCTGTGAGCCTGTTTCCACATCTGGAAAATAGCTGTCATAAACATTTAATACCTATCTCACAGGGTTCTTGTGAAGCTTTAAATGGAATAATGTATGTAAAGTGCTTTGTAAATTTTAAAATACCATATTATTTCTAACTGACCTCCCTGTATCTAGCCCTTCCCATTCCTGCATATCCCTGCCAGATTAATCTTCCTAAAATACTGCTTTCATTATGGCATTCCCCTCTTTGACAGCCCCCAGAAAGGCACTATTGCTTATCAGCTCAAATCTAAACTCTAGCTCTTTGCAGGGCTTTCTTAAAGAGGCAGCATAATGTAGTAAAAAGGGTGCCATAAAAGAGATAAAAGAATTAAAGATCTAAGTTCAAATCTTAGCTCTAACACTTATCCTTCTGTAACAGTGGGTGAATCTCTAAGCCTCAGTTTGTTCATCTGTAAAATGAGGGATTTATACAAGATTTATAAGAGCCATTACATCTCAATGTTGTGAACCTAGTAAGGGCAATGACTGGCAAAATAGGCACCATTTTTCCCTCCCTCCCTTCCTTCCTTCCTTCTTTTCTTCCTTCCTTCCTTCCTTCCTTCCTTTCTTCCTTCCTTCCTTCCTCCCTTCCTCCCTCCCTCCCTTCCTTCCTTCTTTCCTTCCTTCCTGCCTTCCTGCCTTCCTTCCTTCTTTTCCCTTCCCTCAGGTGATTAAAAATTATTTTCATTTTACACAAGCTTCCCTTTCAGCTCCACAGAACACTGTAACAATCACATCTCGCTTATGAAATCACCTATCCAGCAACCTTGATGTCATCAAGTTTAAGCTCCAAGACAGTGCTTATATACTTGGCTCATTAAAAAGCTGCTTAGGCACTCACAGCCTCCTGGTACAGATTTTAGGCATAGTTCTAAGAAAGTGCTTACCCAATTTCCTATCCCACAGAAAAATTAGAGAGTTTATTAGAAGGAGGTAGGACTAATGTTTAAAGCTCAGCACATGGCCAGCAGCAGGGAGTGGCACCTTGTAACCTAGAAGCAAGGAAAATTATTTTTTAAAAGCAGGTGCAATGACTAAAAGCCTGGTGATCTGTTTGGTGCCAGGATCACATATCTGAGCAGTGCATGAGTGCAGCTTTGTAGTATAGCATAGTAATTGATCAAATGATGACTATGAATCATTGGAAAATGTTAAATTTTGTTCCATCTATTCTTTTCCAGAAAGCATGGAAGTGGCTACAGGCATAAATATCTCCCTAAACATTGTTGTCAGCGTTTTCTAGGCGTCATTAGCAAGTCCAACCCTATGGTAACGGCATTTGGCCAGTTGTGTAGCACTCAGATCAGATAGTGATGGTCTCCTCCCAGGCCCTGATCTCCAAGGAGTCATCTCTGTTCATCCAGCCTCCCTTCCCCTCCTTGCATTACTTATACAGTGGGAGAATAGGTGACTTAATTTAATATTTATACTAACCAGAATCACCCCCACACCCCAGAACTATGTTTTTTGTTCTTCCCTCTTCACACTTTGGATGGCATTTTCTTTAGGTGCATCCACCGTATCTCTGAGCATGCCTGTATATGTTTGCTGTAGTTACTATCCCATTGTTCTTAAAACAACCTTTCACATAGCCAAGCATCGCATTTGTTTCTGCATCAGTTAATGGTGTTAGGGAAGGCTGTAGACAGCTAGTGTGTAACCATTAAGAGGAGTTTAGACAACTTTTTAAAGGGGAAAAATTTAGGTGGCTGGGAAAGTCATTTATGTGAAATAGATCATTCCCCAATAGTGCCAGATAAATAAAAAAATAAGAATAAAAGAGCTATATTATTTTAACTAAACTGCATCCCTGAAATTAATAATTAGATTATTATTAGGATAGTATGAATGAAAGAAAAAAGTTGAATAATTCTGTTTAAAACATATTGGCTCTTAGTGATTCTTAAAAAAAAAAAAATAGAATGAGAACCAGTTCATATGGTTGACCCTATTTCTCTATGTCGTTGCGAGGTTAAAATGAGATAATATCTGTAAGTCATTTAATCCAATGCCTGGACACATGGTAGGCACTTAATAAATGCTTATTAATTTTTTTCAAATTTAATTTTACATTTTAGATTATACAGTAAAGTATCCAGTTATTTCATGATTTCTCAAAAGAGCCAAAGAAGTGATATAATTGATGATTAACTAATGCCATAGAGCAGTGGTTCTCAACCTTTCCTAATGCCACAACCCTTTAATACTCATATGTGGGCGTATCTGCATGTGGGCAGTGTCTCTGTTCCTAAGACCATGGGAAATATGTGTTTTCCGATGGTCTTAGGCAACGCCTGTGACCCCTGTGAAAGGGTTGTTTGACCCCCAAAGGGGTCACAACCCACAGGTTGAGAACCACTGCCATAGAGTATGTAGCTTAAGTCACTGGCAATTCAATGGTCCTTACTACTGATCCTTACTTACGGGGTTGGAGACTGCTGGGCTTGGAGCTCCAGACTTAGTACTGCCACTGACTCCTGAAACATGTTACTATTCCTTACCCTTAAAGATATGATGAGCCATGGACTAAATATCCACATGGTGACTTTTTGATTTATTTGAGTGAGTTTATAAAAATCAAGTACTCAATTGTATAAATACTTTTTTTGTTTGTTTGTTTGGTTTGGTTTTTTTGGAGGGCAGTTGGGGTTAAGTGACTTACCCAAGGTCACACGGCTAGTTTTTTGTGTTAAGTGTCTGAGACCGGATTTGAACTCAGGTACTCCTGACTCCAGGGCCGGTGCTCTATTCACTGCGCCACCTAGCCACCCTAAATACTTTTTTATATTTAAAAAATTGCTAAATATTATTTCTGAACTAATTTTTTTTTAGCAACACTTTGATTCTGTCACCTCTTCAAAAACTTTCTGTGGTTTCCCCCATTGTCTATTGCATCAAAGGTAACTTTCTGCCACCCTTCAAGACCCCCAAGACCTTCATTTCCCAGACCATTCTAATTTACCTAGAGCTCATACACATCATTCCCGAAACAGCCAGACTGGACCTCATAAACATGCGGTGACCTTTCCATTTTCATCTGTCTAACCAAAGCCTGTGCAGCCTTCAAAGCATCCATCAGATCCATCTGCCTCACTGTTCTGTCCTGTTCCATTTTTTCTGAATTATCAAGTTGTATCACATACTTAGAAACTACCTTATGTTTTCCATTATGATTTCATGTCTCTGTTGTATCCAGCTAGTTTTTGAGCCTCCTTGAAAGGAAGGATCAAGCCTTAAGTATGAGCACCTAGCACAAGATGGAACGTTGCTCAATCAACAGTTTTAAAATAATGGCACACATATAATTTCTTATTCTGTTTTTACCGCAGAATCAGTTAGTAGTTTACTTTCTCAACCTCCTAAATTGTACTTATTGATCACTTTTGTGCAGATTAAGAGTTATTCTGTGCAAAAGCACCCAATTTTTCCTTATTAATAAGCAAAACTAGGAGATTATTCAGGGGTAAGCCTTTTCATTGATGATTTGTGAAGTTCTAAAATTACTTTTCAAACCCAATTTATTATCCAGATTGAAGGAAGATACTTTCGTTTTGTAACCAAGGTAGGTTGGGGAACTTTTTTGGTATTCTTATGTTTCTTTAGTGTTTCACTTTTACCTTATCAGTTTGTTTGGCCAAAAGATATTCAAACAAACTTTAAACTCCTAATAAACCGTTATCTTTAAAATGACCTAGCATAGACCTCAATTTTCTAATCTTTAAATGAAGATAGATTAGAAGATATCTATTATCTCTTTCATATAAGTATATTGTCTGTGAAATAGACAGTAAAATATAAAGATCTTGTAGATTTAGAAAACATTTTTTGTAGCTTGTAGAAGACCAGTACCAATCCATCCAAAACTTTGAGTGGGCTGCCACTGGATGGCACATTTGCTCATTTCAGTATCATTAATTCTGGCTGTTCATCACTATAGGTTTGTATTGTTGAGAACCCAGATGTTCATGTAATATAATAATAATGATGGCAATTCACATGTATCTGGTGCCTTAAGATTTACAGTGCACGTTCTTCACAGTGATCTTCTTAAGTAGGTAGTATATTATCTCTGTTTTATAGATGAGGGAACTGAGGCACAAAATAATGAAGGGAAGACTATGCAGCTAATCTTTAATGAATTTGTACAAAATAACATTATAATTAAGGTACATATGGACATTCAGCACAGCTTTAACTGAACTTTGAGGAAAAATCTACTTTGGGAGCAAAAAAAAATCAAGTCAGCTTGTAGCTAACTGATCAAAGACATATTAGGCCTCTACCTGGATTTGCATATTGTGATTCATTATTAATTTCCTTAAAACTATTACCTTGGAAGTGATGCTGAAATTCACAGCCTTGCTGGTTCCCAACCAATTCTACTATTGCTAATAACTTGCTGCTGGAGCCACAGGCAGAGGTATCTCTCTGATAATAGTATTTAAGAACTGTTTCTTTAGTGTCTGATAGTCAAAGAGCAAAGTCTCCTTTTAAGGCAGAGGAGTCAATCTTTATATGCTGTTTAGGCTCCTTTTTTTTTCTCTTGGTAACGTAGAACAGGTAGAGATAGAACATGGTAATGGTTCCATTTTGTTTTCTCCCCTTTATTAACAGAACATGGACCCAGGACTATCAGAGAAAGTTGGGCAGGGACTTGAAATATGGAACACCCTATATATTCCCTTGATGTTTTATGTCTTCTTTGTCCCTTTTGCTTCCTCTTTCCTCTTTCAAGTCTGAATTTGACTTCTAAGTTTAATCACTAAATAATGAGAACTGTTTATCACCAACTTCTGCTTTATGGTAATATTGTCCAGCATCGTTCCTAAGAGCTGCCTTCTTAGACTAACTTCCCCATGGGTATCACATGTGTGGTACATGATATCATATGAATGGGCATACAGAAACCACATTTTTACCAATGTGTCATGTTTTTAAAGAATTATAATAGTGGAAGTAAAAATAAAAATAGCTGACATTTACATAGCACTCCATGTTATTTCATCCTATTCAGAGTATACACATTTAAATGTTTAACTCAGAAATTGGACATTACACTTAACATACTACATTTTCTTACCCATCCTTGCATGTTCTAATGCCCTTTATAATTAAAAAAAATTTTTTAACAACCTTTTAAGCAAGTGCTTGTGAGCAAGGTCCACACTTTGTTTTTGAAATGAATTGACAGTATTCAAGTCTTTAATTTCCTCGAACATGGTTAACATTTTTTGCAAGTATTTTAACCATCAAATGATATGCTTAATTATTAGACCATATCTTGACATTGATAAGAAAAGAGGGAGTAACTAGATTGTCACATTTGGCATCCAATAAAATTTCATGTGTAAAATCTTCTGATGAATATCTTTGGTAAAATTACATATTTGTTTCTATGCACAGAATTTTAAGTGTATGAAACTGAATTATATTTAAAAAAATAGCTTCTCTGGATAGCAGGAAGAAATGATGAATCCTTAAAAGATCACTTAATTTATTAGTGCCCTGATGCTATCAACAGTTAAATATCATAGAGAAGACGGTTTAAATAATTATAATGACAGCATAATTTCCTTTTTTAGAACATGGTTTTCTTTTTGATCAGGATCATTCCTTGAAAGTTAGCAACACCATAATAAAATAGTGAGGGGTAGGATTCAAAACTGGTATTTAAATGTTTTGACACATTTATTCATTTTATTTCTCTATTTTTTAGGTGTACCGCTATCTACCCAGTGGGGACCTCAAGGCTATTTCTACCCAATTCAGATTGCTCAGTATGGTTTAAGTCATTACAGCAAGAATCTGACTGAGAAGCCCCCTCACATCGAGGTCTACGAAACAGCAGAAGACAAGGACAGACACAGTCGGCCTAACGACTGGACCGTGCCCAAGGGCTGCTTCATGGCCAGTGTGGCTGATAAGTCTAGACTCACCAACGTTAAGCAGTTTGTTGCTCCAGGTGAATTGCTTATTACATTAGAGTGTTTTCTACTCTTCAGATTTATAGCAGATAAAGCTAAAAAATGATTCTTTTCATGTGGATTTGATATAAGATTACTGTCTTGGATTACTTCCTCATTTCTCTCTGCAGTTATTTGTTGTTCATATTTGTAGTATTTCCAGTACATATGATATAGTTGCATTCAGCATTCTTAATTTATCATAATTTATGGTAATGATATCAAATACCCTAGCTGTTACCATAAGTAACTTAAGAACAAAATACACTAACCAATACTAACAGATTTAAGCAAGAATATTAAACGTGTAAGCACTCAAAAAGCATCAAACAAGATACTTCCTTAAGAAGGCACAGCTTAAAAATTGGGGCTCATGAAACAGAATATTTATTCTGGGAGAGAGAACTACAAGAGACTTTGGAAATCATTTCATCCAATTCCCTCATTTTAAATATAAGAAAATTTGGAATAGAGAAAAAAATGATTTTACACGGTTTTAAAGATTTTAAAATTTATTTATTTACTTTATTAATACTATTTTATTTATTAATATTACATAGCTATTGTTTATTTTAATTTTTTTCTTTCACTTTTAAAAAAAATTTTTCTTGGGGAAGATATCACCAATAAAAATGTGATCTGATTAACAAATCTGCCCTTTTCTAGCTAGCATTTTAATAACACTTCTTTTCTTTACTTTTTTGTAAAGAAAGGGAGTTTAACACTGTTTAGGTAGAGTGTAAAGATGTTAAGATGAATGGATTAGTAATGTCAATATTGTATCTTTATAGCTAACTTCAAATACTAGATTTCTCTAATGGTCTTCCTCTTACATTTAAAAGTTTGAAATCTGTAACCTTACACTTGGCTCTATGAACATAGAATAGCTGAAAGAGGCTAGAAAAAATTATAGAACTATGCTAACTTGGTGTAGTGCCAATGCAATACTTACAGTGCCCATGATCACAATCAAAACCATGACTATAAACATCACATGACCTTCCATTGCAAAATATACAAAACTCTCCAGATAGAGGACAGAACTGAAGCATTTATTTAGACACCAGAAAGCCAAATCCCAAAACCAGTAAGCCAATTGCATCATAGTACCAAAGATATTTAGAAGCCATAATAATACTGGGAGCCACAGCATCTTTCAGCCTTCCCACAACCAATACAAGATCAATATTTACTCACAAACCTTTCTCTCCTTGCCTATTAGGGTGCAGAGTTTACTTTCAAAGCAGGGGAGGTCTTCAAATCCCACCCGAGGTCTTTTAAGGGGCAGGGAAGATCTTCAAATTCCCATTCCCGTTACACTGGGAACACTAGATTTATATGACATAGTCTCACCGGAACTTTTACTACAAGAAGACAGTCCTTTTACCTCCTTGATTTACCTAATCAATTCACTATCTCACTTACCACAGCATCTTTTCCAAACATTTTCATCCCTCTTCAAGCCTCTTATAGTATTCTCCTCCCCTCCCCTCACCTACCACCTTCTTAGCTAACAACATTTTATCACATTTTTTATCTTTAATCTTTTTTTAATTATGTATAAAAAATTTTTGATTAAAAAAATTTTTTTGAGTTCCAAATTCTCTCCCAGTTTCTCTCCACTCCCCCCTCGTTGAGAAGGCAAGCATGGATTATATGTGTATAGTTAATCCTTGCCTGATACTTTGTTAAGAAATGAGGCCTTTCACTGAGAAGTCTGTCTTCTCCCCTCCTCCTTCTCTCACACAACTCAAGCATCTTCCTCCAGTTTTCTCCTCCTTCACAGCCTCATCTCATATGAAGAAGTGCCCCTTCTCCTTGCCAAGTCAAGCCTCTTCATGCACCTGTAAAGCCAATCCATCTAGTTGTCCTCAGCAGACTGCCCCTTCAATCAGTCATTCTCCCTCCCTACCTACTGGCTGCTTCCCTGATGCCTACAGATATTCCTATATCTCTCCTTTCTTTCCTAGCTAAACTGCTTGAAAAAGCCATCTACATTCTTTGTCTTCATTTCCTTTGCTCCCCCTCTTTTCTAAACCCTCTATAGTGTGGCTTCCAAGCTCATTGTTCAAGTGAAACTTCTCTCTCCAAAGTTACTAATTATCTCAACTGCCAAATCTCATAGCCTTTTCTCAGTCTTCATCCTTCTTGACCTCCCAGCAACATATACCACTATGACCTTTTCTTCTGGCTACTCTTTTCTAGGGGTTTTCCTGATAATGCATTCTCAAGGTTCACCTCCTGTCTCTCTTCTTTGCTGAATTTTCATTCTTGTCGTGCTCTCAAGCTAGAGGTGTTTTGCCAGGCTCTGTCCTGGGTCTTTTTTCCTTTTTATACACTATCAATCACTTGGTAATCTCATCAGGTCTCATGGGTTCAATTTCCATTTCTATTCTGATGATTCCAAGATCAATATGCTCAGCCCTACTTTGTCTCCTGAGCACCATTCCTGTATTGCCAGCTGCCTGCTGTCCATATTGATGTGGTTTTCCTGAAGGCACCTCAGTTCCAAAATATCCAAAACTAGACCTCATATTTCCCCCCAAAAAACCCATCCCTATTACAGTTGAGAGCATCGCCTACCTGTCAGTCACTCACGTTTGCAGTGGTCATCCTTGACTCCTTCCTCTCATTTACACCACATATCCAATCTGTTGCCAAATCTTCTTGTTTTTACCTCTGTGACATCAGTCATATAGGTCTCCTTTCCACTCAGCTGGATAGTGCAATGAATAGGGCACAGGATCTGGAATTAGGAAGACCTGAGTCCAAATCTGGCCTCTCAGACACTTACCAGCTGTGTAACCCTGGGCAAGTCATTTCACTTCTGTCTGTCTCAGTTTCCTCATCTATAAAATGGGGGTAATAATAGCACTGGCTTCACAAGGTTGTTGTGAGGACAAAAATGAGATATTAAATGTAAAGTGCCTTGCATATTTAAAGCACAACAAATATTAGCCATTATTATTTTTTTTTATCAATGCCTTTTCTAAAAACATGCAGTATGACCAAGGCAGAGTACATAGTTCTGGACATTATGCCTTTTTTTTTTTTTTTTTTTTTTTTTGGTTTTTGGAGAGCAATTGGGGTTAAGTGACTTGGCCAAAGTTACACAGCTAGTGTGTCAAATGTCTGAGAACGGATTTGAACTCAGGTCCTCCTGACTCCAGGGCCAGTACTCTACTCACTGCACCACCTAGCCGCTCCAGACTGCACCACCCAGCCACCCCCATTATGCCTTTCTTAATGCAGCTGATTCACATTGAGGTTCCCATCCACTAAAACCCCAGATCTTCTACAGATGAGCCTCTCTCCAGCCATTTCTTTCCCCATCTTGTAATGAGGTTGATTTTAAAAATAAATAAATAAATATACTTTACATTTATCCTTGTTAAAATTTAATCTTGTTAGATTCAGCCCAGTGTTAGAACCTGTCAAGGTCTTTTTGGATTTTGATGTGATTGTCCAAAGTTTCAGCTAACCATCGCTACTTTATGTCACTTATAAGTCTGATAAGCCCACCATCTATGTCTTTTTTTTATGCACGTCATTGATAAAACTGTTAAGCAGTATACAGCTAAGCACAGATTTCTGAGAAAGTCTACTGGACAGCTTTTTACAAGGTAAGATCAGATGACTATTAAGCATTTAATAGTGGTTTGATGGTCTCTTAAGTCTTGCCATTCAACCAGTTCTGAGTCTCCCTTAACTGTACTTTTGTGTGGTCTAGTCCACATGTCTCCATATTTTCCATAAGAATGGAAGAATAATGGGGCCAGGTGGTACTAGGTGACTCCCCCTGGAGTCAGGAGGACCTGAGTTCAAATGTGGCCTCAGACACTTAACACTTAGTAGCCATGTGACCTTGGGCAAGTCACTTAACCCCAATTGCCCTCCAAAAAACAAAAACAAACCAAAAATAGGAGAAATTCCTTCTAATGCTTTGCTAAAAATCTAGGCAAACTATACCCATAGCCTTTTCCTGATCTACGGCGCTAGTAATAGTGTCAAAAACAAAAATAAAGTTAATTTCTCATGACTTACTCTTTGGTTCTTTGTAAGGGCTACTTCCTTTTCTTCTTTTTCTGTTAATTAAGAATCCCTTTAATACAGTATCTAATAGTTTGCCAAGAATTAAAGTCAAATGCACTGCCTATAATGCTAATTCCATTCTCTTCCTTTTTTGATAATAACGATATTTGTCCTTTTCCAATCCTACGGTATCACTTTCAGTCTCCACAACCTTTCCAAGATGACTGACGGGAGGTCAGCAGTCATAAGTTCCAATTCTTTTAGTACCCTTGGATATAGTTCATCTCTCCCTAGTGACTGGAATATAATCAAGGGCAACTGGGTGCTCCTTTCCTAAATTCCTATTTCTCAGGAGTATCAGTTAAGAAACAGCCATTTTTGCCCTGTCCCTTCCAGTCCCACAGTCCTATGCAGCTCTTAGTCATCACTTACCAATCATCTGCTCTTATTTCATTCTTTTCTTTTTTCCATTTTTTGCTGCCTTTAGTCATTCTGAGTTTTACTATGGATGCTATTCCTTTAAGCATATGTTGCTTTTGTATTCATTTACTTTTTCTCTGGACTTTTAAACTATGCCTAAGGTTTCTTTCTGTGACTGTTAGGAATTTTAAAATGTTACAGTCAGGTTTTCCCCCAGTTGCCTGTTACTACCACTTAACCAGCCTTTTTTCCCTTGCTGGTCACAATTAAGTCTAAAATAGTAATCCTTTCATTACTTCATCTAGTCTGAAAGATGGAACTGTTAGAAATGCTCAGCTTACCCAGGGGCTCAATGTAGATACAGTGTACAGACTGGACTCCTCAGTGCAAAGCTTTCAGTCTCATCACAGCCTCCTGCTTGCCATGTGACCCTGAGACAACTACTAACGAACAGATAAAGTTAGGCTGAGAGACTGGACATTCTCCACTCCCTAGTCTGAACAATGTCATTATCTTGGTGAAAATAGTCTCTTTGGTACCACCTCTTTCTGAAAACTTTTCCAAAGTATTTTTTTTTTGTTGTTGCTGGACATTTATTCTCACCTCCTCTTATTTAATTCCAGTAAGGTTTGTTTGTTTGGGTTTTTTTTCAGTATATTCAATGAACAACATAGACCAAAGAAAAATGCTCTTGCTGAATTATGCAAATCATAATCTGACAAAACAAGGCAAATTATCTAAAAATCACCCAGAAAACTTCTCCACAAACCAAGCCTGCTTTTGTGGCTAGCTATCCAGGATATAAAGCACCACAAGGAAAAAATGTTTTAGAAATTAAATAGAAATGACAGGTTACCCATTATTTAGACTATAGTTAGCACTTATCATTTCATTATTAAAGGCTGCAATGAGTAGATTTGTACCATAGCCTTCACAATCAGCAGATTACTCTGGCCTCACTAGAGGGTGAAGAGAGACTATCAAAGAAATCTATAACCTTTTTCCTCTGAATATTTATCTTCCAAAATTACACAAGGGTGTTCTTGACAACTTTTCCCATAGAGACAAGCAAGCCCAAGTTGCTAGCGAAAATTTCTTTATTATCTTTTTCAAGTAATGGGCTCATTAATTCTAATGGATATTGATTAGTGGAGAAAAATACATTACGTCCTTATTAATGAGTCTGCCTTAGTAAAGAGGGAAATGTTGCATAAAATTAATTTGGTTTCATAAGTGACTTTATTAATGAAAATGCTTTCATATGACATTTGAATAAATCCAGTATATTAAAAAAATACAATTTTTAACAATTATTGGGGAAAATTAGGTGAAGGACAAAATAATGCTTCTTCAAAGAAGAAATAGATTGATAAAAAATTCTGATACTACTTGAAACCATTCCAAAATTAAAAAAAATGACTACTAAGTCATATAGTATTTTTGAAAAGCCAAAATATAAATTCCCACAGTGGTTGGAAATTTGTTATTTATTCAGAATTTTAAGAAAACGTAACAGACCCCTGAAATCACAAGATCACTCTCTCCTTCAGTTGAAAAGAGCCCAAATTGAAAAATAAATGAATGTAGCAGAAATATTATTCCCAGACTAAGTCTGTATTTTAATTGTCTATCAGTCTAAAAGAATCTATTAAACAGTTGCTAAGTGTCCAGCAAGATGTTAAGTTTTGAGGACACAAAGAAAAACAAAAGCATGGTCCATCCCTACCCTCAGGGAGCTCACATTCTAGTGGGAAAAGCAGCACTGGGACAGCTGTGTCCATATGAAATACATACTGTGGGGGGTGATGGGAGGTGAAGCCGTAGTAGTAGAAAGTACCAGGAAAGATTTCTTGCCAAAGGTGGGATTTGAACTGAGTCTTGAAGGAAGCCAGAGAAGTCAGGAAGAGCTAAGGAGGGATAGTGTCCCAGGTCTGAGGGGCTGCTAGTGAAAAGGCTTGTTGTGAAGGGCTTTCCAAGCCAAACAGCGGGGTTTCTATTTGACCCTGCAGATAACAGCCGCTGGAGATTATTGAATAAGGACAGTGATATGCTCAGACTTGTGGTACAGGAAACCCACTTTTGTAGATGAGTAGGAGCAGCAAGACAAAATTTGGCAAATAGATTGGATGTGTGGAGTGGGTACCAAGCAAAGAGTCAATGACACTGAGATTATGAATCTGGGGGGCTGGAAGGATGGTGGTACCCTAGGGAAGTTCTGGAAAGGAAAGGTTTGGGGGAAAAGACGAATTCTGTTTTGGACCTATTGATTTTGATGCCTACTGGATGTGCAGTTTCAGATATCCAAAAAGGAGTTAGTAATACAAAACAAGGTCCCAGGAGAGAGATTAGGACTAGATCTATAAATGCAAAAATCATCTGCACAGAGATCATTGAACCCATGAGCTCTGATGAGATAACCAAGAGGAACCAGTCCAGAGAGAAAAGAGAAGAGGATCTAGGACTTAGGAGAGACCTACCTCTAGTGGGCATAACCCAGGTGAACATTCAGCCAAGGAAATTAAGGAGAGGTCAGACATGTAAAAGGGAAAATCAGGAGAGAACAGTCATGAAAACCTAGAGATGAAATAGATCTCAGAGGGGAGATGGCAGTGAAGCAGTATCTCTGGAACATCAAGAAGTGGGGGAATTTTTAAAAGGCCATTAAATGTGGCCATTAAGAGATCCATTGGTAATTTTAGAGAGAGAAGTTTCAATTGAATCATGAAATTGGAAGCCATGCTACAGAGGTTTAGAAGAGTGAGTGGCAGATTTTCAAGGACTTGTACTTGGACACAGAGAACAGAATTCTAGAAATAATCTGTAGAAATGGGAAAGAAGCAGATTTAGGCATAAGAGGGAAGACTTATTGCTTTAAAATGAGAGCTAGCCAAAAGTAGATTTCCCTCTTACATGGAGACTTTATCAAAAGCCAGAAGACTACTTGTTGAGTGTTTAATATGGGCAGGTTCTTGTTGTGAGGTTTGTCTGGGATGACCTCCTAAGACCCCTTCCTGTTCTTAGATTTTGTCATTGTGCCTGCAGTGGGATCATGGGCTGTGTCCTATGGACTTCCTCCTAATTTATCTACCTTGCTCAGGCTGTAGGCTTATATAGAAAAGAAGTGATATTAACATGATCCTTCTGTGCCCTTTTGGGACTGGGAATAAAACAAATGATGCCTCCTCAGAAAGTATCTCACATTTGGTTTTTAAAATATTTTGGAAACTCTCCAGACACAATTGATCAAATATTCCAACTAATCTGGTTACCACATGTATACACATACCAAGTGTCCCAAAAATCTTAGTGCATTTTTAAGCCATTGAAGTTTAAAGATATTTTTAGACACCTTGTATATGTATATATGTGATAACTATATAAATTGGAATATTTGATCAGTCATGTTAAGAAAGTTTACTAGATACTTTACAAAATCAAATATGATACTGTTTCTGAGTAGGTATCATCTATTTTTATGTAATGTATTCTTACATGTATAAAGGAAACCACCTTTCAAAGAAGGAGAACGTAATAAAAATACATTGAACTAGAATTCTAATAAGTATAATTGAACTTATCATAGTTAACACTGAATATTATATACAGAAATGCTGGTTACTAAAGACCTTCTGTTGACATTAAGCAGGTTAAAATTACTTTTGCCCTAGCAGAACCCATGCAACCTGAACTTGGTTCTTGAACTTAACAAGATGCAAACATGTCTTTGGAATATTTCCAGTATCCACTTATCCCATAAATTCAGGTGACCTTCAGTTCTCAAAATCTGTATGAGCCGAACTTAAACTCTGCTGCCAGGTTTCGAAACAGTTTTATCATCAGAAAATTAGCCACTAGGTAATAGTGTTTCTGTCCATGTCCATTCACAAAACCACTAGGGGTGGAAAGGTTTCAGTCTCTACCAATGGATAAAGTATCCCTGTCAGTGGAAATCATGGCTCTCCTGATCTGTATTCCAGGCAGAACAGAAGATATAGCATGTCTGTTAGATATTTTGTTGTTGTTACTGCCAGAGACACACAAACAATTCATCATTCAGCACTGGGTTATAGAAAAAAGTTTAGCCTAATACCTAAGCAACTTGTTCTTAATCCTCTACCACAAAATATGACTAGTACAATTTGGGGAGGGGATAGGGGAAAGGTGAGAGGTTGGGATTTTTTTTCTTAATATTATAAAAAGCTATTCTGGATTCATTAACTTCAGCATTATTTAGGCTCAGTTTAGTAGTAAGAAATAACGAAGTGTTATCTACATTGAAATGTTAATTTTGATGTAAGTATCAATTTTTTATATTGAAAACCCTTGGAGCAGTTAGATATACCTCTTATCTGGCAGTGTTATTCCAGTGTAGTTTTCAGGAAGCATTTCACTAAAATGTTCAAATTAAGAGTGTTTTTCTTAATCAGCCTTTTGTTGGTATGTGTGTTTGTGTGTCCTCCCTCCAGAAACCAGTGAGGGCGTCTCTCTACAGCTTGGAAACACGAAAGACTTCATTATTTCTTTTGACCTAAAGTTACTGACAAATGGGAGTGTGTCTGTGGTTTTGGAGACCACAGAGAAAAACCAGCTCTTCACAGTGCATTATGTTTCAAATACTCAGCTGATTGCTTTTAAAGAAAGAGACATTTACTATGGCATTGGGCCCAGAACTAGTTGGAGCACTGTCACTAGAGACCTGGTCACTGACCTGAGGAAAGGAGTGGGTCTCTCCAACACAAAAGCTGTCAAGCAGACCAAAATAATGCCTAAGAAAGTAGTTAAGTTAATTGCAAAAGGGAAAGGATTCCTCGACAATATTACAATCTCTACCACAGCTCACATGGCTGCTTTCTTTGCTGCAAGCCATTGGCTGGTTAAAAACCAGGATGAAAAAGGTGGCTGGCCAATTATGGTG
Source organism: Pseudocheirus occidentalis (assembly GCA_028646575.1). Classification (NCBI taxonomy): domain Eukaryota; kingdom Metazoa; phylum Chordata; class Mammalia; order Diprotodontia; family Pseudocheiridae; genus Pseudocheirus; species Pseudocheirus occidentalis. The sequence continues at coordinate 124,149,335 of CM053598.1, forward strand.
ACACGAAAGTTAGGGGAAGGGTTCAGATCTTTAGAGCCCGGCTGGTATTCTGCCATGGCCCAAGGACAAGCTATTTCAACCTTAGTAAGGGCCTATCTGTTAACCAAGGACCACATATTCCTTGACTCAGCTTTACGGGCAACAGCACCTTATAAGTTCTTGTCAGAACAGCATGGAGTGAAAGCTGTCTTCATGAACAAATATGACTGGTATGAAGAATATCCAACCACACCTAGCTCCTTTGTTCTAAATGGCTTCATGTATTCTTTAATTGGACTGTATGACTTAAAAGAAACTGCAGGGGAAAAACTAGGCAAAGAAGCGAAGTTGCTGTACGAGCGTGGCATGGAATCCCTGAAAGCCATGCTCCCGTTGTACGACACCGGCTCAGGCACAAGCTACGACCTCCGGCACTTCATGCTCGGCACCGCTCCCAACCTAGCCCGCTGGGACTATCATACCACGCACATCAACCAGCTGCAGCTGCTGAGCACCATTGACGAGTCTCCCGTCTTCAGAGAGTTTGTCAAGCGGTGGAAAAGCTACCTGAAAGGCAGCAGAGCGAAGCACAACTAAAGCCGGAGGCCAAGGTCACGTCTCAGCCGCTGCTGGCCGCAGGGAGCATCAGGCACTCGTTCACAGCCAAACAAAGGCACGTTTTAAAAGGTCACATACCAGGTTTTTATGGATGACTTTAAAGAAGCGATGCTTAAAGGTGATCCAAAATAACTGCATTCCGTGATGTGGATGTTAAGAAGCGTAAAGACATTTCTAGCGTGAGGGCTAAATAAAGTGGCTACTCCCTTTACCTTACTTACCTAGAGTCCAGTTTGATTAGACATGCCTTAAAATTCACACTCAGTGTGGGGAACATCATTTTCTTCTGATGTGAAAATGGTTAAATAGCCATAGAGTCCTTCTGTCTAGTCCTTGCCTGAAAATTTAGTATGTGACCTCTTTTAAAATGAAATTATTTATGTGTGTGTTGGAAGCAGAGTAAAGAAAAATCACGTGCTGTAATGAGGTAAAAGTCTATTTACTTGTAAACCGGATAGAGGACTGTGTACATCTTTTTAAAAGATGTTTCTTTTCTACAAAATAATTTGGGGGGGAGCATTTGTTAAATTTGGTATATATGGAGAAATATTTTGAGCTTATGGTTTTCTTGAAATGTATAAATTAAAAACAAAGCCAGTTTTCTGGCTTCAAAGTTACATTCTGTAAGCACAAATAAGAGTGAAGATAGTGGACTGCACAATTGCAAAACTACCATTCATTTTGATGAAACTTGATCTCCAGTCGGTTGAGAGTTTGATCATCAATCAATCCCCCCCTGCCATGGCATCAGGTTCTTTTTGTCACTGTTTAGAATTTTGTATTCTTATTTCACATTACACTTAAGCATTTTGTTCATTTTGATCCCCTATTCTTTTGAAACAAATGTTATCATCAACCTAGATTTGTAAAGGATCTAATTTTCATAGCCTGCAGAAAAGCTTGACTTAAACTTCTAATAGGCCTGAGTAGCTTCTTTTTCCTGGAGTAATTCACTTTAAGGGCTTTTTGAATCAATTTCCATTGTTATAATCATTCCTCACCCCCCTACATGCTCGAAAGGGGAAACAATGTAGTGTAAGCATTAAATTCAAGACACATTTTTTTTCAGACTTTAAGCCATTGATGTAATGTACATTAAAAATTTTTTTCTAGTGTTAGAGAAAATTATTTCAGCAGTTAGACAAGAGAAGCTGCTTCTATATGTAGGCAGATTTCATAGCTCTTTACATCTACGTGGACTGGATAAAGGCCTTCAGAGTCATTGATCAGGTCACTGATCAGGTCAGCCAGTGGGGGGTGGAGGGTGTATAATTTGCCATTGACCTTTGTCTTAATTCCATTAGTAACTGGTTAGTTGTAGGCCATTATATTAATGCCTTATAGCAATACTGTGACTTCTCTAAGTTAGAAACATAAGGCCCCAAAGTTCCCAAGCAAAAAGCCTGTCACGTACAACATGGCTTAGCTACTCATACCAAATGGTCACCAGAAACCAAATATGTGCCCTGTCAATCTGAAAAATCTCTTTTATTGTGGATCAAGAAAGGAAGATGAAATTTTAAAAAGAGGGTTCATGAGCAAAGAAAAAGATGCATGTTAGCACTAAGATAAAATAAATTTGATCAGAGAAGAAGCAGGCTTGAAGTAACTGATGTGTTTAACCGTTGGTTTTTAATTTTGCAGTCTGAAAATTCTGGACTCAGAACTTTTTTTCTTCTCAATGCTACAGTTGGAAAATCTGTGTGTAATCCCCCCATTTGATTCATTGTGATAGCGAGGCTCTTCTAGAAATATGAACAGTCAGGGCTTCTCCCGGATGTGTTTGCACACCCTGAAGGAGCTCAGATTGGGAGGATTCATGAGAGTGTTATGGTACTGCTTTGGAGACAAATATCCGTGCCTCTTCTGTGCAGGAAAGAAATGCAGTGATTTTCATCTGGAAATGTCAGAAATGAATGGCATTGGTGTTTCTGTGCTGTTTGTCTGACCTTGCATTTTCTACTGCAGCAAGCAACAGTGCGATTTCCTTGGTCCTAAGAGACTTCCCTGAGCCTGTGGCACCATTGTTGGGAAAAATATATGGAGACTACGTTATTATGTTCCCCCTAAACTGTCCGTTCTTTATGTTTATAATTGTGTCTATAAATGCCCTCAGTGACAAGCTGCTTAGATTTAAACCATTTGACCTGTGCACTCTTGTTCTGAGCCTGACTAAGGGTGAAGCTGGGTACTTGGGAGAGGAGATAGAACTGGAGGAGTGTGTAGTATGTATTGCTCTTGCTTTTAGTTGACTTTGATTTGAACCTAAACCTCTTTTGGCATTTTACATGTAAGATCATATCATCCAAGAGTGGAGGGATGGAAGTTCCATTTGACCTTTGGATCAGGAGTATTGTATATAGGTTTCATCTAAGAAACACGATGCATGTGAGCATATGCAACAGTGACACACATACACAAGCACAACTCTTTGAGCGTGGCAGTCTTCTTTTCTTGACCAGTGTAGGAAAGCTGTGCACTGGAAGCTGCTATTTTCATCCACCTTCTAGTCTTTCTTTTCTCTTGTTTCTTCTTTGTTGTACATGTGGGTTATATACCATGTGTTAAATATGCAATAAAGTGTTTACTGGATGCCCTTCTAAAGGGTAGTCCTTTGTAAAGCTGTACAGACTTTGCAGTTCAAGCACAATGTGCACATGTTAGTTTTATATACAGCGAAACTTGATTTTTTGCAGATGGAAAGGTATTATGTTTCTATACAAAGTAAATGGATCGTTTGTGCTTAATGTAAAGCTGCTTTATAAAATTGTAAAATAAAGTTTTTATCTTGAGAGCACTATGCCTGAGTGATTCTGTTTGGCTGCTCATTTTCCAGGAGGGTGTGGAAGAAGCAGACCAGGGCTAAATTGAGTGATGGCAGCAGCCCATTACTTCCACAGCCATTCTGAATAGATAACTTCCTGTTAGAGCCATGATAGTTAATGTGCTATGTGTCCATTCTGAAACTACCTGCTGACTTTGAGAGGTTCTAAGAATTATGAGGGCGGCCCTTCAAGCTTTCAGTCTAGATAGAGAAACAAAACTAACCCATGGGAAACCATTTTGGAACAGGGCTAAATAATGGCCCACTAAACTTTAGTGCTGTGAGATTTGCAATGTGCTCTATTGATGATTTTATACACATACGTTAAATTAAAATTGTTGGTCTTACACACATATGTTACATTATCATTGTTGGTTTTACACACACATTACATTACGACATATGACCTAAATAAGTATCAGGATTCAAAGAAGGGAGAAATAAATCATTGTAGGTTGGAGACTTCACAATGATATCTGATTCTGGGCCTTGAAAGGGGCAGATGTTCCAGGCCAAGGAACAAAATGATTTCACAGAACATCACCGCAAGAGAAAGGATACCCTTTTCTTTCCTGTTTGGATAACCCTGTTAACTCTGTTCATGCACTCTCACACTCTTATATTTGCCCATTCTCCATAATACCAGGTACTGCTTCTCTTTAAAAAAAAAAGGCTCCTCAGCCCCCTGGGATTTGATTCATGAGTATGTACAAAACTGTAGTCCTGTATCTGACTAAAGAGTATTCTTCCCAAAACTCTGCAGGGTGGAATATCACTCATACAGCCTGAGGTCCAGGGGCAGACTCCCATGCCCTCGCTACTCATTGTCCTCAAAAGGTCTCCTTGCTCCCATCATCAGTGCAAGACCTCAAGCTCTCCCAGCCATCATGGAGTCTAACTATGTCTTTTGGCAAGTCAGCTTCACCTCAGTTAATGAAATAATCTACTTTCTAAAATTTTGTGAGAAATAACACACATACACATATACACACATACACACATGTACAAGTATGTGCATTCAAACAGCCTCAGATACTCATTAGCAGTGTGACCCTGGGCAAGTCACTTAACTTCTGCCTTGGACGCATCTAGATAGCTCGGTGGATAGAGTGCTGGGCCTGGTGTCAGGAAGACCCGAGTTTAAATTCAGCCTCAGACAGTCACTAGCTGTGTGACCCTGAGTAAGTCACTTAACCTCTCTCAGCCTTAATCTGCTGCAAAAGGAAATAACAAATGACTCCAGTCTCTTTGCCAAGAAAATCCCATGAACAGTGTGTTCTACAGGGTCAGGAAGTGTTCAGAGACCACTGAGCCACAACAATACAGGTAGGTGTACACCTTTTGTTATGTGCAGTCAGCAACAAGTTACCTGCTCATAGTTATCTTGTAGGGCTTCTCTAGTCTTGTATTTGAAATTGAACGGTTATGATACCTTGGATACCTTTGAAGCCATGTGCACATCAGAGCACTTGGCATTAAACTTCACCCACATACAACAGTCCTAACCATACAGTACTAGAGAATCGTAAGTAAATAACTCTTACATTTTACCCCAGCTTACTATTCATCTGTCCATTGTTTTCTGTCTTTAAAATGCCCTAAAACAATAGCAAAATGAGCCAGGGTTCAATAAAATTCAATAAAGGTAGGTTGGGACCAGGTAGATCTGGATCCCTTAGCTCTGTCAAGGATTTAACGGTAACATCCTATATCAAAGTCCCCATTCAGACTTTGCTTTCTTCATAATGCCTGCCCCAGAGTTTTCCAAGAATGAGAACTTTAGACTGAGGTTTGGAGCGTTAGGATATTTGTAGTCACATGTAAAGGGTCATGGAAAGAAGGAACTGTTTGGATTCCGGAGAACCATCTTGTCACCTTGTACAATTAATTTCCCTTTTCTGGACTAAAGTGCCCTTAAAAATAAGGAGATTGAGAAAGGTGTTCTCTGAGGATCCTTTCAGCTTTGAAATCTTATGATCCTAGGAATTTAAAAATATATAGTGCTGTAATATCAACGCCATTATTGATAAATGCTGCGTAGTAAATTTTTGTTTAGATGCATGAAGTCATTCTTCTCCCTATGTGCCCTGAAGTTGTCCTGGGCTGGCTTAACGACAGGATATAAAATCTAGATTGCAGACAAAATCTAGATTTTCATGACTCCCATTCGCTAAGAGTGGGAAATTGAAAATAGAAGTGAATTTAAATGTTGTCATGGTGATTAATTTGAATGTTTGCTGCCCAATTTGTGGTGAAAGGAGATACATTTACCATCTGCCTAGAATGATTGATACCTTGTGTGCATGTGCTCCATCTCCTGCATGTTAAACAGCAATTCTAAATTGTTCTACTAATTCTTTTCCAGAAAGAAAAAGAAATATAAAGCTAACGTTGCTGTAATGCCCCATTTCTGTAGAGCAGCAATTGAGAAGCAGCGGAAAGGTTGTGAAAGGGGTGGAGAGATGCTGTTGATGATTGAAATAGCCCCCCATCCATGGCACTAAGCAAACAATTTAGTTCAGATGCCATTAGTTAAAATCTGTGCTATACCTGGGGCTTAACACCAGAGAAAATCTAGGGTCTTGGCCCATAATCTGATGTGTTCCCATCTGTGCCTTGAAGTATCAGATTGCATTGGAAGTGAGAATGGCTGCTTTATTCCAGTTGAGGAAAATCTAGTCAGGAAAGGAAATGAATCCCATAGGAGGCCTTGTTTGCATGTAAACATGGCAAAATGGCTCCTTTTTAGTGTATCGACCTCTTTTAACACCTGCAAAGTGAAATCTGGGCAGCCCCTTTTAATAGAGCAGTGCCAAGCACCTTGTGTTTCCCAAAGTAAATGCTTAAATTCTTTCACCTGCAGAGTGAATGAGAAGAAAAAACTGGCTATGACTTCTTTAGAAAGGTGGTATTTTGGAACTGGAAAGGACCTTAGAAATCCAGTCCAGCCCCTTGAGATGAAAAAAACTCAGCCCATGACTTGCCAACAGATAAGAGTAAGTTGTAGAGTGGTTGTCCTCTTCCTCAAGATCCAGGGCTCCTGCCATTAATGCCAGAAGGCTCATCACCATCTCTAGCCAAAAGCACCTTTGCTTTCCAAAAATGCACCCCAGGCATTAGTTTGGGAATCCTTGTGCTGGCACTGGAGTTAGAAACAGAATAGATGCAAAACTAGACTTAGTGCCCTACTACCCATGAGGCTTTGGGCAATTTGCTTCACAACTCTTTGGGACTGAGTTTGCTTCTTTGTAAAAACTAGATAATCTCCAAGATCCCTGCCAGCTCTGACACAATTACTTAGACATGCTTTCCCAGGCCTAAGCAGATATTAAATGTCCATGACGATGCATTTGGTGCCTGTTTACAAGCAAGTTGGTGCTCTGAGTTTGTATTCCCTGCTGATTGGTTTTGCTTCCTAACTGATGGTAGTGAATTATCCCATGCACATCCAGACATTTTGCAAATGCCTCTAAAGAAGGGATCTGTCTGTAATCTTGTGGAGTAGACTTTGAACCTAGATCTAGGAATGTTTTAATTTTTTCTCTCTACACCCCTTATTCTCCTGTGTTTGAGAAAGGATATAACCACTCCTTCATGATTTGCCTAAACCTCTGACAGACAGGGTACCTGGAAAATCTTAGAGTTCTGAGGGGGTTTTTTTGGCATGGTGGTTTGTGTTTTTTTGCACAAAGATTTTGGGGACACCCTGTATAATAACTACATATGGACAAATCACTTAATCTCTCCATGCTCCCTGGGAAACTCTAAAACTCATAAATTTTAAACAAGTTGCCAGTTTTGCAGTGAGAGTTCCTTATACTATATCAGACAGTACTGGCCACAAGTGTCCCACACCCACAACCTTCCTGAGTGCTACCAGACCAAATTAAAATGTAATTAGGAAATATTTAACAAAACAAAAATGCAATAGAATGTAAGAAATGTTAATATTTGGTTTTCTAAATCAGTATGCAGTCTAGTCTACAGTATGGTATGCCCCATTCCTCTCCACTTTCCCACCCCCTTGTTACTATTTGAGTTAGATGCCACTGGAATCACAGGTCTGGGCAAAACATTTTTCATTCCTGTGATCTTAGGGTAGAGACTTAGGACAGAACTTTTGTGATGGAGTCCAACCCCTTTACTTTACAGATGAAGAAATTGTCACAGAGAGGTAAAATGACTGGCTCCTCAAGGGTAAAGAGATTTGCCAGATGTCCCACAGCTAGTAAGTTAACAGATCCAAGATTTAAACTGAGATCTCACTCCAGATTCACTGCCTTTTCCACTATTCTATACTTCTTTAAGACAGATTCCGAAAGCCCAGACCCTCCTTACTATATTCTGAGCAGCCTTCAGGACACTTCAGGATACTTTCAGTCCTTCCTCTGCCAGGCAACTGTTTTCCCATAGCTGAACTCCACTGAGATTGGTCCAGCCTCAAAATATGCACAGAAAAACTCCCAAACAAAGGCAGGAAGTGACTTCAGGCATCAGTCGAGCCACCTTAGAATCTGTTCTTGTTGTCTAGCTGACTTGGGCACTGACAACCTATCTAACCCCCTGACCCTAGCCCAGCCTCATGGAGGCCTCTCCATGACGCAGCAGATAGAACTCAGGAACTCAGACACAACCGAGTTCAAATCCAGCCTCAGCCACGGGCACATTCACTTAACCTCTGCCAGTCTCAGTTTCCTCATCTGTAAAATGGAGATAATAATCTCTCCCAGAGCTGTTGTGAGGATGAAATGAGGTCATGTTTATAATGCACTTTGCAATCCTTAAAGCAACATAAGTGCTAATTGTTTTTTGTTGTTTTTCTTACTAGACCCTAGAAATATACAGATAAAAAACAATCAGCCGTTGCCCTCCTGAAGTTTTTCTGAAGCTAAATGTTTTATCCAAGTTCACTTAGTTAATAAGTAGCTAAGAGGGGATTTGAGGCCACATTTGGCTTGAGGCCAGATCAGTGGCCCTGCTGAACAGTGACTATGTATGTGGCCACCAGAGAGAGGGACACAGAAGAAGCAGGGTTTGGTCCCTGGTTTTAGGAGAATAAAATGCAGTTGGAACAGGGGAGTGCTGGAGCTGGCTCAAATCAGCCATTGAGAGCGATTGTTAGATGTTCATTATGAGCAAATTACACCTCGGATATCAGGAAGTGCTACAAACCAGGGCTTGACTTATTTCATTATCCAGACTTAAGAGAGTGATGGAGAACATTTTAGTAATGCAAATTAAACTTAAAAGTGTGTGATATGTAATTTTCTTTCCCCAAAGAGCTAATTGTTAAACATTTACCAACACTTTGCTGATTTGTATTAAAAAGATACACAAAACAAGAGGGAACATGGCAGTTGGGTAGAACCAAAGGTGAGGTTGTCAGTACAGACTGTGGGCAATGTGGGGGTTCAGAGAGAGGAGACGTCACTGGAGATTATGCAGCACCGTCTTTCCAGGAAGCCAAATTCACAGCCTGGGTTTCTGCTGAACTCACTTTCCCTCACCTCATATTAAAAAGTTGCCATATTTGGTCATTTCTCTCTGAACAACATTTCACATCCATCTACTTCCCCATACTCAGCAACCACCTTAGTCCAGACCCTCTTCACTTCTTTACAATTTTGTAGCTTCTTAATTTATCTCCCTCCATCAGCTCTCTCTCCACTACAATCCGCCCTCCAGAGTGACCGTGGTCACTTTCCTAAAGTTTAGGTCTGACCATGTTGCTCTCCTCCTCAGTGAACTCCAGTGGTTGCCTGTCACCCCTGGGATCAAATATAAACTCTGTTTAGCAAGTGAAGCTTTTCGCAACGCGGTCCCACCCTGCCTTTCCACCCTTACTTCCCGCACTCTATGACCCAGTCTGACTGGTCTTTTTGCTCCCCTGGCCGTCTCTCATCTCCGCGCTCTCTGCTCATTGGCTCTCCCTTAAGGCTACAATCTTCTTCATTTCTTCCTCTTGGAATCTGTGGTCTCCTTCCACACCCAGCTCAAATGCACCTTTTACATAAAACCTTTCATGATCCTCACAGTCACTACTGCCTTTCCCCCAAAATTCGCTTTGTATCCAATTTGCACATTCCAGCATAGGTATACATTGTCTCCCCTGTAGGATGGAAGTAAGCTCCTTGAAAGCAGATAATTCACTTTCACTTTTATCTTTGTATACTTAGCATACTTGTTATATATACTCTGTGTATGTGTGCGTGTGTGTATACTTGGTATAATAGCTTTAGCATAGAGCCTAGTATTTAAGAAATGGGTTTGTCAGGGGAAGCAATTACACAGCACCTACTATGTGCCAAGTTCTGTACTAAACACTACAAATATGAGCTCATTTGATCCTCACCATAGCCCTAGGAGGTAGATGCTGTTATTATCCCCTTTTTACTGCTGAGGAAGCCAAGGTTAAGTGACTTGCCCAGGGTCACAGAGCTGTAAGTCACCCAGATTTAAACTTGGGTTTTCCTGCCTCCAGGCCGAGTGCCCTGTCCACTAGCCCACCTAACCAAGTGGAGAGGAAGCCTACATGCTTGGACATATTGAATTTAAGATGCTAAGGACTCAGAAAGAATCACAGTTTACAGAATATACCTACTAAACCTTACAGTCTAGTAAGGGGATAAGACACAAATACAGATCACTATAGTACACAATATTTTATAATTGCAGGAGGAAGCAAAATGGTATGTGAGGTCAGAAAGGAGGAAAGATCGATCGGTATTAACAGGGTTTTGAAAAAAGAGGGCTTCATAGAGGAGACAGCCTTCAAATTGGACCTTAAAGGAAGGATAGTAATTCAGCAAGGAAAGGAAGGGGAGAAAGGGCATTTCAGACAAGGGATTTGCATTAGCAGAGAATGTAGAGTGTTTTCTCAAAGGGTGGAAAAATAGTTCAGTTAGACTGAAGCAAAGAGTATGGGAGAGAATCAGGCTGGAAAGGTAGACTGGCATCAGATGATGAGATGCCAGACTAAAAAAAAAAGTTTCTTTTTTTGCTTGAGAGGCAAAAGAGAGCCATTGAAGATTTTAGAACAAAGGAGTGATGTGATTAGATTTCTGCTCGAGGAAGGTCATTCTGTCAGTGGAAACAGTGAATGGGGCTAGGGGAGAGAAGAGAACAGAAATGAGAAATTTTGTAAAGAGGCCGTTGCACTAGCCAAGGCAGGTGGTAGTGGTAAAGGCTTATAGTAGACTGATGACAGGGAGAATAGAAAGGAGAGAGTGGATAATGGTGAAAAGCTAGTTCCCAGTCTTTCCTCTCATCTGCTTACTTTCCAAAGCAATATGTGTCCATTTTGATCGATACCTTAATAAAATGGTTCCTCTTATGACAGAATGGAGAAGGGAAAGGGAGATTGTGTGTGTGTGTGTGTGTGTGTGTGTGTGTGTGTGTTGACGGAGACAGAGACAGAGAGACAGAGACAGATACACAGAGAGACAGGTATGGGAGGAAGTGGCATCCATCATATGGTGTGGCTGTCTACTCCATCAATACTTGGGGGCCATCCCTCTGCACAAACCTTTCCTGATCAAGCCTTTCCTGTCTCTTCTAGGCCAGTGACTGCAGCTACATTGCTCATGCAAACTTCACCCAAGAGGAAGAAGCTTTAGAAAAGGTTTCCTCCCTCCCTACCAAGGACAGAATTAGCTCTTTAATAGCATTCACCAGAAAGACACCATCTTTGCTGGCAGCTGGGGTGAAGAAATCCATTTAATAAAAATGTGTCTCTTTGGGATGAAAATTCGCCAGTTACTGTTTGCCTTTAATGAAGGCAATTTGGATCTTTGGTGTCTATTGATGGGTTTTTTGGGAAGCAAATCACCTGTGAGAAGTGCTGGGCAGCAGCTCCAAGGAGCTGCCTGTAACCCCTCCACCTGAAAGCTTCACTTTGTTTGTACATTACATGGCTCTATTTAAATGTCATTTTGACTTTAGAGGCGGGAGGCACTGAAATAAATCTCAACAATTGTGGACAATTTTGATTTGTGCTAATAACATCACATTAAACTGACAAATTGCTCCTTTGAGAATCCTGGCAGGGAAAAGTGGCAGATGCGGGGTTTCTCATCTATTACATCCCAGGATCTCCCTTATTGTTCTCTGAACTAATCCCAGGGAAAATACCCCAAAGCAGAGCCCATTATGGCCTTTACTCAGGAAATTCGCTTTATAGAAGAGGGAACTGAGTCTTGAAGACATAAAGGGACTTGCCCAAAATTAGACAGTCAGTCAGTGAGAGATCCAGAATTAGAATCCAGGACTCAATCACTTTACCTCATTTCACTGAATAATAATTCATTAAAGAGGTTCTTTAAAAACTGTTTTCATGATGTCCATCCCATGCTCTAAATCATAATGGTTTCCCATTTCCTTCTCTCTCTTAACTAATCTCCTCTGCCTGGCATCCAAGGCCTTCCACAACCCAGTCCTTACTTATCCTTCTCCTTTCCTGGCCAGTTTGGTTTTCTCTTTCTCATTCTTGACTTTTTCCTTTTTACTCATAGTTCTTTTCTTGTTTGAAATGTCCTCCTTTATCAGTTCAAATTCTACTGCTATTTCAAGGCTCAGGCCAACAAGCATCTCTGTCTCTAGAAAGTTCAGGGAGGATTTGCACTTCTGGTGTGAGTGAGGGTTTGCTGAGCTTTTCCAGGGCTGTTCATCCACCTTTAGGATCCACCTGTCACCCAACTCTCACCGGTGACTTCAAGAAACTATTGCACATACAGCAGCCACGCACCAGTAAAATCCTCTTGACAAACGGACTCAGTCAGGTCGAGGTCACTGCAAGACCTCAAACTTCTTGGTAAATTAAGGGGTTGTCTGCCCCAAGCATGTGAAGACTTTTCCTAGCAGAATGGACGGACAAGAACCGTTTGTTCCAAAGGCCATAAAGGCAGCTGAAGCAGACTTGCCCAGACATCAAAGATGCGAAGGTCGTTTGGTGCATCCTGGGCCATCACCAGTGATCTTAACTCTTGTCTTGCTGCTGTACTTTGATGACCCTGGGAGAGAGAGGGAGGCTGAGGACTTTGTGTATCTCTGCCTCACTCAAATCCAATTCACACAGGAGTCAAGACATCCCCAGTGATGTCACTGGTCCTTTTTCTAAAAAGAATAAACAGCACCCTGACCTAGAGGCAGCTGGGTAGTACCATAGTACACAGTAATACAGTAGTACATAGTACACAATATGCTGGTCAGAAAAACCCGAGTTTTTGTTCTCACTAGCCCTGTGACCCTGGGCAAGTCACTTAACCTTTGTTTCCTGGACTGTAAAATGGGAATGATAAAAGTACCTACTTCCCAGAGTAGTTGTGAAGATAAAACGATCCTTTCTTTTCTGACACTGCCACCAGGCTGCTGTAGGTCCTCATGCCCTCACACCTGGACTGTTGCAATAGCCTGCATGCCTAACTCCTGTATGTCCGCTCCAGCCCATTCTCCATTCAAGTTGCCTTCCAAAATTCAGAGTCTTGAGGACATGGAACATGGTATGTTTTGATAAAGAGACAGAGAAGTAGAATGTACTTGTGAGGATCCCTTCTGTTCTCTGGACCTCACTCAGTTTCTTTACCTATAAAATGAAAATGCTGGACTAGGTGATCTCTCTCCTGGCTCTAAATTGTCCCATCCCCTGAACACTATGCATTGACCTGTTGATGTCCTAAACCCCAGCAGCCAAGCAGCCCCAAATTTAGGAAGGGCCATGAAAGAGAGGACAGAATTTAACCTTGAGATTTGAGCCTTTAGGGGATTGGAGGAAGAATTAAAGAGTGTCCTGTGCTGGTCAGTACAATTCAAGGGGTGTTTACTGAGAGTTTACTCTGCACCCAGCACTGCCAGAGTGGTGTATGGTAGACACTACAGTAGTCTTCTCGCTGAATCGATGTCCAAGTTATATGGACTAAGTCACTGGTCCAAATGCATATATATAATCTGGGCAGTTTAGATTCTTCATTTACTTGATTTTTTGTGTGACTTCCTAAATTGATCTTTCTTTCGTAATTGTGGCTGTCATGGAAGAGATTCTATGGTTTTGGAGGCAGCTAGATGGCACAGTGGATAGAACCTGTTACCAAGAAGACTTGAGTTCAAATCCTGTCTCAGATACTTGCTTCCTGTTTAATCCTGGAGAAGCCACTTCATCTCTGTCTGCCTCAACTGTGGAATAGGGATAATAATGGCACCCATCTCCCAAGACTGTTTTGAGAATCAAATGAGTTAATATTAGTAAAATGTTTAGCATACTGCCTCCAATGTGGTAGGCATTTAATACATGGTTGTTTCTTTTCTTCTTTCTGGGGCTTAATACAATTAGTCAAAGACATATGCAAACAGGAACATATAGAAACCTTGCCATTTACAGAAAGGTTTGTTAATACTTTCTAGGAAATAAATCCCCCAGGCAGTCTAATGAAGCATATGGATTCTTTCTCAGAATATGGGGGTGTTCATAATTAAAGAAAATGCTAAATTTCAGTTAAAGGTTAATTTAAAAACAAAAATGTATTTTTTTTCCCATCCAAGTTCATGGACAGCAAGTTAAGAACCCCGGATCTTATTTCCACAATAAATTCAAAACAGATAAATGGACTTAATGATAATGCCATAAAAAAATTAGAAAGGATCAGATACCTTTCATAGCTATGATTAGAAAATGTATTCTTTATTTTATTTTTTTATGTTTTGGCTTTTTGGAGGGCAATTGGGGCTAAGTGACTTGCCAAAGGTCATTTGTGAAATTCTGAATTGCTTTCCATAATGGTTATATTGACTCACAGCTCCACCAACAATGCATTAGTATGTCTATCTTCTCACAACCCCTTCAATATTGATTATTTCTGTCTTTTGTCATTCCGGACAATTTGTGGGTATAAAGTGATTTGAATTTGTCATTATTAATGATTTGGAATATTTTTCATATGATTAATAGTTTGCAATTCATTTGAGAGTTTTTGTGTGTCTGTGTTAACTGTCTGAGGTTGAATTTGAGCTCAGGTTCTCCTGACTCCAGGGCCCAATGCTCTATTCACTGCGCTACCTAGCTGCTCCAGAAAATGTATTCTTAATCAAACAAGGGATAGAAAGCATTGCAAAAGATAAAATAGTTAATCCTACATTCAACTGAAAAGTTTCTGAACAAACACAATTAATGCAGCAAGGACATGAGAAATGGTCAAATGGGAAAAAAAAATTTTGTGTCAAAATTTTCAAACAAGAAATATAGGAAACTAATAGATATAAGACCAAAAACCATTCCCCAAATGACAGTCAAATGACATGAACAAACTGCCCTCAAATAAATTACAAACTACTAACCATATGAAAAAATATTCCAAATCAGTAAGAACAAATGCAAATCACCTTATACCCACAAATTGTCCAGGATGACAAAGGATGGAAATAATCAATACTGAAGGGTTTGTGAGAAGAGAGATAACACTATTGCATTGTTGGTGGAGCTGTGAGTCAATACAGTCGTTATGGAAAGCAATTCAGAATTATTCAAATAAAGTGACTAAAAATGTCCATACCCTTTGCCCCAGAGATTCTGTTTTGGGGCTTGTACCCTACGAGAGTCACTGATAAAAGGAAATTCTTCCTAAACACCAAAATATTTATAGCAACATTTTTTCTATGGTAGCAATGAACTGGAAACAGAGCAATAGGGGAGTAGTTAAATAAATTTGGTATACCAATGTAGTGGAATATTGCTGTGCTGAAAGAAATGATGAATATGATGCATACGGAGAAGGATAGAAAGATTTACTTAATATAACACAGAGTGAAACAAGCAAAGCCAAGAAAACAACATATGAGATTGCTACAACACCGTAAGTGGTAAAAAAAACAAAAACCCACAAAACAGTTGAAAGTAAATGTTGCAAAATTACAAAGATCAAGCACGGTTCAAGAGAAGAGATATGAGGATACACCTTCACCTTTGCCTTGTCACAGAGGTGGGAGGTCCACAAATGTGTTGTACATATTTTCAGAGTTTTTCAATGTATTGTTCAGCTGATGTTTTCCCCCTCTTTTCCTTTGTTTGCTTTTATGTCTTTAAAAATACTATTTGTTATATGGAATAGTTCTCTAGGAGGTGGGGTAGATTTGGTGGGCAAAATTATACTATCTTAAAAAAGATCAATAAAAATCTATTTCTACAAAAGAACAAAGTGAATGTTGCAAAATTACAAAGAACAAGCATGATCTCAAAAAAGAGAGATGAGAAGGCAAACATTCCATTCCTTTGCAGAGGTGGGAGGTCCCCAAGCAAGATATGTTTTTCACACTTTTTTGGTGTTTCCAATATGTCTTTCTTACTTTTGTCTCTTCTTCTTCTTCTTCTTCTTCTTCTTCTTCTTCTTCTTCTTCTTCTTCTTCTTCTTCTTTTAATATTTCTTATATGGGATGCTTCTTTGGGATAAAAAAGAGGTAGGAAATTCTGATAATGTAAAAATGAAGATACCAATACAAAATGATTTTTTTAAACTCCTGATCTATAGTGATCAGGACTTGGGTCATATGGGGGACTTACTCCATGGACTTACTTCATGGTATCTCCACCATGAGCTATAGTGTTCTTGGACTTTGCGCAGGCAATCTTCCATGACATCTTTCACACATATATTTCCCTATTTTATGTCTCACATGGTATTGATAAGCAGAGAATCATTGATTCTCACAGTCATCTCTATAATTGCATTTTTAGGTAACTATAATACAAAATAATGAAAGACTTATAAGTACACCAAAAAACTGTAAAACAAGGTGCCTTGTGAAGTTTTAGCTGAAAAAGATTGCTATTGACTTGGAGAATGAGGACTCAATAAAGACTGTGACTTTAGTTAGGCTTTAAAGGAAGGTGTGACTTGAGATGGCAAAGATTATAGATTTTAGCATATGTGAATAAGACACATTCATAAGACTTTACATATCCCTTAGAATCAAACACAGAACTATCCACAAACCAGAATAGGTACCCAGCAAGTGTCTGTCCAATGAAGAAATGAATAAGTTGCCCAGAAAACATAAGTTTAACTGCACGTAAATCTGACAATGTTGCTTCATTGCTCCAAAAACCTTCAGTGTATCCCTTTTGCCTTTAGAATAAATTACAAAGTCCTCAGCCTAATATTTAAGATCTTTCCTAATCTCATTCCAACTTACTTTTTTTGAGAATTTTTTGTATTTATTTAGTATTTAGTTTTTCAATAGAGATAAAGAATGAATGTGTTTGAATTGGAGGGAAGGTGTGTAGAAAGCTAATGCAAACACATAGAAGCAGTAGAGTAGGGAACTTAGCAGTATAGTTTGGCTGGAAGATGTGTGTGATGGGGATACTGTGAAGTAAGTCCATGACAACTTTGAAAGACTTAAGATGAAAAATGTTATCTATCTCCAGAGAAAGAAGTGATGGTGTCAGTGACATTTTAGCCACTTTATTTGTGAAATTCTGAATTGCTTTCCATAATGGTTATATTGACTCACAGCTCCACCAACAATGCATTAGTATGTCTATCTTCTCACAACCCCTTCAATATTGATTATTTCTGTCTTTTGTCATTCCGGACAATTTGTGGGTATAAAGTGATTTGAATTTGTCATTATTAATGATTTGGAATATTTTTCATATGATTAATAGTTTGCAATTCATTTGAGAGCAGTTCATGTCCTTCAATTGAGAAATGGCTTTTGGTCATTTATTTGTTAGTTTTAATTTTACATGTAAAAACAATTTCCAACATTTGTTTTTAAAACTTTTAGTTCCAAATTCTCTCCCTTCCTCCCTCCACACTCCCCTTCATTGAAAAGGCAAGCAATTCCATATAGGTTATATGTGTGTAGTCATGCAAAATATATCCATAAGAGTCATGTTGTAAAAGAAAACATAGACCAAAAAAAAAAAACTCAAGAAAAATAAAGGAAGTGGAAAAAGAGTTGCTTCAATCAGCATTCAGACACCATCAGTTCTTCTCTGGGGATAGGTAGCTTTTTTCATTCTAAGTTCTTCAGAGTTGTCATGGATCATTCTGACTTACTTTTTAAGACTTACTTTACAGCATCCCCTTCACACACCACATCTTTCAGCCAGACTATGCTCCTAAGTTCTCTATTCTCCTGCTTCTATGTGCAAACACTGACTTTCTACACTCCTTCCCTCCAGTTCAAACACATTCATTCTTCATCTCTATTGAAGTATCTGTTCCTTCATTATTTACCACCTTCTCCACCAAACCTTCCCTGATTCTATAAAGATGAGGAGGAAGTTTTGATGCCCTGTCTTGGATGCTAAGGTTCCATAGAGGGGAGCGTTGGTAGCCAGGACAGGACTGGCACTTGGAGACACAGGGAGCTCAGTGTTGAAAAGCAATTTTGCCTAAAAGCAAACATTGTGGCACAGGAAATTGAGGGCCAGTCTCTGAGTTAACACAACCAGGGTTCAGGCTCTTCTAGAACTCATACTAGGCCTCATACTAAAGGTCTCATACTAGTCTCATACTAGAGACTTGCCTGGGATATAGAGGTTAAGACTTTAAATTGAGGAAGGTCAACAGAATGGAAATCAAACTGGTCTTAGAGTGAGAGGTATTGAATCAACACTCTGCTAATTACTGACTGCCCATGTGACCTTAGGCAAATCTCTTTCCCTCTCAGGGCTTATTTGCTCATCAGTAAAACGAAGGGGTGGAACCCTAAACTCCTTCCAGGAAAGCTGCTACCTATTCTTCTAACATGTGCGGCAACCCACAACTTTTCCAACATCAGCTTTTCCAGATAAGCAACCACCGATGGGGAGTGGCTGGAGGAGAGGGAGGCTGCCAATCCATTTTTTAATCCTCTTGAGTCATGCATAGTCTGAAGCAGGCAGGGATGGGGGAAGAGGAACCTCTTACCAGAGAAGAGTGACTGAGAGAGTGAGGGTATTCCCAACTGTGCCTCTTGAATGTTCCACAGGAAGTGAAGGAGGCTGAGAGAAGAATGTAATGATTCTAAATTGCCTAACACTTTCTTACTTGACCCTCACAATAACCTTTGGGGCTGACAATATGTATATTATCTGTCCCCCCCCCTTTCTTTCTCTCTTCTTTCTCTGTCTCTCTCCTCTGTCTCTCTCACACACACACACGTGTGTGCGTACACACACACACACACACACACACACACACACACACACACACACACACCTGCTCTCACGGACTGGGGGAAAGAGGATGGGAAGAAGGGGAGGCGTAATCCCTTCCCTGAGCATCCTCTAACACTACTGTCTTTAAACCTGGTCTTCTTCTGTCCTTCCCACCCCATCCCTGATGGACAAAATGGCACCATTAGCTCAGCACCCCTTTTACTTTTTGTGGAAGAAGCTTAATGTAGCAAATAGAGAGCCTACTTAGAAGATAAGAAGACCTGGGTTCAAATTCTACTTTTCATACCTGGTGTCTGGGTGATCTTGGGGGAGTCCCTGAACTTCTTTCAGTCTCGGAGGCTGTAAATTTCAGAGAAAGTATTGATCTACACTGGTAAAAAGGAATTACCTCACCTTAGAGTTCCCTGTGCTAGATATAAGTCCTTGTGCTTTCCTTTAACCCTTAATCCTTGAGCAAAATTTAAATCACTCAATGAGGAGTCCCTCATTCAAGCTGTGATTCCTCATTTCACCTCAGTCTGAATGAGATGACCAGGTCCCTTCCTCAGAGCAGAGCATATAAGAAAGGAGGAAGGCATTGGGCACTCAAAGAAGGCCAGAAACGAATGCAACCAAGGCAGACTCCTCAAAAGCCCTTTTGAGATTTTGTGGTTCTGAGCCTGGGAAACACAAAGACTGACCGCGATTTTGAAGCAACCAAGACTTATCTTTCAACTACACCCGGAACCTGGAACTACACCCCAAGCCTCTCTTGCCTCCTTTGTGCCCCTCCCAAGCAATGCCCAGTCTAGCCATTTATGAATCCATGAATAGCTCTAAATAGATTTTCTTCCTTGTTCAGAAAGTTATTCGTTCTGCATATGGGCTTTAAATCAATGCACCAGCGCCCCTTCCAGTGACATATTCATAGCTCTTACATGCCCTGTAAGCAGATCTTGTCAGTGCATTAATATTTTTAATTACAAACTGAATTAAAATAGATTAACTGAAAAAGGTAGCCAGCACTGTAGCTAAGCGGTGGGGGTGGAGCAGGGACATTGTCTGACTGGTAGCACCCTTAACCCCAAACTATGAAAAACAGCTGTGGCCTGCCCTTGGTGGAGGATGGGGAAAAGATGGTGGAAAGACCTTCTTTTACTAAATTCTGCAATGTAAACCTAAATCGTTCTTCTCAGTCTCTTTGTCTAAAAGCTAATCAATCAGACATTGGGGTCTTAAATATCTTCTCGGCTCTCTCCTTTCCTCACTCCCAGGCACTTAGAACAGTGCCTTGCCCCAGGATGGCTCTAATAGCTTCTGTATCACATTTAACCATAGAAGCTATTCCAAATGTTTTCATTCCTCTTCAGTCCCCTCTTGAGTCCCCTTTCCCTTTACCCTTTTAGCTGAGGCCCTTATTCATATTTCTTTCCCGAAATTAAGGCCATTCACCAAGAGTTCTCTTTCCTCTTCTCACATCATTCAGACATATTATCATATTATTTCTTCCTTCACTCCTGTCTCACGTGAAGAGGAAGTGACCCTTCTTTTTTCTAAGGGAGAGAGGGAAGGAAGGAAAAAGGAAGGGAAGGAGGGAGGAAGAAAGGAAAGAAGGAAAGAGGAAAAGAAAGAAGGAAGGAGAAAAGAGAAGGGAAGGAAGGGAGAGAGGACATGAGGGAAGAAGAAAGGAAGGAGGGAAGGAAGAAAGGAAGAAAAGAAGGAGGGAATAAAAGAAGGAAAGAAACAGAAAAAGGATTGGAAGGAAAAGGGAAGGGAGGAAAAACAGAAGGAAGGGAGATTAGGTAGGAGGGAGGAAGAAAAGAAAGAGGAAAGAAAGAAGAAAGGAAGGAGGGAAACATTAGGAAGGAGAAAAGAAAAGATGGGAGGGAAGGAAAGAAGGAAGAATGTGAAAACATTTGCTAAGCCTTTATTCTGTGCCAAGCATTATGCTAAGCCTGAGGACAAAAATTAAAAAAAAAAAAAGGAGACAGTTTGTCTCTTTATGGAGCATATATTTTAATAGGAAGAAATGATACATTTAAGGGAGTGGTACCCAGGCAAGGGTGTGTGGGCTTGGAAGATTATAGGGATGGCAAGGGGAGCCTTAGGGGAGTAGACTGACACATGATTTCCAGTAGCAATAGGAGTATTGATTTGTTATGGTTCCAGCTCCAGAAATTGGGGAGGGTGCTCAGACCAGCCTGTAAAGTGAAGCATGGCTGGAGCTGGCTGGATATAATGGGTCCCTTGAAATGCTCACAAATCAATACAGTGCAGGGCCCAGGGCTGAATTCCAAAGCCCAAAAGAGTTATGCATCCTACCCCTCCCAGGGCATGGAAAAAAAAAATCTTGTTTGACTGGCTTAGTCTAGTGTAAGGAATACAGTAACTTCCTCTAACAGCTCAAAAACCCCCTAACTTATCCCGTCTGATAAGACCTGCAGTAATGGCCAAAGCCCCCTTTTCCTCTACTAAAGAGCTTAAATATCAACTAGCTGGCAGTTTCCCCAGCATTCCCTTCACCATTAGTCAGCCCATCCAATATCTTAATTTATATCCTAGGTCCAATACTTTGCCCTCTTCCCTGTCCTATTTGACCCACATAAAAACCCTATCAAAGTTTACCCTGCTTCACCCCTTTTTGGCACCTAATGCTATCCAGGATCTCTGCCGAATGCTCTGGATCCATTTTCCCTGATCCCATCCTCCCTTGTGTCAATGTTTGTCCCTAATAAAGCTTGCTTGCATTATTGGTGGAGTGAACTGATCCAACTCTTCTGGGGAACAATTTAGAACTATGCCCAAAGGGCTGTAAAACTGTGCATAACCTTTGATCCAGCACTACCACTACTAGGTCTGTATCCCAAAGAAATAAAAGAATGGTGAAAGGACCTATTTGTACAAAAAATTTGTAACAGTTCTTTTTTGTAGTGCAAAGAATTGGAAATTGAGAGGATGTTCATTAATTGGGGAATAGCTGAACAAGCTATAGTATGTGACTGTTGATGAGGTGTAGGCTCTGGGACTCCTCCCCCTTTTTTGAGCTCTCCTTGATTCTTTGAGGTACAGCTTCTGGGAAAGTAAACCTTCCCTGGGAAGACATTTGCCTGAGGTCATGAGCCTTGAGATGCGGCTCTGCCCAAGTCTTTAGCCCTCTTTGTTCCAATAGTTTCCCACCCTTGAACTGGCCTGGCTCACCGTTGTCTATGGTCTCCAGGTAGCCTCCAGCAACTTC
>CM053598.1:124171623-124241666 GCA_028646575.1 Pseudocheirus occidentalis
GGGGAGGGATAGGAAGGAGGGGTATATGATCATTGTCACAATATGTCCACTATGAATATGTCCTGTATAATCACACATCCACAGCCTGTATTGGATTGCTTGTCCTTCCAGTGGGGGTGGGTGACAAGGGAGGAATCAAAAGAATCTAGAATTTAAAGCTCCGCAATACCTGCAACTAGCAATCAAGATATACAGGGGCTGGGATAGGGAGACCCTCCCTGCCCTACCAGAAAGTTACAGGCCTCCAAGAGAAAACCATTTGAATACTGTGGAAGCACTATCAGGATAACCCAAGATCTGGCAGCTTCTACACTGAGGGATCGCAGAGCTAACCAGAAAATTAGAGAGCAGATGAGGGGAGGGGCTTTACAGTGGGATTGCTGTTTGGAGTTGGGGAAGGGGAAAGACAGGAAGAAAATTTGTAATTCAAAAATCTCATGAAAATGAAGGATGTAAACAAGAAAACAAATACAAAAACTATTTTAAAATATAAATATATTTAAAAAAATAAAATAAAAAAAGAATTTGGATTCTATAACACTTGATACATATATGCTTAATATCTCTATTGCTTCATTGGCTATAGTTCCTTTTAACAATATGTAGTTTCCTTTCTTATCTCTTTTATTTAAGTCTATTTTTGCTTTTACTTTGTGTGAGATCAGGATAACTAGACCTGCTTTTTTTTTTTTTACTTTAGCTGAAACATAATAGATTCAGCTTCAGCCCCTTTACTCTGTGTGTGTGTCTCTCTGCTTCAAGCATATTTCTTGTAAACAACATATTGAAGGATTCTGGTTTTTGATCTATTCTGCTATTTGCTTAATCTTATTCACATTCACAGTTATGATTACTGCGTATTTCCCTCCATCCTATGCCCCCATTTTTGTCTCTCCTTTCACCCTTTCCCTCCTCGCCAATGTTTTGCTTCTGTCTACCACCTCCCCTAATCTGCCCTCCCTTCTGTCACTCTTTCCCATTCCCCTTCACTTGATCTTCTCCCCTCCTACTTCCCTGTCAGGTAAGAAAGATTTCTATATTCACTGATTGTGTATATTATTCCATCTTTGAGCCAATAATCATGAAAGTAAAGTTCAAACAATGCCCATAATCCACCCTCCCATCTTCCCCTCCCCTGTAATAATTCTTTTGTGCCTCATGTGACATAATTAACCCCATGCTACCTCTCCCTTCCTTCTGCACTCAGTGTACGCCTCTTTCTCATACCTTAATTATTTTTATGTCATTCCCTCAAATGTGCTCTCTAAGAACTATAACTTTTGCAATGAAGCACAACTGTAAGATAGGAAATTCAACATTTAACTGATAGAATCTTATCTAAGGTGGGGAAACTGGTTTCATCTGGTCAAAGTGAGATGTTCTGAGTTGGTATAGTGTCAGTAGAAGCAAACAAACCTGATGTTTCCATCATAAAGTGAAATCTTATGGAAATTATTGCCTATCCCAGGTAATTTACACATGACTGTAGTAGATACTTCATAAATGCTTATTGATTGACTGATTGACAATCTCAAAGACTGTTGAAGAGGCTTAACTGAAGAAATTTCTAAATAGTTTCAATCCCTGTTGTTACAACTCTCAGAACAAAATGAGTTATTTCCTGTTCAACAGTTTCTTCTTCCCCTCTCTATTCGTACATTGAAGTTTGACTGAAAACTTTGAGATTTGTTCAATATGCTCCCACACCCATCCTTACCATATCATGGCTCTATGACCCATTTCTCACATTCTATATCTATTTCCTCTTATTGTGATTATTAGTAATAATAATAGCTAATATTCATATAATACTTCAAAGTTTGCAAAGAAATATTGAAAGAACCTACAGAAGAACCCTCTACAGCCCCCTGAAATAATAACAGAAAAAAAATTAATGTTAAAAATAGTTTGTGAGAGCTATTTAAAAGCTTATAATAAAAAAGGAATAAAAGAAGAAGTAAGTTTGGAAATCAGGATGGGAATTTGAGCTCTCAAAAATTAAACCAAAAGGACAAAAAGAGATCAAATGATAACTAATCCTTTCAAAGCAGTAGATTCTCTGGAAAAGAGAATGAAAAATATGGAACTCACATATTCAGAGGTAGAAGAAAATCAACTAAATTAAGCCAAAGGTAGTGAGAATAGAAAAATTCATGGGTTTTCTACAAATGAAGGAAATTGAGCTTGAAGATAGACAGTGAAGAGATAATGTATCTGAAGTATGTTACCCACCCTAGACTTGAAATGCAGAATAAGACCTACATTTTGGACATGGAGGAATTTATTTTACTCAACTATGAAAATTTGTTACGAGGATTCCCTCCTTTTTTCAATTTAAGGGAGGGGAGAGAAATAGAATATAAAGCCTAGGAATAGGATTCTACCACCACCCCTTCCTAGTAAATGAGAAGAGAACAAAAGCTACACTAGAATGAAACACAAACAGGACAGATTTCAAGTTACATGTTGAATTTTTTGTGTAATTAAAAGTCAAATCTACATAATAGAGATGACAGTATCATGTAGCATCCTCTCCTTCTATCCCAAATAGATATAAATGGAGAGTAAGTTACCACATCCCAAGTGAAGATATCATTAGATTAAAGAACAAATCATAAAATAATGAATGTCTATTTCTCAGGGAATTAAAATTACATAACTTACCAAAATTTATGGAATGCTGCTAAAGAAGTCTCCAGAGGAAAATTTCTATCTCTGGAATTGTTAACAAAAATTTTTTAAAGAGATTAATGATTTGAGCATACAATTCTTTAAAACCCTTGAAAACCAACTAATTAACAAACCTAAGCATGAAAAAAGAAATTTTGAAAATCGGAAAAGTAGATTAAGTTAAAAATAAAAGAGATAATTAAGAAATTAAAGAAAGCATAATGTAAAATACCCCAATTAGCAAAATAAGAAATAGTGATCTTAACTGAATATTAGGAAGAAAAATCATGCAAGTCATAACTGAACTATTGGGGGTGGCAGGAGGGTGCAACCCTAGTCCAGATGAATTTACAAATGATTCATCTTCCAAAAGTAGATCTGAATTTTAGAAATATCTAAAATCCTCCCTGACAGCCAAGCTGGGAAATATGTTTTTTGGAAGAAAGGAAGGAAGGAAGGAAGAAAGGAAGGAAGGAAGGAAGGAAGGAAGGAAGGAAGGAAGGAAAAAAGGAAGGAAGAAGGAAAAAAGGGTGAGAGGGACAAAGAAAGGAAGGAGAGTAAGAAAGAGGGAGAGGAAGGAAAGAAGAGAAAGAAGGAAGGAGAGAGAAGGAGGGGGAGAGAATTAGAAGAAAGAAGGAAGGAAGGAAGGAAGGAAGGAAGGAAGGAAGGAAGGAAGGAAGGGAGGAAGGAAGGAAGGAAAGAAGGGAGGGAGGGAGGAAGGAAGGAAAGAAGGGAGGGAGGAAGGAAGGAAGGAAGGAAGGAAAGAAGGAAGGGAGGGAGGGAGGGAGGAAGGAAGAAAGGAAGGAAGGAAGGACAGATGAGAAGACTAACAACAACAAAAATCAAGACATGATTGTAAAGTAATGGAGCTGGTTTTGTATTGTGGTTGCTGAAGGTACCAGTGAGCAGAGGAGGGCAGTATTGGGGGGAACAACTGTTTTTTTGTTGTTGTTGTTTTTTGTTTTTTGGAGGGCAGTTGGGGTTAAGTGACTTGCCCGAGGTCCCACGGCTAGGTTTTTTTGTGTGTGTTAAGTGTCTGAGACCGGATTTGAACTCAGGTACTCCTGACTCCAGGGCCGGTGCTCTATTCACTGTGCCACCTAGCCGCCCAGAACAACTGTTAAAGAAGGAGAAGAGAGAAGCTTCCAGTCATCTCTAAAGCTGCTGCAATGGGTGGCTTCCTTGTCTAACAATGGCTACACATACAAATTAGATACAAAGCAGAAGTCAGAGTACAAAAGAGAGTAGCTGCAATAGAAGCGGAACCGAAGACCATAGAACAGTTAAGTCCCCACCTTTAACCCTGTCCTGGATTCTTTGAAGAAATGACATAATTACAGTACATCAGGGAACCTGTCATTTAAAAACTGGTTATCTCCAAATAAATCTACTCCCATAAGGGATAATTTATATATAAAATAATTATTAGAGGCATTATTATCCCCATTTTACAGATAAAGAAACAAAGATTCAGAAAGGTTGTGAGCTGCCCATATTTGCACAGCTGATAGGTGTCAGATTTGGACTTACACCCATACTTTTTCTGACACCTAGTATAGCACTCTAACCACCGAACCACCTGCCTCTTACTACCATGTTTTAAAAGTTGCAGCCCCAAGATTATCCCTCATTATCACAATTAGCTCAAACTAAGGGCAAAACCATGCCCTTGGCATTTACCACTTAAAGAGTTTTAACATTCTAGCCAGTGAGATGTTATCCCCCAGCTCAGGAAGAAGGAAAGAGGAGAAAGACTTGATTTTGTACAGTTGTGGAAGGGTCTCAGTATGAACAGATCATTGGCCAAGAATGATATGCGACTAATAAATAGCCTGAGTGCCACATTGGGAACCCCAGCATGTTAAAAGGATCAGAAGAAGGCCTCCAGGGAGTTTTATGGATCCTTAACAGAGAATTTATGGAAAGACTTGGACAGGAATCACATAAAATCAGGAGGAATAGAGACCTGAGATCTGCATTGGCATAACAGAAAGTATGAAATCACTCGTTTATCAAACTAAGGACCTGAACTGGAAGAGATATTGTGTCCTGAGCTGCTCAAGTGGTTTCAGTTATGAGCATGGTATTTTAGAAAAGATATTGATAAGCTGTAAGAGGCAACCTGGCATAGTGGATGTAGGGTGAGCCTTGAGATCAGGAAGACCTAGGTTCAAGTCCTGTACTGGTACATAATAGATGGACAAATCACTTCAATTCCCAGTACCCCAGGCAACTATCTAAAATCATAAATCACAGATGAATTGCTGACCTTGAGAGCAGGGACTGATTTTTGTTTTTGCCGCCCCCCCTATTTTTGTATACCTAGCCTTTACCACAGAGTATGGCACATAGTATCTACTTAATAAATGCGAATAGACCGACTGACTGATCTGTTTCAGTGGAGAGAAGTTTTCATACTGGGGCTTCCAAATACTAACGAAATCCTAGGCTTGAACCACTCTACCCCAACCAAAAATAAAGGAATGAATAAAGAAATAAATCTGTGAGTTATAGAGTAGTCCAAGAGTATAATGAGGATGAAGAAATGCCCATGGAAGGATCAGGTGAAGGAACTTAAAATATTTAGCTTGAAAAAGAGAAGACTTAGGGATGTTATGTTAGTAGAACTCAAGTATATGATACGCTAGAGGTAAAAGAAGAAACAGGTTTATTTTGTTTGGTCTAGGAGAGCAGAACTAGCATCTGTACAGGTAGTGGTTAAAGAAAGACATGTGATGAAATGTGTCCAAACAACAAGAGGTATCCATAAGAGGAACGGGGTGGCTATTGTCAGAGGTAGTTGGTTCCCCCTCCCTTAAAGTCTTCAAGCAAAGGCTGGACAGCCACTTGTTAGACATTTTGTTCAGGGCATTTTTGTTCAGATATGTTTTGCACTAGGTGGTATCTGAGGCCTTCCTTCAAGTTTGAGATTCTGTGAAGAAGGGTCCTCATGAGTCCAGCACTTTCAATACCCCTTTTTTATCACACGCACCCCCCCACACACGTGCACGTACACACACACACATACACACACACACACACACACCTTTTCTCAATGGCCTGTGATAACTAAAAGTCTATAATATGGCTTAGATCTTTGTTTCCTATTAAAAAACAAACAATATTATTATGATAATTAACATTTATGCAGCCCTTTAAGGTCTACAAAAACTACACATATATCATCTTATGTGCCCCCTTCACATGCTTATGAAGTAAGTGCTTTTATTATTCCCATTTTACAGAAGAGGAAACTGAGGCAGACAGAGGTTAAAAGACTCACTCAGGTTCACAGTTACTAAGTATCTGAAGCTGGATTTGAACTCAGGTCTTCCTAACTCCAGGTCCAACACTCTAGCTACTACACCACCTAGCTGTCTCGAGAAAGGGTCACTATTAAGCATTAAATCATTTATTCCATTAGCCTCCAAAGTGGGTTATGCTCATTTCAGAGGTTGGCCAAGACAATCCATTTGAATGTAGGAAGAAAATAGTAGTTTTTAATTTTTATGCAAATAATGATAAAGTAAGCTTTATTATTATCTAATCTATGGAACAACATTTTCACCATTACTTGATCCATGTGTCATATGTAGAAAGTAAGGCATCCTGAGGGAAGAGTGAGAGTTTCACAGCATAGACAGAGATGCCCTCACTCATTTTTAGCTTTCCATAGACTGTGGTGTAACAGACCTCTGCAGTGTGCATGTGCCCTATTAAGTGGATTTACAGATTATATTATCTAGTTTTAATTAAACTAACTCTCATAAAATGGACAATTGGCTATAAAAGATTCCTACAAGGAAACCAGTTTGAAGATTATACTAATAATACAAGTACAAAAGAAAATGTCAGAGACATAAGCCGTTGACTGCTTGAAGACAAAAGCTACTAGTATGAGCCTTTGTCAGCCACATGAGGTAAAGACAGTGATAAAAATCTAACCAGGTTTGATAAGAAGTTGATCCCTTAAATTCAAAGTTATTAAGAAGAGTATTTGAAATCTGGACTTTCCTACCAATGTATCATCATTAACAATGAATCCTATTCTGTTGTTGTTATTGTACAGTTGTGTCTGACTGTTCATGAGCCCATTTGGGGTGTTCTTGGCAAAGATGCTGATAGGGTTTGCTATTTCCTTCTCCAGCTCATTTTTTATAATGAGGAAACAGAGGCAGGGTATGCCGGGGTCACACAGCTAGTAAATGTCTGAAGTTGGATTTGAACTTGGGAAGATGAGTCTTCCTGACTCCAGGCCCACTACCCTATCCACTGTACCACCTAGCTGTCCCATCTATATATTATTCCCCAGCCTATCTGTATTCCTCGAGATTTTAGCTAGTGATAGTATGATACCATCATCATTAGAAAGACATGTAAGATTAAGCTTTTGTTAGCAAAAACAATGTGTGTTATCCATTAGAAATAAATGTCCATATGCTTTAAAAACTTGGAAACCAAGTTTTCTAACCTGTTTAAAAATCTTCCAAATGAAGAGTTTCAGTGGATTTTGAACCCCTTGTTAAGAAAATGAAAAAACTCAATGCCTTTCAATTAGTCTATAAGAACAAATGATTTGTCTTCAAAGAAGATGGAAATTTCCTAGTCTTTGCAATGAGACCTTTGCAAAACTGGTGGATAGTATTGAAAAATTAGTGTCATGACCTAAGAAGCACAACCAGTGATGTACTTTCATTTGCATTTGTGGATCTTTGTGAGTTCTCTTTTTCTGTTATGACCGCTATTAAAACTAAATAAATAAACAGAAGGTAGAACTATACTTTCAAATATCTTTGCTACAAAGTGTCAAAGCAACATTTAAAAAAATAATAAAACATTCAGTCTTGTTATAAATATTAGTATTATCAATTAAGAATATTACTTTAATGAGAACCCAAAAAGTATTTTTTGTTTTTGTATTTTGTTTGTTTGTTTGTTTTATTGGTCGTTTTTTTCCCAAAGTGACTTTCCTAAAGCACAGGTCTGGTCATGTCCCACCCAGCTACCTCCTTCCCACACAAAAAACCTGTGTAATAAACTCTAGTGACTCTGGATAAAAATGTAAAACCCTCTGTTTGGAATTTAAATCTTCCCTACCTTTCACCCCCAGGCAAAACTGAGGGTCATATAATGGGTAAACTTGGAAATCTTACATTATAAAGTCCTTGAGGACAGAAGCAGCTTATGGAGTTCTCTTTGTATAGCAAAAAGTGAGCATAGTGCCTTGGGACAATCAGATACAGAAGAAGGTCTTGATAATGAAAGAATGATGATAAAAGAAGCTGTCAGTCCCTCATTGAGTTTGTGTCTCCCCAGGCTTAGTACAGATCTTGGCAGATCAAAGGGTTCAATCATTTAACAAGCACTGGCTGAAAGCTTCTACGGCATACAGTCATAGAATCCCATAGTCTAAAAGCTGGGAAGACACACAGCTTTAATCTGGCACAGCAGTTCTTACCTTTTTGGTATGTCATGGACCCCTTTGGCAGCCTGGTGAAGCATATGGACCAGTTTGTAGAAGGAACTTTGGATCTAGGAGCCAGCCCATAAATTTAGGAGACAGAAAAATGTCGTTGTTGGGTTTTTTTCCCCTAATGGCACAATAAAGACTTTATCACTCACAATGATGCCATGTTTTATCATCCCTTGGCCTCTGTCTACAGCCTTGATTTTTATGGTATTTTTATTGTAACTGTGACTACCCTGGCCCTCATTTCCTGAAGGCCAAGTGCAGTGCATTATGTTTTACCCCTTCCCCAGGGTTCTCCAACAGCACCCTTAAGACGATTGGGAGGAGAAGGTATCTCTGTTTCTGCCATTGATCAAGCCCTTGCATTTCTCCAATTTTAGGGATCCCCAGTGCCCCAGTTCCGTTTAACAGTCAAATTAGTTTTTACTAAGGAATATTTACTTCAAAAGTGTAACAAGAACAGACATTCAAACATTCCATCCCCAACATCTTGGGGGCACAATATCCCTTTCTCTATCCCTCCTATGTCTCTGGGGAAGAAAGGAAGATTAGGTTCATAATTTAGCTCAGTTCTTACAAGCATAGTCTCACCAAGTCCCAAGTCCAAAGTTCCCTGGGCTTCCATGCAGTCATCCTACCAGGCCTATCACGACTTCCCTGTTCAGATGGCAGAAATATCCTAGATGGTGCCAAGGCCACCATGACTCTAGCTCCTATGTCCAGGACCCCACCACTTGTACCTAAAACTGAAACAGATCAAAATCTCAAGCCCATTTCTCAGGGCCACAGGGCTTAAGGAGAGAAGGAAGATGGACATTCTCTCTACTTTCCTTCCCCCATCGCAACTTAGGACATGGTGCTCATGCTGTGGGGGCTCAGGACCCATACCCCTGGACAGCACACAGTCTGTTAGTTTTGAAGATTCATCCTATTCCAGCTACACAGCAAAATGGAAAGAGGTAGTTCTGACCCATATGGTTGGAGAATAAAGAATGATTTCTCCCTACCATCAACCCCATAGGTGCCTCCATCTTAGGTGATCTCTGTATACACCAAATCTAGGTGACACTATTAATATTAATGCCACAAAATATCGCACCCTCATTCTCTCCCAATCTTCCCCACCATTTCTTCATGCCCTATTTTCCTTGTTTGGACGTTGGGTAGATAGATGGTGTTGGAGAGAAGACTGGACCTAGAGTCAGGAAAGCTTGAGTTCAAATCCCATCTTAGATACTTGATAGCTATTTGACTCTGAGCAAATCATGTGACTTTTCTAAGTTTCAACATCATCATCTATAAATTAGGGAATAATATCAGCACCTACCTCACAGGGTCATTGTGAGGATCAGATGACATGATATGCACAAGTATTTTTGCACACCTTAAAGTGCTTTATAAATACTAGCTATTAGGTACCTCCCACTTCATCTTCCCCCTAATTAATCTACTTTATCCCTTCCATCATATGTTTATGCCCAACCTGCCTTGCCTCAGTGACTTCAGACTCTCACTTCCTTTTGTGTCCATCTTCTTCTTCATTGTTCAGATGTCAGTGGTCCAAAATAGCCCCATTGTTCTGCAGGGTGAGGATTTAACAAGAAGCAGAGAGTGGATGGATTGTCTTCCTTCAGAATTTCCCACCTTCTCCATTGCTCCTTCTTTTTTTTTCCATTGTTCCTTCTGTCACCAAAATTGCAAGACATCAGAATTTAATGGACAAGGCCGACTGATCAGGATTTGTTACTTAGGTGAACTGATTGTCCAGGGTCACAGAGCAGGTCACTGGTGGAGTTGGGACTAGAATCCAGAATTCCCTCTGAGACACCACATTTCTCAAGTTCCATCTTCTACATGAAGCCTTTCCTCTCCCTCTCCCCACCCAATGCGACTGCCCTACCTCCCAAATTAATTTGTATTTGTTCTTTTTATCAAGCAGCAACTATTTATTAAGTTGCTACTGTATGCTGCTAATGTACTATTAAGTACTATGTACCCTATTAAGCTACTGCATACGCTGTGTTAGGCCTTGAGAATATAAATACAATTAGCATAATCTCTAGTCTCAAAGAATTGACCTACTAAGTGAGGTAGGGGAGGGGAGAATGAGATATGTAAGTATATTCAGAATTAATATAAAGGGAATAAGTACATTCTACTCAAAATAAAAATAAAAAGGACTCCAGCAATTGAAGAAGAGTAGGAAAAGTTTCATATAGAAAATGGTGCTTCTTCTTGTTTATCTATTTTAAAAGAGAACCAATGACATCGCCTGTGATGTCTTGACTTGCACATGAATTGGATTTAAGTGAGGCAGTGCAGCACAAAGTAGTCAGCCTTACCTCTTTCTTCTAGAGTCTTTGAAGTCCAGCAAGACAAAAGTCAGGGGTGACTGGCGGTGGCCTGGGATGCAGCGGATGATCTTGGCTTGATCTTGGATGATCAGATCTTCAATATCTGATCGAGCTCTAAGCACTCACAGCCCATCTTAACAGGAGACGTCTTCACATGCTTGGGGTAGATATCTCCCTAACTCACCAACAATTCTGAGGCCTGTTGGTTACTCTCAACCTGGTTTAGAGCGTTTGCCAAGATGTTTTTGCCAGGTGTGGCTGCTGCATGTGCTACAGCTTGTAGCTCCAGGTGAGAGTTGGGTGACATGTGAATACCAAAGATAGATAAGCAAACTCGTATGCAGAGGTGCTAGCCTTTCTGAATCTTGAAAGAAGGGAGGAAGCCTATGAGGTAGATGTTAGAGTATGTTCTAGGTATATGTGAGAGCTAGAACAAAGACACAGAGAAAGAGTGGTCAGAGTATTATGGGAGAAACTGAGAGAAGGGCAATCAGGCTGGCTCAGAGTTTAGAAGAGGGACTAATGTATGAAGAGTCAGGAAAGATAGGTTGGGACAAGACTGTGAAAACCTTTAAAAGCTAAACAGAGAGGCTTATATTTCATTCTAGAGGCAAAAGGCTGTTACTGGAATTTATTGAGTCAGGGAATTACATGATCAGATTTGTAATTAAGGAAAATTATTTTGACAGTGGTGTTATAGGAAGAATGATAGAAGGTGAGAGACTTGAGAGGGAGACATCAAGAGGCCATTGCAATACTGCAGACAAAAGAGGAGGAGAGCCAGAACTAAGATGGCAGCTGTGTGGGTCAAGGGATGGGGTCAGATTCATGAGATCTTGTAGAGGCAGAAATGGAAAGATTTGGTTCAGTCTGGCAGATGAGACAGAGTGAGGGGGTGAAGATAACCCCAAAGTCGAAAACTTGGAAGATTGGAGGAATGGTGATACCTTTGATAGACAGTTTGGAAGGGAAATGATAAAGGCAAATGGAGAAGAAACAATTAGAATGGTAGGAAGAGAAATGGAAGCATCATAAGTGTCTTCCTGCTTTATCCATTATATTTGAATCCCTAATGCCTTGAACACTTGGCACATAGTAGACATTTAAGAAATACCTAATTGAAGAAGTGATTGATTGATTGAACATTGATTTTTAAGTCAACACAGTAGGAAAAGTGATTGAACTTATCTTAATTTGGATAAAGCATTTTAAAGACTGATTTTTGTGTGTGCAAAAAAAATGGGATGGCATTAAAAGGTATCTCAAGGTAGCTTACTGAGTCACTGCTGGATTTTGTGGTCATTTTTTCTAGTTTGATTTCAATCAAGAAATATTCATTGAGCACCTAAGGGAAAGGCAAAAGCCAGACTAGTTAAAGCAACAAGACATTTAGAGTGCCAGGTGCATCAAACAAGGGCCACCACATCCAGCACCATCTCCCTTCAGCCTGGGTCTCTGAACTCAAGGTCCCCTGGAATAAGAACCTCACTCCCCTCCACATGTGGTCACCAGCCTTGCTTCCAGTCTGACCCCATAGCCATCACAGAATGAGCCAAGAGAATAATGAGGAAGAGAAGGAGGTACCAGGAGCACAGGAAGAGAGAGAGCAGAGAGGGCACTGGTCAGCTGAAAGGGATGAGGAAGAGAAAGGGGAGGTTAGGAGCCCCCAAATGAGAGGGAGGACAGAACATTGAAAGAGCACTGGACCTGGAGTCGGGGTACCTGGGCTTGATTCTCAGCTTCACTGGGTAATATCAGATCTTAGATTCAGAACTGAAAGGGATTGTAGAGGTCATCAAGTCCAATTCCCTCATTTTATGGATGAGGAGACTAAGGCCCAGAGGTGGTAAGAGCCTTGCCTGAAGTTGCCACATAGTGAGTGGCTGAGCTGGGCTCTGAATTCAGATTCTCCAACTCCAAAGCTAGCGCTCTTTCCTGGACACCATGAAGTCAGTCTTCCTAGTTGTGTGACCTTGCCAAAGTCACATAACCTTACTCTACCTCACAGGGATGATGGGAGGAAAGTGCTCTATAAGCCTTAAAGAACTGCATAAAAGTGAATGGTTGTTGCTTCATGGAGGCCTGACCAAAAGGCATCCTCTCCAAATTTTAGGCCACTGTTATTGTCTCATCTGCCTTCCCCCTTCAGAGGCAAACAGTTGGCTGCCACCTCCTTGTATACTTTTGTGGCCCCTCCAAGTGCTTTTGTTGGTTTGGGGATTTTGGGGAATGATGACAAATCAATCTATTTGTAGAGGTGAGGAAAGTCCAGTGAGTAGCTCTGCTACCAGGGCAGAAGGAGTCATTCTTCAGTCAAAAACTGCTGAAAAATAAGCAAAGACCTATGAACTTGGAATCTGGAGCGTATTCGTCAATAAATATTGAGTCATTTCTGATTATTTCCACCTCATTGTCCTGTGGGCAGCTAGGGAATACAGTGGATACTAGAGCAGGACTGGGGCTGGAGTCAGAAAGATATGAGTTCAAATTTGGCCTCAAACACTTACTAGTTGAGAGCAGAGAGGCTGTGCTAGTCAGCCCAACCCTGTCTCACCATCCTCTTCTGTGAAATGGGGGGGCTGGAACAAATGGTCTCTGAGGACCTCTTCAGCTCTGTATCTGATTCTATGACTGATTGTGCACTGGGCACTGGGTTAGGACCTAGAAATAAAGACAAAAACCCGAACCAGTTCCTGCTCTCAAGGAGCTTATCATCTATCAGATAATCATCCATTTCCCAGTCCTCAATTCTTCAAGAACTCTAAATTTCTCTTTCTGATCATGATAGTCTATGATCCCACTTCTCCTTGGGCTTTACTACTTCTAAATTTTCTCTTCATCCTTCATCATATCTCTTGGATAGATCTCCTCTCCATTCACACAATCAGCTCCCTAATCTGAGTCTTCCCTATCTTGTGCCTAGAATATTGCAGTAACCTCCTAATAGTTCTCTCTGCTTCATACCTCTCTTCACACCAATCACACCCTCCCATAGCTACCAACATGACTTTCCTAAGGTGCAAGTCTGACAGTGTTGATACCCTACTCAATAAACTCTGGTGGCTTCCTATTACCTGGAGGGGCAAATGGAAATTCCTCTGTTTGGCATCCAAAGCTTTTCATAACCCAACCTCTTCCTATCTTTCTAATCTTCTTGTGAAGTACTCTCTTTCATGGACTCCACAATCCAGCCATATTTGCCTACGTGCCATTCACATACTATGCTCCATCTCCAGGCCTTTGTACTTTCTCTCCCCTGTGACTGGAATGTTCTTGCTCCTCGCCTTCCCTTCTTGGAATTTTTGGTTTCCTTCAAGTCTCAGCCTTTCCCATTCCCATCACCTGCTGTAATCACCTCTTCTGAGGTGGCTGGGTAGCTATTTTTAAGTATCATTTATACACATACATATGCACATACACATACATATGCATATAAAATCTCACCCATTAGAATGTATATGTGTAGATATATAGATAGAGTGATAGATAGATAGATAGATAGAGTGATTGATAGATAGATTGACAGAATTTCACCTCTTAGAATGTAAACTCCTTAAGAGCAGGGACCATTTCATTGCTCTCTTTGTTTTTCCAGCATCTGTCACAGTGCTTGGAACATAGTATGTAGCTAATTAATGCTTACTGATTGACTGTAGGGTCTATTCAGGTTAGACGAGTATCTCTGGTGTAAGAGATGCTGAGACCTTTTCAGGGCTGCTTATCCACCTTCAGTGTCTACCTGATGCACCCAACTCTCACCTGTGACTCAAAGACGCACTTTAGAGGCCTCACCTCGGTAAACCATTTCTGTAGACAGGACAAGCCAGGTTGAAGGTAACCGAGGGGTCTCAAACTCTTCTGTAAGTTAGGATGATATGAAGCATGTGAAGCATGTGAAGATTTCCCCTGGTGGAATGGGCGGTCGAGAACAATTTGTTGCAAGGGCCACAAAGGCAGCTGAAGCAGGTGCTGTGGAACGCTTAGAGCTTTGTCAGGCATTGAGGATGCCAAGGTCATCCCAGGGGTCATCATCCTGGGTCATCACCAATCATCTTGATTCTGTGTTGTCACTGAACTGAGATGACTCTGGAAGAAAGAGTAAGGCCAATAACTTTGTGCAACTCTGCCTCACTTAAATCCAGTTTATACATTCATACAAAGATATCGCCCATATCATTTTACCATTTTTGGCTATCTCAAAGTGATGAAGCAGCAGGTGCAGATACACTGGGAGCTACAGTCACAACGCTGCGCATTGGTGGCCCACTTCATAGGGTTGTCTTCTCACTGGACACAGCAGTGGGATTTGGCAGCCCCTGGGTGTCTGAGAAGCCTTTTAAGGATCTTACTACTTACTTCCTGGTGTGAGGAAGGGGCTAGAAAAAGTGCTCCTAAAAGTTGTCTGTTTACCCAACCCTGACCTGTTTACTCTTGCAAGTGGAGATCCCACCCTGAGGTTAAAACACACCAAAAAAAAAAAAATACAAAAAATTCTGCAAAGAATTGTAGTAACTCAAAAGAAATGTGAGATGTGCAAGTTTAGAGACTCCACCCCAAATGTTCACCTAGACTATTTGTGCCCAATCTGTAGTAGAGCTTTCTAAGTTTGTATTGGTCTGATCACCATAGTTGGACACACTATAACTTGACTGTAACATAGTAATGACATTTTGGTTCTTTAGGAGAATGAAGGACAACCGCCCCTACCACCACTGGTTGATTGAATGAGAGAGGTCCCAAAGGGGAATGGAATGGAACAGAACAGAACAGAATGGAATGGAATGGAATAGAATGGAATGGAATGGAATAGAATGGAACGGAATGGAATGGATCTGAACGGAATGGAATGGAATGCCCCAGAAGGTTGTGAGCTCCCCATCTCTAGGGCTGGAGTGGAGGCAAGATGACTTCTTGTTGTAGAGGAAGACAGTATAGCATTATGGAAACAATATTAGATCCATAGCATGTGGTTTGTACCTGTCAGTTTTCTCAACTGCAAAATGGGTATAATACCAGTTACACTTCCCTTCTGCTGACTGTTGTATGGAACGAGGGCAGCTCAGTGTCTCTGTGGATAGAAAAGCAGCCCTTGAGTCAAGAGGCCCTGAGTTCTGGCCTCAGACGCTTATTAGCTATGTGATCTTGGGTAAGTCACTTAACCCTAATTGTCTCCAAAACAAAAAGGAATATGCATTATAATTTTTAAGGTTCTACATAAATGAATAATTTCAAACAATAGCATTTAATAAGTGCTTACTAGGTACCAGCCACCGTGTTAGGAACTGAGGATATAAAGACAAAAAAGACAGAGATCTTGCCCAGAATTGCATAGTCATCCACACTCCTGTCTGCAGAAGGATGTGCATAGGGAGAATGCCCAGGCTGCTCATGGCCACAAGGACCAGGGTTTGTTTGGGGGCCTGAGGAAAATCTTCACCTGGATGTTCCAAAGCAAGCCCATCATCTTACCCTCAAACCTCTTCCTAACTTGCCTATTTTTCCTTATTATACAACCATTCTCCAGGCTCCAAACCTCCAGCTCTCTGACTCTTTCTTCTTCCCCAGCCCCTCAATCCAGTCAATGACCGGGTCCTCCCAATTCTACCTCCTCAATGTCTCCCAAATGAGTCTCTTTCTTTCCATGAAAAGTGCCAATCTCCTAGTCCAGGGGTGGAGAACCTGTGGCCTGGAAGCCATGTATGGCATTCTAGGTCCTTGGGCGCAGCCCTTTGACTGAGTCCAAGTTTTTCAGAACAAATGTTTTTGTTAAGGAGATTTGTCCTGTGAAATTTGGATACGGTCAAAGGGTTGCACTTGAGGGCTTAGAGGGCCACATGTATCCTCAAGGCTGCAAGTTCCCCACCCCTATATGTAGTCCTTCATCACTTTTCACCTGGACCACCACGATCATCTCCCAGCTAGTCTCCCTAACCACTCTCTTCCCTCTCAAATCCATCTAATTTTGGTCCCTGCAACAGCTAGTGTACTCCCTCACAAACTACCTTGTGTTGAACAACTTTATACTTATTCTGTATGTATAAAGAGAAAGAAGCCACATGGCATATTGGATAGAGAGCTTGAAAAAAAAAACAACCTAGGTTTGGGGCAGCAAGACGGCACAGTGAATAGTAGCCTTTGTGGCAAGAGGACCTGAGTTCAAAGTCCATCTCAGGCACATACTTGCTGTGTGACCCTAGGCAAGTCACTTAACCCTGATTGCCTTAAAAAAAAAAGAGCTAGGTTCAAGTCTGGCCTATGACACATACTGACTATGCAATTCTGGGCAAGCCACTGAACCTCTCAGCTCTCCAGGCAAGTCTCTGAGACTATAAGTCACAGAGAAAGTGCTAACCTGCATTGGTGGAGGGAGTTTCCTCACATGGGAGTTCCCTATACTAGTGAAATCACAGGTCCAGTCCTTCACCTTATATACCTTCTATATTTGTTATCCTCTCTATTAGGGTCTAAGCTTTTCTGGAAGGGAGATTGTCTCGTTCTTTATACCTGTAGCCCCAGCACCCGGCACACAGTAGGCTGGCTACACTTGACAACTATTTGATCAGCTGATCCTTCCCACAGATGCTAAAATAACCTTATACCCAGCTCTTGCCACGTTGCCCCCTCTGCTTAAAGTCCTTCAGGTGCTCCCTTCTGCAGGGAGGATAAACTGCTAATTGCTTCTCCTGGCTTTTTATCCTCCAAACTCTGGTCCCGACTGGCCCGTTTTTTCATATTATTCCCCATTAAGAGCCCTTTGTTCCAAACAAACTAGACTAACAACTGGCTGATCCCTGGGTCTCCTAATTGTACCAGCCATTCTCTGTGCCTTCTCACAGGCTGTCCCCATATTTAGAACAT
The DNA here is from genome assembly GCA_028646575.1 of Pseudocheirus occidentalis. Classification (NCBI taxonomy): domain Eukaryota; kingdom Metazoa; phylum Chordata; class Mammalia; order Diprotodontia; family Pseudocheiridae; genus Pseudocheirus; species Pseudocheirus occidentalis. Next base: position 124,188,976 of record CM053598.1, read on the forward strand.
ACATGTTGATATTCTTCTCATCCTTCAAAGTCCAGCTCGCCTACCACTTCCTCTACGTAGCCTTTCCTGATCTCCCAGTTAAAAGGGATCTCTATCATCAGATCTGATTCTCCAGAGTACTTTTGTTTAATCTGCCAGGGGAAACTGCTGGCCTGATACTATTCACCAATACAGAAAGGCACTAGAAAGGTCCATGCTTCCTCACGGGGTTTTGCATTGGATAGACTGTAGAACAAAGACTTTTTCATTTTATAATCCATGTATTCTGATGTCTGGCATATAATGGATGCTTAATAAATGATTACTTATTGACTGACTCAGGGCAGCTAAATGGATCATGGGATGGAGTGCTGGGCCTAGAGTCAGGAAGACTCATCTTCCTGAGTTCAAATACAGCCTCACCCTGGGCAAGTCACTTCACCCTGTTTGCCTCAGTTTCCTCATCTGTAAAATGAGCTGGAGAAGGAAATGGCAAACCACTCTGGTGCCTTTGCCAAGAAAACCGCAAACAGGGTCATGGAGAGTCAAACACGACTGAAATAATTGAACACCCGATTGACTACACGAGGGATGCTTTCAGGAAACACCAACCTCTCTATGGTTCTCAGAGAGCTGCTACCTCTGTCTTTCCTCTTGTAATTGTTCGTGCCCATCTTATCAGGTTATAAGTGTGGTTTGACCCTTGACTTGAGTTCCAAGGAAATTCTACCTTCCTCCTTTTGTCTTATATTTGACAGACCCTAATCACGAGAACATGGCACACTGAAAGCAGTAACAGAAGGCTGGGTTAGCTCAACATAGCCTTACTTATCCTCATGGACCCAAAAGGAATAACAAAAACAAAGTATATTAAAAACAACCATCACCTGGGCTACCAGACTACAGCTCTTCTCAGACCTAGGCAGCTATAACCAGTCTGTAGGCACACATACTTCAAACCAGGAGCTTCTGGACAGAGGAGTTCCTAGACCGCCACTTCCTGATAGCTACTCCCACAAACAGCTAGTCAATGTTCCCAGTTCTAGCATTAGCAACCCTTCCTCCCATCCCCCCCCCTGTTTTTCCACTCCTGTCCTTCTACAGGGTTCATGAGGGAACATAAGGAAATGGGATCAGCTCCCAATCCCACTGTTTTCCCAACTGTGATTCTGTCAGTGGCAAAAACCAGACAATCCGACAGAAACCTTCTAATTCTTCCACCTGACTGTTTGTCAGCATGGCTGCCTCATCTGCTGGGTTGCTAAAGTTTCTGATCACTGAGATCTGTTCATCATTCATGGAACAGTGGAGAGGGATCAAGGGCAGGCCAGAGAGATTCCTCCAGTCTCCACTGGCATCTTCTCTTTCCTTTGTTTCTCCTCCAGTGTTTACTTTGCACCAATCCCTAGTATCTCACACCATCTCTGTCCTAGGCTGATTTTTGGCCCTTTTCATTTGGTTTCATTTTTATGAGTTGGGTCAACCCTAAAGACAGCAAAAATTTGTCAAGTGGAACATAGAAATGTCCATGAGAACATCTCCTTTGCTCTTATCCCGGTCTACCTTATATCAGACTCATTGCATGTAGGTTCTATGTCCCTCTGCCATTAGACTTTAAGTTTCCTGGGAACAAGGGATTATTAATTTTTTCTTCTTTGTGTTATCAGTGTCTAATACAGCATCTTACACAGAGTAGATACTATTAGGTGTTTTAAAATGTTATTTCTCTATGGCTTTGCCCAAGCTATTTCCCACACCTGGGATTAATGTTTCCCTTTTTCCTAACACAAATCCTGCCCATCCTTTAAGGCCCAGGGTGGGTCCCACCTCCTACAGGGAAGTTTTCCTGATCGCTCACTAATCTCTCCCTTTTCTGAATTCCAGTAATGTAATCACAGACTTTAGCACTTGACTCTCTCCTGTCCTATATTGTTCTGTTTCCTGTGTTTTGGTCTCATTTCCTCCCCTGAACTCTAACTAAACTCCTTGACAGCAGGGGCCATATTTTATACATCATTTTGTACCCCACATTGCCTAGTGTAAAGTGAGGAATGTAGGAGGCACTCAATGAAGGCTGACTGATAATTTGTGGACCAACATTGGCTTCTGTCCATAATCAAGTCATTTTTCAGTCATATCCAACTCTTTGTGACCCCATTTGGGGTTTTCTTGGCAAGTCGCTTGCTTGGGAGTGGCTTGCCATTTGCTTCTCCAGCTTATTTTACAGATGAAGAAACTGAGGTAAACAGGATTAAGTTACTTTCCCAGGGTCACACAGCCAGCAAGTGTCTGATGTCACATTTGAATTCAGGAAGATGAATCTTTGCACGATGGTGCCACCTAGCTGTCCTCTCTCTTTAAGCCTCCTTTAACTTTGTAGGGAGCCTGCCTAAGAGTCTAGAAGTTCAAGTCCTCCTCTGGCATAAGCTGTCAGTAACCCTGGGCAACACGTTTAATTGTCAATGCCCCAGCCACAACCAACCCTTTCTGAGTCGCCAAACAGGTACTTACCTGCTTTAGTGACAGCAGTTTCCTCCAAAGAAATTCTCTAAATTAAAGAGATACAGGTCCAAATATAAATAGATAAATGGATGAATGAATGAATACATAAACGAAATCTTTGCATTTTCACCATGAGCATAACAACTGGCTTGCAGATGGGAGCTGGAGAGTGTTGCTGTTTCCAGGTGGGGCACTGAGAGTCCCTGTTTATCTTGGCCATCATGAAATAGAGCTGAGATTTTTTTGGGGGGATGGAGGTTAGATTCCTAAGCGGTCTGTACTGGAGCTTGAACTGGGTGGGGAGGATGGAATCATGTTTGGATTTATCTCCTTGTGAAGGTTCAGTGGGAACATTATGCCTTTTAAAGTCATTCATCACAACCATGATCAACACATATCATGATAACAATTGCATTTTCTCTTTCAAGTTATTATCTTATCTGAACTTTCAGCACACCCCAGTGAGATGGGCAGGGCAGTCATTCATTTTTATCCTCATTTTGCTAAAGAGCAGTTTGAATATTGTAGAAGGGAAGTGACATGCTAAAGGCTACCCAGTGATTTAGCGGCAGAGCTGAGATTAGAACTCAGGTCTTTAGATATCCAGTCTGTTTTATTAAGCAACTATCCAAACTGGATTCTTTATGAGGCAATTCACTACAGTCACTGTCTCTAGCCCTTTAAGATCTAAGAGGTCACATTAAGCCTAAACAAATATAGAGAGTATACAAAGACACAAGACAATACTAGCCAATAAAACTCCCAATAGATAAGATCCAGAGGATTCATAGGATCAAGGAGTTTTCGAGATGAAAGAAACCTTAGATGTCATCTGGTCCGCCTTCTTTGTTTTAAATAATGAAACCGAGGGTGAGGGAGTGACTTGTCCTGTGGTCACACTGGTACCAACTTCAATTCTGCACTTAGTGTCTTGGGCAAGTCACATTTTTTCTCGAGTTCTCTCTCTTTATTTTTTTTTATCTATAAAATGAGGAGGTTGGACTCCAAGGTTTTTATATCTAGAACCTTATGCTCCTAAGTGTCATTTGATCTACATATTGTGTGGAAGTGGGCATAAAGATCTTTTCCTGTCCCCTGCCTTACAGATAAGGAAACTGAGGCTCAGAAAAGTGGACTTGACCAAGGTTGAGAAGAGCCAAGACTAAAATCCAGGTCTCCTGACTTTCCTAGGTACTGGAGCTGCCACTACACAATACCAAGGCAAAGAGGTGGGTAAAGAGGGTCTTCGGAGAATTAACTGGGAGGAAAAGTGAGATTGAAAAAACCAGTGTCAGTTTTCTAATTAGACTAGTAATTAAGAGGGCAGGGTTAGAAGGTTTCATCCTTTGGTGATGTGATAAAAATTATTCTGGTGGTTGTTTCTTTGACTTATAATTTATGAACTTATTTGCACTAATTTCGGTAGTTACTGAGGGGGAGGAAAAAGGTATGAAGTCAATCCACCTTTATTTTCAAGGCAAGAGACTCCCATCAGAGGAGGATCCCAAATCTCTCTGCTGGTGGCAGTTGGTAACCAAGGGTGTCCCTCCACACACTCCCAGCAGTGATCTCTGATCCCTGGACATTGCTCCCTTTAACAAAACTTGAAAGTTTTCCTTTCCAAAATCCTGGGAATTCTCCAGGGAGAAAATTGGAACAAGTAGCCTTTTGGACACCAGACTGCCAGAACCTGAGACTAGGAGGGTCACTTCTAAGGTATGGGTCCTAATAAGAAGTGACTTCATTTGGCTTTCCCAAAATTCAAGTCCTTCACTCCAAGATTGAGTGCTGGTAATTCTGATTCTTCTCTTATGTTCCAGACTCCAGAAGCTCCAGGAATGGGAAAACTTGGTATAGCTGAATGGGGTAAGATAAAAGAAGATGCACATTTGCCTTACCTTTTCTTTTTTTCCTTAAAGGCACACTTCTGGAGCACCTTTCCCTCCTCCCCCCCTTTTGGTTTATTTCCAACTTTTTCCACACTAAGACTCAGTTTTTCTGCTGGAGAACAGAAGATAATAAGGCAACCTTACCAAACCCCACAGGCAAGACATTACTGCTTCCCTGTCCTGCATTTGGGCTCTACCCTTCCTCACCCTATTATCATATTATTAAGAATAAAGGCCATAATTTCCTCAACTTGGCTTCTATAATTGGAGGAGGAAACTCAAAAGGGGAAGTGGCCTTGTAATAAAGAACAGAACTACATAGATACTTGCGGGATATTGTAAGATCTAGAACAGGAATTCTTAACCACAATTTGGGGGTTCATGGAAACCTTTAGCAATCTGATGAAGCATGAGGACCCTTCTCACATTAATTTTTTAAAATAAAACCTGTGGGATTATAAAGGAAACCAATTATATTAAAAATACAGTTACGAACACATTTTAAGAAGAATTTTTTTTAAAGCCCCAAACCTTGGGGACTCCTAGTTAGAAAACCCTGATCTCATCACACTGGGAAGATGGTTTCTACTGAGGATTTATGGGCATACTGGGAGAAGACTCACTCAGGATGGCAGGGATCCCTTGTAGACCTTGCTGTTGGAAGGAATATTTACATGGGGTCATGAATCCAGCAGTGGAGATAGTGCTGGTTCTGAAGTCAGAAAGACTAGAGCTCAAATCTGACTTCAGTTACTTACTAGCTAAGTGATCCTAGGCAAGTCATTTAACCCCCTTTGCCTCAGTTTCCTCCTCTGTAAAATGAGCTGGAAAATAAAATGGCAAACCACTCCAGGATCTTTGCCGAGACAACCCCATGGACGGTTGGTCCACAGGGCACAAAGAGTGGATATGGCTGAACAATTTTTTTTTAAAGTGTGTATTCTCCAGTGGTTTCAGGGTTTGGGAGATGGCCTGTATTTGGAGCAGTGGGCACCCACCATATGAGACATATCCTGTAGTTCAAAGATGAGTTTGCAGTTCAGTTCTGTGCCTCATACACCTCTTCTAGGGTTCTCAGTTTAAATCTGAAAGAAACCTCCGAGACTATCTCATTCAATGCTCTATTTAAAACAAACAAAACAACGATTTTTAAAATTATTACTTTTTAAAAAACCACTCCGGTATCTTTGCCAAGAAAACCCCAAACGGGGTCACAAAAGAGTCCGGAACAACTGAAAAAAAAAAAAAACAGCGGGACAACAAAGTTAAAGGAAGAGACTTGTGTAAAGTAATGCTGGTAGAGTAGGTGGAATTTGAACCCAGGACCCCTCATTCCAGGGTCAGTACACTTTTCGCTGTACCACACCTCAATCTGAGCATGCTTTTTTCTCCCCATCCCCAGGGACGCCCGTGGCTGTAAGACTCCCAAGAGAAGTAAGATGTGCGCTTTGCTGTAGGTCCTTGCTACTCGAAGGCCAGGAGAAACTCTGCAGGTGGGAGCCGGAGCTTGGACGTGAGTCTGGCTGACGGCCAAGGAAAAAAGGAAGGCACCTTGTGGAGGGGCCTTGCCAAGACAGGGACAGTGTCCCGAAAGTTCAAAGCCAATCCCTTTTGCCTCCTCCACTCCCAGTCGTGGTGCGGCCTCGGGGAAAAGAGAGAGTTGGACCTACCCGCTTCCCTGGCCTGCCCGCCCCGGCTCAGCTCCTCCCTCGGCAGGCGGAGGCGGAGACGGACCCGGCTCTAGTAGCCCGGCCCGGCTGGGCCAGGTGCCGCGCAGTCTGTCCAGGAGAGGGGAGGTCAGGCTGTGGCCGTAGTCGTCGGGGATCGCGGGAGGGGTGTGGACGCCTAAGCAGCCCCAGAGTCTGGCCCATCGCTCTGCTTCCCACCCCAGCGCCCCGAGGAGCCCAGGTAAGGGAGCAGCGGCAGGAACGCCCTCCTCTGCTCCTGGCCCCCATCGCGCTGGGCTGCGGCTCTCCTTCGCGCTCCCGGTTCCGCGGACTCTCCCTCTCTTTCCCCACTCTATAGCTTTCTGGGCCTTGGTTTCCTCCTCTGTCATAAAGCGTCGGAGTACGCATAAGATCTCTAAGATCTTTCCTATTCGCACGGCGCTCAGGGCCACTCGCTCCCTCTGGCCGAGCCAGGAGTGTCCCCTCTGATTCGTAGCTGCACACCACCTGTACCCCCTCAGCCTCTCCACGCGCCTCAGTTGTCTCTACTGCTCCCTGAACTCCCCTTGCGCCCGGTTCTGGTCTCACGGGCTCTTGGAGCCTGCGAATTCTCGCTGCACAGAGTTTCTAAGAAACTTACTTTACCTAAGTCATCTAAGTTCTGTCAGGACCCCACTTCTGCACTTTACATACGCTTCTCCCGGTCCCTACAAACGCTACGGAGTAGTGGAGCTCTCCGGAGTCTCGAGCCACTAGTCTTGAAGGAGGAGGTAAAGGGCAGGAAAAGTGTCACTGGCTTTCTTTGAGTTAGTTTTATTTATCTCTACCCACCCACCCCGCCGCCGCCACTCCCATTCCCCCTAGACTTGTATCCTTGAGAAGTGACAGAGACAGATGCTGTTTCTCAGGCAATGTTCCTGTGTTTGTCGTCTGCCCTCAGTTCAGTTCAGTTATATCCATTAAGACTGTGCAAGACTAGTAAAGATTTCCCTAGGAGTCTGACTAGGGAGCCACTCAACACTAGAGAGGAAGGAATCTTGGTCTCAAAGGGAAGCAGTGCTCCTTTGAATCTTGGTCCAGAGACAAATTGAAGTTTCAGTGGGTTACCCACGGGTTTGTGATTCTTTGGGAAAAGGGACTTTGTAGGTTCAGATAAGATTCCATTGATAATAGCTGACTATAGCTACTTATGTGTAAATACATTATCTCACTTGATCGGAACAACAGCCTTGTAAGGTAGGTGGTGCAAAAATTATGATTCCATTTTGCAGATAAAGAAATTGGGATCCAAAAAAAGTCAAGTTCCTTGCACAAGGTCAGTCATACAACCAGTAAGTAACCAAGTTATATTAAATGGAATGAATGACTTTCCTATCCAGGCTGGACCAGGAGATAGGGATAGAGACAGCACCAGTGATTTCCCTGATATACGGAAGGAATCCTTCCAAAGTAACGGCCTTCTCTCCACACCTTACACAGTCTTACAGTATTTCCTAGACCACTGAGAGAAGTAACTTGACCAGCGTCACAGCCAGTATGTGCCAGAGTCTGGACTTCAGCTAGGTCTTTCTGGTTTTAAGGTTGCTCTCCGTCCTCTGTACTTCAGATTAAATCGGGGAGGGACAGGGAAAACTTGATCAAAGAAATGGCCTCTAAACCGTAGACAGGTGAAGAAAAGAGGAGCCAGAGCCTGTAGCGAAGATTCTTGAGTCTTAGATGTAATTTTCCAGATTCTGCTGGGTTCCTGTTGCAAGCTTTCCCCCTTTTGTGAGTAGATGTGTCCTTCCTCAGCTCTCCCGCTGGCTTTCCCGGCTTCCTTAAAATCATAATGAAGATCCCACCTTCTCCAGGTTGGATCCCTCTTAATTCTAGTGCCTTCCCTGGGTTGATGATTTCCTATTTATCCTCTCTATAGCTTGTTTGTACATAGTTGCTTTGTAAGATTCGGTGCTCCCTTAAATCGGGAACTATCTTTTGTCTTTGTCTTCACTTGAGCACGTAATAGGTGCTTATTAAAAGTTTACTGACTGACATTTTAAAAATAATGGTCTGGAGCTGTGATTTCTTGGTTTCTGGGAGCTCCAAGTGAGGAAATCCCTTTTGCTGGAAGATCAGCAACTTTTATGCAATTTCCAGTCTTAGAAAGTTGTTGCGAGTCCTGAGAGATTAAATGACTTTGCCTAGAGTCACAAAGCCAGTATATGTCAGAAGACTGGGACCCAGACCTTCCTCACTCCAAAGATGGTTCCTCTATCCACAATGCCTCAAAATTTAGAAAGTGCTTTCCTTATAACTCTGGAGGTAGACAGTGCAAATATTACTGTCCTAATTTTACAAAATAGGAAACTGAGGCTCCAAAACGCTAGTAAGTATCAGAACCTGACTTAAATGGTTCCAATGATTTAAACTGGCGGTTTGACTTCAACAGCAGAGGGTCTTTCTGCTTCACTGGAACATCTTAGCTTAACTTCTGAGGGGTCATGGTCTAGAATTAGAACCTGAGGATTCTTGTGATTCTTTTCTAGCTGATTTCCTTATTCCTTGGTATAGTGGAGAGAACTTGGGATTCAGAGTCAGAAGACCTCTACCACTTGATGGCTGTGTAACTTTGGGCAAGTCAATTCAGTTCTCTTAGACTCAGTTTCCTTGCCTGCAAAATTAAGGATTTGGACTAGATGACCTTTGGTTTTCCTTCTAACTCTAAGGCCTATGATTCTGTGGTAGTTTCAGATGCTGGGAATGGGAATCAGTGACTTTGCTGAAAAATAAGTCTTTGTTTTTGATTAAGTGAAGGGGAAGAGAAGGGACCATGCATTTATTAAGTACCTACTTATGTACCAGGCACTATACTAAGCACTTTACAATTACCTTCTCTTTTGATCCTCACAGTAATCCTTGGAGGCAGATGCTATTATTGACCCCCCATTTTACCAGTGAGTAAACAGAGGCACGTAAGTTAAGTGACTTGCTCAGGGTCACAAAACTAATAGGTGCCTGAGACTGGATTTGAACTGAGATCTTCCTGACTCCAGGCCCCCACCTCTACACACTCCACCATCTAGATGCAAAGGGTAGCTAACTGCACCAATGAGTACCTTAATATTTTTCCCCACTTGCAGGAGGATTTGTGGGGCAGCTTTCCTGCTGACTAGTGTCATTTCCTTCACATCTCATTTCATTTGATCCTCAAACCTTGTTTTTGAGGACAGGCAAGGGTAAACATCACTGAAATTAAGAGAACTGAAATAATTCACTCAAAGCCATTCAGTTAGTAAATTCTAGAGTCAGTCTTGAGAAGGTACCAGAGAAGACAAGAGCATAAGAGACATTTTGCCTTTCCACTTAATCATATCCTGTTGGCCCTTATGGATATAATACTTTTCTTTTGAGAGATTGTAGTTAATAATCTGTACCTCTCAATTTAACAAACCTACTCTGAGTTGAGGTGCTGGAGTCAGAAAGAGGGATACAAAATTAGACAGTTCCCATTCTCAAGGAGCTTACAGTCTAATTTGTTTTAATATTTCTATGTATCATTTATTTATTTTTAACATTCTTTTATTTTTAAATTTTGAATTCCAAATTCTCTCTTTCACTTCCACACCCTCCCATACCCACTGACAAGGCAAAGTAATCTGATCTCAATTAGACATGTGAAATCACGCAAAACGTATTTCAATTTTTTTTAAGTGTGAAAAATTAAGTAGAAAAATACACTTCAATTTGCACTAAGTTAGTTAATTAATTCTCTCTCTGCAGGTGGATAGTATTTTCTCATCATGAATCATTTGGGATTGCCTTGGATCTTTGTATTGATTACAGTAGCCAAGTCTTTCACAGTTGATTATCATAACAACATTGCTATTACTGTGCACAATGATCTCATGGTTCCTCTCACTTCACTTTGCATCAGTTCATATCGTTCTTGCCATGTTTTCCCGAAACTACTGCCCTCATCATTTCTTCTAACCCAGCAGTACTCCATCACTATCATGTGTCACAACTTGTTTAGCCTTTCCCTAATTGATGAACATCTCCTTGATTTCCAATTCTTTGCCACCATGCAAAAAGAGCTGCTGTAAATATTTTTGCAAATAAAAGTCCTTTTCCTTTTTCTTTGATTTTTTTGAGGTACAGACCCAGTAGTGGCATTGCTGGGTCAAAGGGTCTGCAGTTTCATATCCCTTTTAAGCATAGTTCCAAATTGTTTTCCAAAATGGTTGGATCAGTTCAATTACTCCAACAGCAATTCCTCAGTGTACCTATTTCCCCTCATCTCCTCTAGCATTTGCCATTTCTAATAGGTTTGAAGTAGTACCTCAGGCTTGTTTTAATTTGCATTTTAGTCAATATTGATTTTGAGCATCTTTTCATATGATTATAGATACCTTTGTTTAGTTTGTCTGAAAACAGCTTGTTCATATCCTTTGACAATTTACCAATCGAGGAATGACTCTTAAGAATGTATTCTTATAAATTTGACTCATTTCTATACTCAGTCTATATTTGAAAAATGAATTCTTTATCAGAGAAATTTGCTGTGAAATGTTTGATATTATTTCATTGTCTACAATGCCTCTTAGCATAATGTACTTTCTTTGATTATCTCTATTAATTCAGTCTGGTTTTGCTTTTGCTTTCTCTGAGATCATGATTGTTACCACTGACTACAATCTAATTTAATGGCCTAGGCAGTAGCGGAAAGGCATCACAGATTTAGAACTGGAATGGACTTTATAGGTCACCCTGTAGTCCAATCTGCAAACTGAAGTGCAGAGAAGTGAGGTGTCTTGCCCAAAGGCACAAAGACTGTGAATGACAGAACCAGGCTTTGAACCTAAATCCTTTCACTCCAAATCTAGGACCTTTTCCATTGTGTCCTACTGTCATGTTTTACCTATTTCTTTGTCTTCCATATGCAATGGCACCCAGCACTGTGCTAAGCACTAATATTTTCTGATTCATAATCCTTGTTGATGACCTAAATGATTATCCCTAGGGGAAGAAAAATTGCTTGACCAGTTATTGTAAGTGCAACGTCTAGTAAATCCAAAGCAATAAGACCGTTGCCCTCTGTGGTTTCCTGACAGGTCTACCTGTACCTCCAGGTGATTACCTACCTGCCAAGACTGGTGGAGAAGCTAGAATTTATATTCTGTGCTCTCCACCCTCAGAAGAGATGGAAGTGATGAAATTCTTGAAGGGGACTCTTCCATCTGGGTTTACAAGTGACCCCCAGGAAATACTAAGGGAAACTCAGGTGGCAGATTCACTAAACTGGGCTATCAGAGAATGATGGAGAGAGATGATGGAGGGGGCTGAGAAGTGCAGAGTGAGGTCCCTTCTGGTAAGTGCTAGGAGCCACTGAAGGTGTCAACCTGAAATGAGACCACCTCTATCTTGTTTGGCTGCAGTTGGCAAATTCAGGAAGTTACCTTTGCAATAACCACTAGCCCCTACGGAGTGCTTTTGTTTAGAAAGCATTTTCCTCACATCTGAGGTGTGAAGTAAGCAAGTATAAAATACCTCCATAGTACAGCTAAGGGAACTGATTTAGAGAGGAGTGACTTCCCCACAATGGATCATTAAATGATGGAACCAAGATTCACTCAGATCTTCTGCCTCTTAAGTCCAATACCTCTCCATTATACCACCCGTAAGTAAAGTACATCATACTTTAAGTACATAAATACTTAAATAAAGTACAATGTACATCATTCAATTAGACCTGAAAAACCCTGCACCCCACTTTTACTCCATATCTTTAGATAGCACAGCCTTCTATTGCTCCATTCCACGTACTCAGGAATCTAGCCATATAACATATACACCCAGTCCTCCATTTCCCATCTTCAGGCTGTTCCCCATACAGGCTCGTCTCAAGGGTGCCCATGTGAAACTTTTCCTCATTCTCATAGCTGAGAACCCACTGCCTCCCCAAACTACCCTGTAATCATTTTGTGAATATGTGGTATTTATTTATATGAAGCGAAAGGGAATAAGCATTTATATGGTATCCGCTATGGACCAGGTTCTGTGCTAAGAGATTTATAAAAATTATCTCATTTGGTTCTCAAAACAACCTTGGGAGGTAGATGCTGATCTTATTTCCATTTTTCCAATTGAAAGTGAAGCAGACAGAGGTTAAGTGACTTGGCCAGAGTCACCCTGGTGGTAAATGCCTGAGGGCAAATTTGAACTCAGATCTTCCTGACTCCAGGTCGAAGACCCTGTCCACTGTATCAGTTAGCTTCATTATAGATAAATTGAATGAATGAAGCATTTATTAAGTATTTACCATGGTGCTCAGTAGTGGAAATGCAAATAGAAAAGTAGACATTCCCTGCTTTTAGGGAGCACACATTCTAATGGAGAAGAAAACCCCTCATTAAAATATGAGCTTGTTGAGGGCAGGGGCTGGGTCCTTTTTGTCTTAGTATACCCACTACCTAGCATGGTTCCTGTTCTATAATGCTTGTTGAATGATTGATTTATTTACTGATTGACACCAAGCAATGTCCAGGGAATCAGATTTTTCTCATCCATGCTTCTCCTTCTAGTCTTTACTCACAAAAGGCTAATGGGGGCAGTTTCCTTTGTCTTTAGGGGAGTCCCAGGCTGGAAAAAGTTGTCCCTGTTTCATTGCACTGGGCCAATGACCCTTCTCATGGGGCACATAAGACCAAGGTTGAATTTAATTTGGTACAAGAACCCTTAGAGAAGACCTAGTTTATATGGGGAGGGAAGAGAGGTAGCATTCATTTTTATATCTTGAAACATCTACAGTAAACCCATCCTGATAGAACAGCTGCCTCTGCGGTTTCCCTGCAAGCCTCGCCTATTCCTGGATTACCTACTTCCCCATATTGGCCTGTCGGCTTGAAATTCTATCTGAAGTTCCTTTTAGACTAAGTGTGTAGGAGGTGTCCTGGGAGCTTCTTCTAAATTTTCCCTCTACCCTCGCTGAAAGGGTGCCCGTAACATAAAGTCCCAACAGCTGAATGGGCATGAATTGACCAGATCCCCATTCTTCTGGGACTGGAGAGAACTGGAGCAGCATGGGCAGAGTGGGGCCTTGGGAAAACTAACCAAATATTTGTTGAAGAATGATAGCTGATTCCTTATTCTACACAATCCCTGCTCCATCCTCCCCATTACAGGATTGGTGGTGGTCTCTCCTTGTGGATGTCACTTTTGGGTAGATGTTGCTATCCCTTCTCCCAATCTCAGTAGAATGTCAGCACCTTGGGACAGCGAGGTGATGCAGTGAATAGAGCACCAGCCCAGGAGTCAGGAGGACCTGAGTTTGAATCTGGCCCCACAAACTTGACATTTAATAGCTGTGTGACCTTTGGCAAGTCACTTAACCCCAATTGCCTTGCCTTCTCCCCTCAAAAGAAAATAAAAAGAATGTCAGCACCTTGAAGGAGAGGATTATTTTGATTTTTGTCTCCCTCAGTCAGCTTTAAATTTTAAGAAGGTGGGGTAGCTGAACATCCTTGGGTCTCAAAGGAATGAACAGTATAATCCCTAGTAACATGGTAAGATTTGACCCTGGGGGCTGGGTTTGAAATAAGCAAGTAAGAACTGATGGGGAAAAAAATGTTTCCATGGTACCAATGTGGTTAAACCAGGTAAGTGTTTGCATGGCTGGGGTGTGGCATCTTGGAGACCTAGGGATATAGGGCATGCAGAAGGTGTTTTAGTGACAGGTGGCCTGGTCTGGTAAGTCCAGCATCTGTAGAGCTGATGATTCAAGCTGTATGACCCCAGGCAGACCATTTTACCTTTCTAAGCCTCAGTCTCCTCATCTGTACAATATGGGTAGTAACATTTGTATTACTTATCTCACCTCAGCCACAAGGTGTTTGTGAGGAAAGTGCTTTGCCATCTAAGTGTGAGTTAGTATTAATGCTTCTTCCTTCCGTTTCCTCTTTATTCTTCACCTACACTTCAGCAATCCTCCTTGACTCAATAGGTAGATTTGCACCAGCTCTTGGTTCCTCAGGAGAGTGGACAGGCATGCCAGCTGGGGTCTGTTTCTTCAGTGTAGTTTCCTACCTCCATAGATAGGAAGACCGTCAGACAAATTTTTATAAAAAGCCAGGTGAGAAGTAGGATATTGCACATAAAGTCAGATTTTTCCCCCTTATTGGTTATTTTGCTAAACTGTTTTGTGGGGAAAGGCTGTGCTATATTAGGAAATATAGATAATGTAAAAGCAAAAGATATTAATAGACACTTTTTAAGAATTCAAAGATCCAATGGAACAAGTGAAGTTTATTGACTAAAATGAAATTCAATACTGGTTGTGGACTAATAATCCTCTAATACAGTAGTTCCTAATATTCCTAGGATGTGAAGAGAACCAAAAAAAAATAATAGTTGTAACAGATATATGCACTGATTGGTTAAATGCTTTAATGACTTCAGCTCAGGCCAGTGCAAGCCCTGACTTTATAAAAGATCATAGAGATTTTATGGATTAAAAAATTAAGATCTACTTAAAAATAGTAAAACATATAAGAATAAATGTACTTTTCCCTCAATATCATAAATAGCACCTAAAACTGAGAATATTGTTTTTTATTTTTATTAGAGAAACATTAGAAGTCTTCCCAGTAAGATCAAGGAAAAGCAAGGATGTCTGTTTCCTCTGATTTGATTTGATATAGTTCTAGAAATATTGCTTATAGCAATGATAAGAAAAAGAAATTGAGGGAATGAGCCTAGGCTGAAAGGAAGCAGATTATGCCTGTTTGTAGAAAAATGAGAGCTACTCAGAGAATTCTAGCGATACAGTGAAGAAAAAAAAACAGAGAAAGTAACTATAGTAATGTAGCAGGTTAAAAAAAGGAACCCACAAAATTCATCCACCCTTTGTGGATATTAATGTTGATAAGCCTCTCTAAAACTCACTAGACTGGTCCTTCTTTGGATGACAAACACAGTCTGTCATCAGGCCCATACTTGAAACCTCTCAAGCTCGTAAGACCTGCCAGAGCTTGATGGAGTAAAATACATGATGACACAATGCTACTAAGAACTTGTTTTGATGAATTTTTATTTTATTCGTTATAACAGAATCTAAATACATTTGGGAAATTGTAGGCGTGAGAGATATTCAGTCTATGGAAGGTCTAGTTGATAGGAATTAAAATGACAATTCCTGTTATAGATATGTTTATAGATCTCTTGCAATAAGTCCAAAGTCTCTGAGGGGTCCTTGGCCTATAGATTGAGGTCCATTACTCTGTGGTCTCCTCCGCTACCATCTTGTATAATTGAGATAACAGGTGGCCTTTGATTTCTGTAGCCTTTTCCTAAACCGTGTTGCCATTCATCTCCACCCTGGTGCTTAATCTCACAAGTGTCCCTCACTTCTGAAAGAATTGGGATGGAGGATGGGAAATTTAAGGATGATGCGTTATCCTTTGGCTCCTGGGCTGAGGCAAAGATACTCAAGCCACACCCCCTGCAAGGTCTTTCTTGCAGGCAATGGTACAACTACATTTATGTAGCATTTCACCACCAGAGAGTGATTTCTATATGTTACTCCCTGCATGACGCCACCCCCCCCAATTTTACCAGTGAAAAAATTGAAGTCAAGAGAAATTAAATTACCTGACCACTAAGTGTCAGATCTGGAACTCTGAGCCACTGAACAGCTATCTACTACCTATTGTATTAGCCATTGGGATACAACGACAAAAATGAACCAGTCTCTGATCATAAGAAGCTTACCTTGTCTATGTACACTGATAAAGTAGTATCAGATAATTTGAGGAGAGAAAGCGTGTTAACCATGGATGGGGGAAGAAAGGAGATGAGAGGTGTCAAGTAGCTGGAAAGGCTTTTTAGAGGTAGCACCTGAGTTGAGCCTGGAAGGAAGATATTGATTCTGAAAGACAAAACTGAGTGAGCATGGTTTGGTGATGAGGGACTGAAATACACAGAAGCATATGATAGATTGTTGAATTTATGGAACAATTAGTAGACCAGATGGACTATATCACATATATGAAGGGGAATAATATGAAATAAACTAGAAAAGAAAGACAAAGCCAAATTCTGACAAGCCCTAAATGCCAGACTGAGGAGCTGGTATTTTATGCTAGTTTCAATAGGGAAGTACTGAAGTCATTGAATAAGGGAGTGGCATGGTCAGGAATGTACTTTAAAAAGACTATTTTGGCAGCTGTGAGGAGGATGACTTGGAGAGGGGGAAAGACTAAAAGATAGATTTTTTTTCTTTTTTTTTACAATAATCCAGGGAGAGGTGATAGGGTCCTGAAGTAGGGTATTGGCCATGTGACCAGAGAGAAATGGAATAAGAGATATTGTGGAGGTAGAATGAATAGGATTTGGCAATTCATTTAATTGAGGGAGAATGGAAAGTTAAGGCTGATATAAACTTGGGTGATGGAGAAAATAGTGGTGTATACCGTAGGAGAAATGTCAAAATCAGGAGCAGGGAATGATTAGGTTAGTTTGGGAGCATGCTGAGTTTTAGACATAGACAGTACACCTCAGTGGAGGTGAATAAATTGGAGCTGGTAATGCAAAACTGGAGTTCAGAAAAGACAACAGGACTGGATATGTGATTTGGGAATTATCTAGGTCAGAAAGTCTGCAAACTATGACCAAATGTTGCCCATGGGCTAAATACATTGGCAACCAAATACATGGGCTAAATACACAGGTCCTCAAGATAAGAATGATTCTTACATTAAAAAATGTTTTATTGTATTAAAATATATAAAATCATTCTTAAAAAACAGCAAACAGGCTAGATTTAGCTCTGGGGTCATAGTTTATGGACCCCTGAGCTAAGTTAGAAATGATCATTGAACTCAAGGGAACATAGGCAATCACCAAGAGAAGTCAGTGAACAGAGCCCGGGATAGAGTTTGAGAGACATTCAGGATTAGGGGATAGGAGATAAAGAATGAGAAGCAGGAGTCAAACATGAAACAGGACCATAAAATAGTGTCATAGAAGTCAAGAGACCTTTGTGTCAAAAATTATAGAGGTCAAAGGAGAAAGGGCAGCTAGGTGGGCCTGGAGTCAGGAAGACTCGTCTTCCTGAGATCTAATCTGACCTCAGACAACAGTTACTAGCTGTGTGACCCTGGGCAAGTCACTTTACCATGTTTGCCTCAGTTTCCTCATCTGTAAAATGAGCTGGAGAAGGAAATGACAAAGCACTCCAGTATCTTTGCCAAGAAAACCCCAAATGGGTTGATGAAGAGTTAGATATGACTGAAAAACAACCTAATAACAACAAAAAAAGGAATGATTTAGGAGTTAGATTATAGAATCACAGATAAATGGTAACTTTCAAGAAGATAGTTTCAGTAGAATGGTGGGAGCAGAAGCCAAACTTCAAACTTCAAAAGGTCGAGCAGTGAGTGTATTGAGAAAGTAGAGGCAGCCGATGTAGATGCCTTCATTTGAGGAATGAAGTTTGGCAGGAAAAGGAAGACGTGTTTAAGGAGATTGCATGAGAGCGTGGTAGAATTGAGGGAAGTTGTGGGGAGGGGCGGGTTGTGGGTTTTAAGAATGGGGGAGATCTGGGCATGTTTGTAGCCATTGGGAAAGAAGCCAGTAAATTGGTGGAGACTTGAAGGTAGGAGAGAAAGAGGGAATGATTGAGAAGGAGGAAATAGGAAGACGTGGGATTAAGGACACGGGTGGTTTGCTTTGGCAAAAAGAGTGGTCACCTTTTCCTATGAGACTGGACCAAAATAGGACAGAAATCATCTTCATACAGCAAGTGGTTTGATGGACTTGAGAACGAGGTTATAAAGCCACATTTATTATTGATTTTTAAAAATAGCAGAAGCTAAAAAAGATCTTTGAG
Source organism: Pseudocheirus occidentalis (assembly GCA_028646575.1). Taxonomy (NCBI): domain Eukaryota; kingdom Metazoa; phylum Chordata; class Mammalia; order Diprotodontia; family Pseudocheiridae; genus Pseudocheirus; species Pseudocheirus occidentalis. Next base: position 124,206,876 of record CM053598.1, read on the forward strand.
ATAGAATTTAACATATTACTCTGGAAAGAATGAGATTTGGAGCTGGAGCAAATCAACACTTCCGCATACCCCCCAAGTGAGCTTGGTGGTAAGCAAGTCATATGAACTCTCTGGGCCTCAGTTGCCTTGCCTGTAAAATGAGAAATTGGGATGAAGCGATCTTTAAATTCTTCCAGATCATCATAGGGATGGTCTTATTCAACTCTCAGATTTTTTCTTAATTTTTCTTTATTTATTTTTATTTGTTTTTAGATCACCTTAATTTCCCAATACATCCTTCCTCCTACCAGAGAGCCATCGCTTATAAAAAAGAATAACAAAAGAGAAAAACAAAAATAATTCAATAAAATCAACCTGTAGCAAAACCAAGTCTGATAATATATGAAGTATTCTATGCCCGTAGTCTGCTCCCTCTTCAAGGAAGGTGGGGAGATACATTCTCGTGTCTCTTCCTTGGGGCCAAACTGGCGCATTATAACTTCGTAGCAGTTCAGTTTGGGTGCTGATAGGGTTCTTTGCTTTTTTTATTCTTGGTACTTGTTGTGTACATTATTTTCCTGGTTTTTCTGGGTTCTCTGATTACTTCACTATGTATTTGTTTCCCAGGCTTCTATTCTCCACATGAATCATTTCTTTAAAAAAAAAATTATTGATTCCTTTTTAAATATCATTTTAATTTTTCTATATATCACCTTCCCAGAAAGCCCTTCTTTGGAACAAAAAGAGGGGGGAAATATAATTTTACCAAACCAATCAACATATCATGTTGTTATTAAAGTTATTATTAGTACTAATATTGTATAATATAAATAAATATAAAATAAATAATATAAATTATTATTAGCACTGATATTTTATGTAGTTTTATACCCTCTGCAAACAAGGAAGGGAGGTGCAGTCTCATTTCTCTCCTTTGGGGCAATTAGGTGGCACTATAGATAGATCATCGGGCCTAGAGTCAGGAAGTCCTGAGTTCGAATCCAAACATTTACTAGCTGTGTGACCATAAGTAAGTAACCTAACCTCTGTTTGTCCCAGTTTTCCTCATCTGTAAAATGGGGATAATAATACCACTTATCTCCCAGGGTTGTTGTGAGGATCAAATGACATAATAATTGTAAAATATTTAACACAGCACCTGGCCTATAGTAAACACTACATAAATGTCAGTTATTATTGTTATTATTATTATTATGACCAAACTTGGTCTTTATAATTTTACAACAGTTAGTTTTAATTTTTGCTGTTATTATTCCTTCCATTTTCATTGTTGGATCCACTGTGTATGTTTCTCTGGTACCATGTAGAACAGTTTTCCACCAAACTGCTTTCCAATTTTCCTCTGCAGTTTTTGTTGAAATCAATCCTTTCCTGGTGCACTAAGGTGACTCAGTGGATAGAAGTCAGGAAGACTCATCTTCCTGAATTCAAATCTGGCCTCAGCTACTTGCTAGCTGTGTGACCCTGGGCGAGTCACTTAACCCTGTTTGCCTCAGTTTCCTCATCTGTAAAATGAAAAAGAAATGGCCAACCACTCTAGTATCTTTGCCAAGAAAACCCCAAATGGGGTCATGAAGAGTTGGACATGATTGAAACGAATGACATCAATAATTTTTCCCCATTTTGGGTTTGTAGGTTCAGCCAACACTGGGCTGTTTGTTTCTTTGCTTCTAGACTATTGTGTTTTTTTGCTGTACAACTTCTCTAGTGTGTTCCCCAAAATCAATCATAACCTTTTAAAGCTAGAAGGGACTTTAGAAATCTTCTGAAGACCATCTATCCTCTAGCACTCAGAGGGTTGGTATCCAGGGCTACCAGTGCTGTTGCTAGGATTTACTTATTCTCTGTCCAGATACCCTGAATGCCTTTTTCTTTCTCTCTTTCACAACCTGGACAGGAAACCACATAGCAACAGCGATCTCAGCATTTTTCCATCAGGGATGGCCCGCTCCCCTCCCTCTAGGGAATATTATCACTCAGGTATAACTTGCTCTACAGGTTCTTCTTAGCCTCTAAGAAAAGTCCATGACCCGGTTTCCCTTCATTTGAAATCAGTCCTATCTTAGCTGCTGATTTTAAAAGAAAAAGCCAAAACCAGCAACCCGAGAGCACATTGCATACCTGTTTGCAGTTAGAATAAACAGAAGGGTTTCATATGTGCCTAGTAACCTAAAGGAATCACATGTCCTGACCTCTGATACTACTGTGGGATGGTGAGCAAATGACAACCTGTTCGAGTCTCATTTATTCTTTCTTCTGTAGGATGAGGGCAATAATTATTACAGCACCTACCTCACAAGATTGTTTTTAGAAAGGCATTTTGTTTATCTTAAAGTTCTAAGAAATTACATTTTTCTGGCAGTTCAAGGTGTACAAAGTGTGGTGGGTAGGTGAGGACCAGCTTCCGTGATGTCCTTAACCTCTTGGGTGCCAGTCTAAACTTGACTTTAGATCCAACCAGCTGGGTGATCTCAGGCAAATCATCTTACATTATCCCCAGAAAACTGCAGAATGTCAGAACCTGAAGTGACTTCAGAGGCCATACATCCAGCCTTTACGTGAACAAGAACCCACTCCCCAATATCCATCTTCTGTATGAAGACCTCCAGACAGAAAGTCCACTCCCTGGATGGAGCCCACTTCATTTTTAGACAGCTTTCAATGTTGGGAAATTTGTCATCACATCCAGCTTGGCTCTCTGGCTTTATGACTTTGACTTTGCTCCCTGTTCTGATTGTTGGAGTCTCAGCTTAAGTTATTTCTACTTTTGCCTATTCCTCAAAAAAAAAAAAAGGTTGTTTGAGGGGGCAGCTAGGTGGTGCAGTGAATAGAGCACTGGCCCTGGAGTTAGGAGGACCTGAGTTCAAATCCAACCTCAGACATTTAACACTTACTAGCTGTGTGACTTTGGGCAAGTCACTTAACGCCAATTGCACTGCCTTCCCCCTCTAAAAAAGCAAAAAAAAAAAAAAAAAAGATGGTTTAAGAATAAAATTAAATAAGGTGTGAAAGCACTTTGGGAATTAAAAGTGACACAGATATGCAAGGGGACCTCTTACTCTAATACGGAGGAAAGCCATTTCCCAAACCCTTCAACAAGTTGGGGAGGAGAAGTAGAGTGCCTTATTGGTGCAGTGAAGTATCTTTTGCAGCTTTTCCCTTCAGAATGAAGGATTCATTTCTCATAAAGGTCCCTGCTTCTTATACCCTTCTCTTTTTTTAAATTTTTACTTTATTTTATTTTTTGCTTTCTGGAGGGCAATTGGGGTTGAATGACTTGCCCAAGGTCACACAACTAGTAAGTGTGTCAAGTGTCTGAGGCTGGATTTGAACTCAGGTCCTCCTGACTCCTGGGCCGGTGTTCCTATGCCCTTCTCATGGACCATAAGGTCATATTTTCTCATAGGAAGAAACCTTAGAGATAATTGAGTCCAAGTTCTTCAATCTAAAGGGGAGAAAAAAATGATTCAGTCAATGAACATTTATTAAAATCTTACTATGTGCCAGTTACTATGCTAAGTGCTGGGAGCACAGATAGAAGGAGAAAGAAACATAGTCCCTGCCCTCAAGGAGCTTACATTCTAATGGGGGGAAAGAACACCATAAAGGTACCCAATCCAGGGCACTGTGGAGATGAGTCAGGAGGGCAGCCTGGCAAGGGATGCCTGTGTCTCCTCCTTAGATTAGAGGTTTGGGGAGGAATGAGACAATTAGAAGGTGAGATCTCTGAGGCGGAGAGTATTTCCATTGTGAGAAGTAAAGTGTTTCAGAGGTTGATGGAAAATTCCAGAGTGAAGAGGTTTCTATGGCTTTGGGAGAGAAAGTCCTGTGGAGATGAGTCAGCAGGGCAACCTGGAGAGGGATGAAAGAGTGTCATGGGATCATAGGAACTGGAAGGGATTTAGGGGTCATCTAGTCCAATCCCCCCATTGTATAAAAGGCCCAGAAAAGTGAAGAGGTTTGCCCAAGGCCATACAGATAACTCAGAGACAAAAGTAACATTAGCTCTCATTATATATAAACCATGGTGGTTAACATGGTGCTTCCTTTACAACATGTCTTTCGGGGAGCTAGGCAGGTGCTATTCACCCTACTTTACAGGTGAGGGAACAGAGGCTAAGAGCTAAAATGACTATTCATATAGCCACACAGTAATTATAAGAGTTTGGGGTCCTCTCAGTCTAAGTCTAGTCTCATAAACTCCCCTCATTGCCTCTCCTTGGAGAGGTTGACATTTGGGTAGGGATTATGCTTATACTTAAAGGAATTATTCTGTAAATGTGGACATTTCAGACCCTGTAGCATCAGGGCCTTCCAGGGACCTCACAAATCACACCCTATTGGTGACCACTTACTTTTAGACCTTTTGGGTTAATCTTGTCCTTAACCTTTCTTTCCTCTGAATTCCTGGGGATTAAGGGAGCAGCACCCTTCCTCCTTCAGATTAAGAGACCCTGATCTGAGATAAAATTTTCAGAATTCCTGTTCCTGGCTTGCATTCATTATTATTGTTAGTTAATGGAAAAGTACCTATTGCCACATGCTGTGACTCAGTATTTCATAAATAATGGGGCCCTGTCATTCCTGGAAGCTGTCCCTGGTAACTTGGTTTGGGCATTGGGATGTTGTTACCATAGGGGAAGGAGAGTAGATGCCAGAGTATTATTCTGAAGTTATCTACTATAGTTGTGAAAATGTGATGAATCTGTGATCTAGGAGCTTTCATTAAAATACAATAAGGACAGAGCTATGAGGCATGGTGGTATAATGGAAAGAGCTCTGACATTCCTGTGTGATCTTGGGTAAGAGCATTTCACTTCTCGGCCTCAGTGCCCTCATCCTTTGAATCAGTGCTTCTCAACCTTCCTAATGCCATGACCCTTTAATACAGTTCCTCATGTTGTGGTGACCCCCAACCGTAAAATTCTTTTCGTTGCTACTTCATAACTGTCATTTTGCTACTGTTATGAATCATAATGTAAATATCTGATGTGCAGGATGTATTTTCATTGTTACAAATTGAACACAGCCCACAGTTTGAGAACGTCTGCTTTAAATGAAGGAGCTTGATGAGAAAGAGCAGTTCACCCATCAGTAAGCAATTATTAAGTGCTTGACAAAAACATGACAAAAACAAAAGTCCCATTCCTTAAGGAATTTACATTGTTTTGAGTTAATGTCCAGTTATTGTATTTAAAATCCTGTCTTCAACATTAGCTATCAGTGTGACCATGGACAGGGCTCTCTGAATCTCAGTTACCTTGCCAATAAAATGGCCATCATAAGAATGAAATTTGCATTACCTGCCCAAGGGTTACCAAAGAACTTAAGTATGCTAAGCTCAGCTGTGCTGTAAATCAAATATAAAATAAAGAATAATCAATCCTTCCTTCAGGTGTGGAGTTGGGGCTGGAGGGAAAGGAAGCTGTGAAAGCATCTTGGATGTTCCAGCAGATTCCAGGGACTGATTCTTCCTGAGGACCACACCAGCAGGGCCATATCTTTCCCCTTGCCCCAGTGGCCAGGACCTTCGTGTTTACCTACAGAGGTCTCCGACATTGCCAGCACAACGCCCACTCGCACTGTAGGCTCAGCCACTTTAGGCAGCTGTGCGAGCAGGGCCCTTTCCCCTCCTCTCGGTTTGGAGTGGGAGGACCTCGAGGGGTGCCAATCCCTGCCAGAAACCAAGCCTGCTTGGCCACATTATTTCCAGAGGGGAGCATTGGGGGGTGGGCTGGATGTTTGCACAGACTCAGGGCTGCCACCATTTGTTTATGCCTCTCTAGAGTTAGCTGTTTATTAACTTCATCCACAGAGATCTGCTTCTGACCTTGAAGGGAAAACAAAGAGGAGAATCGTCTATTTGTGGGGGAGACAGACGTGCTAAGGACATTGCATTTTTCCAGGACAGGGAAAGGGCTTTGCAAGGGTAACAAACAAAATCTTGCTTTTCTGTTTTCTGTTTGGGAGAATGAGTGATTTGGGGCTTCAATGGTGAGTCTCCAAGGGCCATGACACAAAGAAGGTTCTTAACCTTCCGTGTTTCTGGGGAAGCCTATGGACTCCTTCTCACAATAACTTTTAAATGCATAAAATATAATACATGTGATTACAAAAGTAGCCAATTATATTTAGATATATTTTTAAAGATAAGTTTCTGGATCCCAGGTTAGGAATTCCTGCCATTAGGGATCGGGACTGGACTGGACCCATGGTTGTAATGGTATAGGAAATTCCCAGTTGAGACTCCCTTTACCAAAGTGTGTCTGCACTTTTAAAAATTAATTAATTAATGAATTTGTTCATGCATTTATTTCAGTTTATAGACCTAGAGAGTTGCCTAGAACAGAATTGTCAAATTTGCAGAAAATACATCTTAGGTGATGTTAATTTTTTTTTAAAGTCAATATGTAGCCTGCAGAAATCCTGTTTGAATTGAACACCACTGGCTTACAGTACTGAAAAGTCAAATGTGTATACAACATCTAGAACCCAAATCTTTCTGGATCTGGTCAACTCTATCAAGCCATTTCAGTTCTTGATACCTTGCCTATTGATGGTAAATCCTCTCTCCCTTCTCTTATGCCTCTATCCCCCAATGCTGGAATTAATTAAGCAATCATTATTTTTTCAGAATCTTGCATAAAGTACTGCAGAAGAAAAAAAATAAAAGAAATGGCTCTTGCCCTCAATGAATTTGTAATCTGGTTATCTGGTTGTAGGGCAGAGACCAGAACTGTTACTAAGGATTCTGGTCCACGGTATGGATGAAGCTGAGTGTTGATATTGGAGGGTCAAGGTGAGCAGCTAGTGGGTAGAGTGATCTCAGGGTCAGAAGCTATGTGACCTTGGTGCAGACCATTTGAAATCTCCAAGCCTTGGTTTCCTCTTCTTGCCAGAGACTGGATTTGATGGCCTCTCTGGCCGCTGACAGCTCTGATTCATGGTCCTGTGATCTGAAAGAAGAGCTTGGTACTCAGGACCATGGGAAGGAGATGAGGTCCAGGATAGATCCCCCGTGGGTATGGGTAAGACTGGGAATATTGCTCCATTTTCCTGGTCTCATAGTGTACCGTTGAGGCACAAAGGACAGCACTCCCTGGTGGAGTAAAGTTGAACCAGAAGAAAAACAGGGCCTTTTCCTCCTAATACAGCTGATAATAACCAGGAGAAGGGGGTGAAATGAAGGGCAAAGCATATCCTGGGAAAAAGAAACCCTGAAGCTAATGTCAAAGGCTATTGAAAGAAATAAAGGGTAGGTTTGGAATAAATTTGGTGGGTGGTAGTGGCAGGACAGACTATCATGGGGAAGATGTGTGACCACTGCCACGGACAGCTGAGGACTTGGGAAATGCAGAGTAGGGAGAGCTCCCTGTAGGCTGGGACAGGGGCAGGCCTCAGGTAAAGCTTTACAGAGGAAGTGGGCGTTGAATTAGGCCCAGGAAGATGGAGGTGAGGAAAGCTTGGGGTTTTAGAGGTAGAAGAGACCTTACCTTAGAGATAGCTTAGGCCTACCCCTGGCTTTTAAGGATGAGGAATCTCAGGTCTAAGTGAATCACCAGAGGTCTCACAGGTAGGCAGTAGCAGAGCCAGGATTAGAACCTAGGTTCTTGGATATCAAATCTAGCGGTCTCATTTCTGTATCATTCAAAAGGAAAGGTGTTCCAGAATAAATAAAGTGGGAGTGTGAGATTAGGGTAGAGAAGCTAGTTTACACACACACTATACACATATGTGTATATATGTATGCATGTATATGTATATGACCTACTATGTTCTGGGCAACAACTCTGTGAGAGAATGTTATCTCCATTGTGAAACTGAGGCTCCTTTTGTAGCACCTACTATGTGCTAAACTCTTTACAAATACTATCTCCTTTGATCTCACAACTCTCTGAGATGGTGTTGCTATTATCCCCATTTTATAGTCAAAGAAACTGAGGCAACAGAGATTAAATAACTTTCTTGGAGTCATGCAGCTAGTCTCTCAGTACAGATTTGAACTCAGAGCTTCCTTCTCCAGACCCTGTGCTCTATCTATTGTGCCACCTAGCTGCCTCTGGTGCAGAAGGATTATATTAAGTACAGAGGTACCAATAAAGTTAGATAAAGTAGAATGGGCATTTTGACTTCTTTTTAGTGTTTTGAAATGATGCTATTTTTTTTCTTTAATTCTCTGTGTGTAGTTTCATTTTTTTTTCTTTTCACTTTCTTTTCTTTTTTTTTTTTTTTTTGCTTTTTGGAAGGGGGATGTTAGAACAGTTGAGGTTAAGTGACTTGTGAAGGGTCACACAACTAGTAAGTGTTAAGTGTCTGAAGCCACATTGGAACTCAGGTCCTCCTGACTCCAGGGCCCATGCTCTATTCACTGCCTAGCCACCCCTCTTTTCACTTTCTATGCTAAGCTCAAAGGCCTGCCTCTTCCCATCCTGACTCCCTCCTGGCAAGTGAATTCAGCTCTGCTAGAGTTGCTCTCCAATGGGCAAAGGCAAAGGTAACTTTGGGATTTAATTGTCGTTGACTTACCCCCTAGAATATGGAGAAAGGTAAAGCTGAGGTTGGAGCTGGAAAGAAATTTAGAAGTCTTAAGAGATTATTTAGTGGGGGGCGGGGGGAGTCTTAATCTGGGGCTCCTTTATGTGCAGATCCCAGGGGATCTGGAAACTTGGATGGAAAAAAAAGTTGACATCTTTATTTTCACTAATCTTTAACTGAAACATATCATTTCAATTATGAACTTCTAAGAAACCCATCATTCTAAAAGGAGAGTCCATAAGCCTAATGGCCCAGACCATCAAAGGGGTCCATGACACACACACACAAAGGTGAAGAACCCCCATTCTAGCCCAACCCTCTCATTTTTTACATGGGGGAGACAGTAAAGGCCATGTAACCTATGAAAAGCAGAGTTGGAATTTCTACTCTGACTCGGCTCTCTTTCCATTATATCACTCGCCTCCCTAAAAACACAGACACAGATCAATTCTCTTTACCACCTCCCAGCTCTCAGAGGGGGCTCTAATGTCAAGGAGATCAAGGTTTTGCTTGTGAAAAATCTAAATAAGGATAGACTAAGTCAGTAGATGAAGCCTTCTTCCTGACTCTCCAGGCCCTCTGTGCCAGAATATCTAGGGTGCCCGTGTCCCATGTTTTATTCTCATCTGATCTGTCAATGACTCCTTGCTAAAGTGTTCTCTGCATAAATGAGCAGGTTGGATTAGGTCTTATGACAGTAAAAAGATGGAGCTGAAGGAGGAAGCCCTGGGTTGTGCTCCCAGTTGTGCCATATTCTGCTACCTTGAGGGCAAGGGCAGGCTTTGCATTTTGACTTTGCATTCCCAGCATTGTAGGCACTTGATAAAGGCTTGAATCAAAGCTCTTCTTGCTCTAATGATCTTTGGTTTTATTCTAAGATTTGATCGATCATCTCCACTATCTTATTCTATAATTTAGCTTTTAAGCCAAAGCTTCTAAGATTTAGCTGTTAATGGAGGCATGACCTTTCCCAGAGGTATCTGCATTTCACTATGGGATTCTGGGAAACCAAAAAGCATTCCAGAAGTCCTCTTTAGGATCCATAAAATCTCATGGCACTGTATAGACTGTTGGTTCTATTTAGAGTCCTGAAGGGAATAAATAAAACAAGGGAATAAATTGTTATTGGTTCAAAGTCCTTGACTAGACAATTACTCTCATTGCCTGCGGACAGCTCTTCAACCTTATTTAACTCTGAATGTTTACCTTGTCTCCTCCAGCTGCCTCCTAAACTGCAGAAAGTCAAGGGACAGGTCACAAGATTCTTCTTTTTTGTCTGCTCAGGGTCCTGCTGGCACACTGGAAGTAGGCCAGTGGTTTCTAAACATTATATAATGACCTTTCCATGTTCTTATGCACTCCACACACACTTTCCATCAAATAATCTATGTGGATAGTTTTTTAGTTCATGTTGTATTCAAATAAAATGTAAAATATATTAGTTTATAGCAACACAAAGAAATCTTACTATAAAATAACAATAAATGTGACAAATTCAGGGCTCGAGGATGATAGACACATAGATTCACAATAACTACAACAATCATTTGTGCCAGGCACTATGCTGGAAACACAAATATAAGCAAAAATAAAAACTGTCCCTGCCCTCAAGCAGCTTGCATTTCCATTTGGAAAGCCAAGACAGAAAAAGAAATTTTTCAAAGGGGATAGGGAATAAGAGATGGGGCATAGTGGAAAAAGAAGTCCAGAGAATGGAACCCAGAGAGGAACAAAGAAGTAAACATAAATGATATGGGTGCTTTCCTGAAAATAGAGGTTCTGGAGGGAACTGTCCAATCAGAGGAAGAGGCTGGAGGTGCAGTGTGATCTTCCAGAGCAAGAAGGCAGTAGGGGAAGGTGGAGGAAGAAATTCAGAGAGTTAAGCACAAAGTCCAGGTGCAGGCAGGCACTGGGAGCCCCTTGAGCTATCCTTGAATCTTCCCACTGAAGGCACTTGCCTGAGGTCATGGGCCTTGAGTTGTAGCTCTGCCCAAGTCTTTAGCCCTCCTATGTCCAGCAGTTTCCCACCCTTAATCCTCCCGGTCCACCCTTGAACTTGCCTGGCCCACCATTGTCTGTCTGCTCCATTTCCCACCTTTGATCACTCATTACTGGAGTCTGACCTCTGACTCCTGAAGCTCCCCAAACTCATTACTGAAGTCTGACCTCATCTGACTCTTGAAGACCCTCCCCAAACTCCTCCTCTAGACCACCCCTAGATTCCTCCCACAACCTTTCTGTATTTAAGATCCCATCTTCCCTCCATATGGTGTGAGAGCAACATAGAATGACCTAGCATAGACTTACTCTGACATAGACTTACTCTGTCAGTTCTGGCCTGCTTGCCCAATGCAAGCCTTACAGATACCTAGGCTTCTTCAGTCTACCCAATATGGCAAACTTTTAATAAACTTTACTTTTCTTTGGCTGAGAGAAGATTTGGGTGGAATTTCTTTAGGCCTCAATTTCCTGCTTGTCTTCTCTTGACTGATGGCCGTTGGCAGGACCTGGCGTGTTGGTATTTTGCGGTCTCAAGAATCCCTAACCCTAACCATGTCACAGGGAGAAATAAAGGGTGAAATTTAGTGATGAAAAAGTTTTTTTTTTATCAATTCTTTCATTTTACAGTTGAGGAAATGGAGATCCAGAGAATCCTCAAGTTCTCTGTCCTGTTCTCTGACTTGTTAAAGGTCACACATGTAGTGAATAGCAGAATTAAGGTTTGAATCCTCTGATTCTAAACCTAACATACATTTCCAATGTTCTATTTTGCCTTTCAAAATCAAGGGGGAAAAACATAACAAATGTGAGTGCTCCCAAAATCTTTAAGTTTACAAGCTAAGTATCTGGAACCAGAGACACAAGAAGGACATGGAGTGATCTCCCTGCCTAACTTAAGCCTCAGGTAGGAGTGGGTCCTTGGCCTTATGGCTCATCCAACCTGAACCTTCTTTATCCATGTGGGAATGGGAGGCCTGAGATTTGACTACATCAGGGTGTCATCACTAGAGCCTGTGACTGAGCAGCACCATAACACTAATTCCTAGGGAGCCCAGAGGGGACAGAATGGACTCTAGCATCACTCTCACCCTGGGGTACAGAAGACCCCAGATTGGCATCATGATGCGTCACTCCTGTAACTGCTAGAGCTTACCATATGGGAGAGGTTGAGAAAGGGTAGGCTGCAAATCTTCCCCCCAAAAAAATCTAGGCATGACAGTAGTGTTTTCCTTCTTCCCTCCCCTAAATTGTTGGAGGGAATTCATTATGCTAGCCTTACACTTGTTGACTTTAACTTTGTTTTCACTGAAAAAAACTGATATATTTATGCAGGAGTTGTACTGATAGCCAATAATTTTGACCATTGCTTTAGCCAGCAGCTTTCTTCCCTTCCTTCTTCCTCCCCTCAGGGAGTATGTGTGGAAAAGTTTGGAAAACTTTTGGAAAAGTTTGGAAAAGTTGACCAACAAATAATTTTTTATTTTTATTGTGTTCTGAGTATCAATCTCCCCCCCCAAACCCAAACCCAAAGCACTTATTTTTTCAGTGTTCCTAGTTCTCATATCCCCTACCATTGATTTAATTTGTCTAAAATATTAAATTAGGAAAAAGAATAAAGGCATTTTTATTAAGGAAAAGCTAAATGTTTGGCTAATTTTCCTCTATTCCATAATAAGCATTTAAGTATTTACTTAGTAGGCCTTGTGCTAGGTGCTGGGGGTACAAGAACAGAACAACCAAACAAAAACCATTCCTTGCTCCTAAGGTGCTTACATTTTACTGGCTCTACCCACTGATCCCTTCTTCTACCCTGCCTTGGCCTAGTTTGGTTTAATATAAACTTGGCACCCAGCCTCCAAAGGCATACTCAAAAGTCAACCAAGGCCAGGTTATGACAGGATGTTTCTAGATTGGAATCTAGATTTCCTAATCTAGGAGAAAAGGATAGGCAGTAAGAGTCAGAAGTTCAAACTTCTAGTCCCTTCCCTTTTGGACTTTTCTGTGTGACCTTGAGCAAGTTATTTCTTTAGGCCTCAATTTTCTGCTTGTCTTTTCTTGACTGATGGCCATTAGGCAGACAGCCTAACTCCTAGAGAATACCCTTTCTAACAAATGTGCTGTGTATCTGTAAGATATAATTATCAGTGATAAGTGAGAACCTCCCTTACTGCTCCAAGGACATTCTTTACATATCCATGAAGGCCATGGAAGAAGTGAGAGATGGAGTGAATTCTTTAGTGCTTGGCCATTTATTTACCAAGTGTCTTTACTATGTCCTTGCTATGTCCCAATGAGAGAGGACGATTGTAAATGTTTTTACCTCTGTTTTACAATGGAGGAAGTTACTTGCCCAACACTACCTAGCTAATGGTGATAAAGCTAGAACAGGAAACCAAGACTCTGGAGGCAGCAAGGTGGTAGAGAGCTGATTGGCTTAGTACTAAGGAAGACCTTGGTTCAAATCCTGCCACTAGCCTACTGACTATGTGTCCATGGCAAGTTACTGTGATTTCTCAACCTCAATTCCTTCATCCATCAAATGGGGATATAGTAGTGACCTCAGGGGATTATTTTCAAGGTCAAATGAAATAAAGTACACAAAGCACTTAGTTTTTAAAGCGTTATGTGAATGTCTGTGTCATAGTTGTTATTCAGTCCTTTCAGACTCTCTGTGACCCCATTTGGAATTTTCTTGGCAAAGATACTGAAGTGGTTTGTCATTTCTTTCTCTGGCTCATTTGACAGATGAGGAAACTGAGGCAGACAGGATTAAGTGTCTTGCCCAACTCAGACATACAGCTAGTAAGTGTCTGAGGCCGGATTTGAACTCAGTTCTTCCTGACTACAGGCCTAGTGCTCTATCCACTGCACCAATTTGGCTGTCCCATAAATGTCAGTAGTTGTGTTTATTTTGATTTTCAGTCCAGCATTCTCCCCAGTAGAGCTCTGAAAGGGCTGCCATCTCAGGTATGAAAAAGTAGGGAAAGAGAGGTCTGACCCGGTGCTGCCAATCAGACTTTCTTACGTAGCATGAAAATGGCATTTTAAAGTTAATTTCAGATTTTACTTTCAAATGAGAAGTGATCCTCTAGAACTTTTCTTTCTAAGCTGCTCTGATCAAAGAACTACATTGTTCAGCTGTCCCTGTAGCAATTCCAATACTATGAAAGAATGGTGATAAGAAGATAGAACCAGTTTTCCTAATCTTTTAAAAAAATCTAAATTTTATAACCATCAATGGAAAAGAAACAGTCGAATAAGTGCACACAATTTAAGCATCCTTTGCTCCTTTGTTCTTTTGTAGTCTACACCCTGCTGATCATAAGCCACAGGTCACTGCTACTCCTGAGCTACTGAACAAAGACGTAGGAAGTGAAGAAATTGTGCTGTGTCCACAATAAATTTTTATTTTCTAACCTCAACTGGACTTTCCCTTTATGTATGTGTGTTCAGTCCTTTCAGTCATGCCTTACTTTTCGTGACCCCATCTGGGGTTGTTTTGGCAAAGATACTGGAGTGATTTACCATTACCTTTTCCAGTTTATTCAATAGACGAGGAAACTGAGGCAAACAGGGTGAAGTGACTTGCCCAGGGTTATACAGCTAGTAAGAGTCTGAGTCCAGATTTGAACTCAAGAAGATGATTTCTTGACTCCAGGCTTGGTACTATCCATTGTGCCATCTAGCTGCCCCTGTCCTATACCCTTTTTCACTACTGCTTGTGATTCATTTATTCATCTCTGGTTCTCTAGCATACTCACCACAATTAGCAACTGTAGCATTTAGGGCAGATTCTGTAGAGAAACGTGGGCAGAATTCACTTCCACACTGGTCAGTCAACAGAAGAGGACTTTTATTGTATCAACCCAGTTGATCTTCTTCCAAAATGAGTAACATCAGCCCAGTGATGGGATGTACATTGGTTGTCCTAGGACAAGCTTTGCTTTGCTAAGTTCGTGGAGACTCATCACCAGACTGGTGAATTTTGGCTACAGTAACTCTCAAAGAGTAAGTTGTAGTAAGGCCACAATCAGAAGTGGTATCCTCATTGATGAGATTACAGATCCTTGAAGCATTAAAATTAAGTATTCCTTCTAATGTCCACCATCATTGCCTTTTATTTTATTTTTCCATTCTCTGGTGCTTTAGTAATAAAAACCCATTTGAAGTATGTTGAAATAATGGGGGGAGGAGAAAGGAAACACAGAGTTAGATCAAAGAAGACCTCAATCAACCCTAAGCTTGAAAAGAATTCACCCCACCCTTAATGAATGTTTTTGATGATGTCCCATCAGTCCCAGGATGTGCTCTGCCACAGTAGTTTGTTAGAACTAATCATTTCTCTGATCCTGCGGTCCTGGTTCTTCTTCTACCTTTTGGACCACTCCTTCTCTGTCTCCTTTGCTGGATCTTTATCCATGTCATGTCTGTTAACTATGCCCTAGGGCACCTCTTCTCTCTATCTTCTGTACCATTTCACTTGGTGATCTCATCAGCTCCTGCATCTTCACTTACATCCTTATCCAGATCTTTCTACCCAGTCCTAGTCTGTCTTCTGAGTTCTAGTTCCTCATTAAGATATCTTGGATTGGATGTCCTATATTCATATCAAGGTTAATGAGTCCAAAGCAGAACTCATCATCTTTCTCCATGAATCAAGGGTTCTTAACCGAAGGGTCCAGGGGAGGGGTCCATGAATAGATTTCAGGGTGGGGGTGAGGGGTGGTGGTCTATGAATTTGTATGGGGAAAAAATTAATTACATCTTTATTTTCACTAACTTTTAACTGAAATTTAGCATTTCACCACAAAACCACCGTTTTGAATATAGGAAACAAACGATTATTCTGACAAAGGTTCTGTAGGCTTTACCAGACTGCCAAAGGGAGTCTATGATACCAAAATAAATAAATAAATAAATAGTTTGAAAACCCCTGTCCTATACCCTTTTTTCTTCCTACCTTTCCAATTGCTATCATCCTCTGAGTCATTGAGAGTTACAACTTTAGCATCATTCTCAACTCCTCATTCACCTCACATATCTAATCAATTGCCAAATCTCATCATTTGTACCTTCTCAATGTCTATCCTGCGTGACCCGTATTACAGCTCTTCTCATCTCTTGCCTGGACTAATGCAATTGTTTTCTAAATTGGTCTTTTGGCTTCAAATCTCTCTTCTCCCCCATCTGGTTGTTGTCTTACATTCTCTGAAGAGGACGAAAATGACATCACTACATTAGAGTCAAGTTATAACGTGTTCCACTGTGGCTGATCAGACCAATCAATATGAGCTCAGAATGCTCTACCACAGGTCAGGCACAGTCTGTGTGAACATTTGGGGTGGATACTCTACATTTATGTATCCTACATTTCCTTTGAGCTTTTTCAAGTCTGCTTTGCTCATTGAGCACAGCACCTTCTCTGAAGTGGGCACACCGTGCTGAGCAGTCCTGTGCACTGGTGTCTTCCATGTCACACAATCAATTCCAAAGTTCTAATTTTTTTTTGCTTTTTGGAGGGCAGAGAGCAGGGCAATTGGGGATGACTTGCCCAAAGTCACATGGTTAGTTAAGTGTTAAATGTCTGAGGCTGGATTTGAACTCAGGTCCTCCTGACTCCAGGGCCAGTGCTCTATTCACTGCACCACCCAGCTGCCCCAAATTCCAAAGTTCTTAAGAGAGACCCTGAGAGTGTCCTTGTATTGCTTCTTCTGACCACCATGTGAACACTTGCCCTCTATGAGTTCTCCATAAAATAGTCTTTTTACATGGCCAGCTCATCGGAGTTGTGCTCTCTGAAGCAGAGTTTGAATGCTTGGCAGTTTAGTTGGAGAAAAGACATCAGTGTCTGGTACCTTACCCTGCCAGGTGATCTTCAGAATCTTCCTAAGACAATTCAAATGGAAGCGATTCAGTTTCCTGGCATGGCACTGGTAGGCTGTCTAGGTTTCACAGGCATACAACAGTGAGGTCAGCACAACAGCTCAGCAGACCTTCAGTTTGGTAGTCAGTCTAATACCTCTTCTCTCCCACACTTTCCTTTGGAGTCTCCCAAACACTGAGCTAGCTCTGGCAATGAGCGCATCAATATCATTATCAATGTGTATATCCCTGAAAAGTACACTACCATGGTAGGTGAACTTATCCACAGTATTCAAAACTTCTGATGGTTCCACATATGGGTGGTGTGGTGGTGGCTGATGAAGCACCTGTATTTTCTTGTTGTTAATTGTTAGGCCAATCTATGCTCCACGCAGCTATCGGTGTTTTCCTAAAGCACAGGTCCAACAACTTGTAGTCATTCCTCCCACCCTCACTCAGTAAACTCCAGTAGCTCCTTTTCACCTCCAGGATCAAATATAAGAATCCTCTGATTGGCATTTCAAGCTTTTCAAAAGCCCTTCCTACCTTTCTAGTCTTCCTATGTACAGTATCTTCCACACAATCGAAGACCCAGCTACCATGGCCTACTTGTGTAACACCCTATAGCTCCCACCTCTGTACCTTTTCACTGGCTGCCTCCCTTGCCTGCAATGCCCTCCTTCTTCACTTCTTCCTCTTAGTTTTCCTGGATTCCTTCAAGACTCAACTCAAAACCCACATTCTACAGGAGGCCATTTCCTATTTTCCTAGCTGCTCGGGGTCTCCCATTGCATCCTGGCCCATCTCCAATCCTCCTGATGAATATCAGGCCATTGCATTCAGATGGCTCTGGAGGAGAAAGTGAGGCTGGGGACCTTATGCAGCCTCCCTCACTCAAATCCAAGTCAACTGCAAGTCACATCATCATCTCCCTGATAGCATGGTCCTCTTCAAAAACGAAGGACGAACGCAAACACAAGCTGTCCATGGCTTCCCTTTGGAGATTATTTTCCATCTACTCTGTATGTACAGCATCTTGTAAATATCTAGTTATTTACATGTCTCCCCTATTAGAATGTGAGGTTCTTGATAGCAGAGATTGTTTTTATATCTCTTTGTATCCCCAGAACTTGGCACAGTAACTTGCTAATAAATGTTTGCTGATTGTCAACTTCAATCTCTCCCCTGGTGATAGTGAGATGAGATTCCTTATTTCAGAGTCTTTATAAACACGTTAAGAAATAACCATCTGTCTACCTGTACAATATTTGATCATTCATCCATTTTCATTCATTAAACAAATATTTATCAGGCATCCACTCATGTCCTTTCTCTACTTAAAGTCTGGTAGGGGAGATGACAGATGAAAATAATTGAAGGTTAAGGAGTCCTGTGACATTAGTTCAGTGCCAGGGCCGTTATGATCTAGGATGAGGATTCAAGTGTCCAGCATCTGAATCCCAGTCCATAAGTAACCATTTAATAGTCAAGGGAGAGGGGTGGTGAGGTGGTGCAGTGAATAGAGCACTGGTCCTGAAGACAGGGGACCTGAGTTCAAATCTGGCCTCAGACACTTGACATACTTACTAGCTGTATGACCTTGGGCAAGTCACTTAACCCCAATTTCCCTCCAAAAAAGCATAAAATAAAATAAAATGGGGGAGATAAGACCTACTTCCCAAGAATATTTTGAGGATCAAATGGGATAATATTTGTAAAGTTCACAGTACCTGGCACATAGTAGGTGTTTCCTTGTATCCTTCCCTTGCTTCTATCCTCCTTTATCAGCTCAGGACATTGTTCCCTCCTTTCCTGGAAAAAAAAAGATTGAGGCCATGAGTTCTGAACTTCCTCATTGTTCCCGCTCCACACCCATAAATTCACCCATTTTCTCCTCTTCTCCTCCTGTCTCAGAGGACCAGGTAGTCCTTCTTGCCAAGTCTAACCTAGCCTTTCCTCTCCCCTTCAGGAGGTGCCTCATCTTTTTCATAATAATAGTAGCTATAAATCCCCACATTTTTATAGTGGTCTAAGTTTCTTTAGAACCATCCTGAGAGGCAGATATTAAAAGTGTTACCAGTTTGCAGGTCAAGAAATGTCTTGAATAGTATACTGAGAATATAGTATATACATATATATATATATATATATATACATATACACATATAGTACACAGGTGTTTGCATGTTGTCTCATCTGCCAGAATATTAGCTCCTTGAGGGCGTTTTTGCCTTTTTTTCTGTCCCCACAGTGCACAGTGCTTGGCACATGGGAAACATTGAAATCCTCGTTGGCCGATTGATTGATTGACTCGAATAGGATCACAAAGCTCATAAATGACAAATTCAAATCAGAGTCTTGTGCATGGGGCAGTTGCAGCATTCTCCACATAGTCAAGCTGTTTCTCTGCTCTGCAATGTGTTCCCACCCACTGGTTCCTTCTACACTGCCTGCAGCCATGCTCCAGTCACCTGCTATTTTCAAAAGACCAAAACCAAAACCAGTCCCTCTCTTAGATCAAGCTATTGTTGTTTCTGAAACTCCTAGACAAAATTGCCCACAATCCTTCTTTTTATTTCCTTATCTCCAACTTACTCCTCTGCTTCTTACAATCAGTCTGTAAACTCCACCTTTCTGCTGAAAATTCTCTCTCCCTCCACTGCTCAATCCAACGACCCTTTCCCAGGCTTCCTCTTTTTATTTGTCCTTTCTGGAGTTCTTGACACTGTTGACCACAGCCTTCATCTGGAGGGTCTCTCTTCCATTGATTTCCATGATGTTGCTCTCTTCTAAACTGAACAATCGTTTATTAAATACCTATTATGTTCCAGCACATGGTGCCCTAAGACCTTTACGCTTTACACACTTTAGCACTTTACAAATTTTATCTCATTTCATTCTCACAGCATCATTGGGAGGTAGGTCTTATTATTGTTCCCATGACTACTCCATGTCAGGCTAATTTGCTGGATTAATCCATTAATCAACCAACCAACAAGCATTTTTTTGGAGGGGGGAAAGGCAAGGCAATTAGTGCTAAGTGACTTGTCCAAGGTCTCATTGCTAGTTTTGTGTTAAGTGTCTGAGGTCAGATTTGAACTCAGGTCCTCCTGACTCCAGGGCATTTCCTGATTCTCTACATCCACACTGATGTATACCATGTCTAACATGGATTCCTTAGTCATCTTGGCCTTTCAGTATTTTTTTCCCTTGAGGCTTGTAGTGCCAATGCAATATTTACAGCACCTATGATCACAATAAAGACCGTGACTATAAATACAGCATGACATTCGATCATAAAATATACCAGACTCTCCATATAGAGGACAGAACTGAAGCATTTATTTAGACACCAGAAAACTGAATCCTAAAACCAATAAACTGATTCCATCATAGTACCAAAGATATTCAGAAGCCATAATAACACTGAGAGCCACAGCATCCTTCAGCCTTCCCACAAACCAATATTAGATCAATATTTACTCACAAACCTCTTTATCTCCTTGCCTGAACTGCTTCTCTCTCCCACCGACTCTCTGGCTCTTGCTACCAGCTCCCTGTGGGCTCTGCTTCCCTTCAGCAAACTCTTCCCACCACAGGCTCCATGTGACTACATTCTGCCTATTAGGGGGCAGAGTTTACTTTTAAAGCAGGGGAGGTCTTCAGACTCCCCTAGGTCTGTTAAGGGGCAGAGAAGATCTTCAAATTTCCATTCCCATTACAAGGCTCAGCTCAGATTGTCACTCCTCTGTGTAGCCTTCCCTCATCTTCCCCCCTACTTCTTTCCAGATGAAAGAGTCATCTTTAAATATTCCGAGAATTTTTTGTATATATCTCTTCTTTTCCATCATCACTCCTTACCTCGTACCATATTTTTCTTTGTACATATCATATACTCCCTCCAGTCTGATTTCAGTGCAAGTTTCTTGAAGACATGGAATGTTTTCTTCAATCTTTATATTCTTAGCACTAGCACAGTATCTTGCATATGGTAAGTGCTCAAAAAATATTGAATTGAATTGAAAATGAGCATATATAAAACCATATATGCCAAATTATTAATACCTTGTTTATAAACATCAATAGAATGCTAACAATACACTCTTCTGATCTCTTTTCTGTATTTTTGGGAGTACTTTGCTGCTGTTGTTGTTATTATTATTATTATTATTATTATCAAACCATATTAGTCAATGTATATTTTGTTGTTCAAAGTCTACTTGTGACAGAACCTGTTCTCCCAGTGGTGAAATGTCTCCTGTTTCTGGGTGAGGGCAGAGTTTTTTAATCTATAAATAGTAGAGAGTCTGAGAACCTGACAGTCCTTAAAAGCTTAATAACCTCTGCTTTTATCTCTCTTAAAACTTGTCATCTGAGGGAAACTAGATGGTGTAGTGAATAGAGCACTGGCCCTGGAGTCAGGAGGAACTGAGTTCTGGGCTTAGACACTTGACACACTTACTAGCTGTGTGACTTTGGGCAAGACACTTAACCCCAATTGCCTTGCCTTCTCCCCTCCAACAAACAAAACAAAACAAAACAAAAAAACCAAAACTTGTTATCTCAAGAGTAAAAAGAGGAGCACTTCACCTATAATCAGTCTTATTAAAGTCTTTAAAATGCAATCTACGAACTGAGAGTGAAAAGTGATTCTGAGTCATGGTGCAAATCCCAGTAGTGATAGTTACTACCTGCATGACCCTGACCAGGTCAATTTGCTTCTCCAGTCAGCTTCAGTTTAGTGTCTGTGAGATGAAGCAGTTGAACCATTTAACACTGTGATATCCCTTCTAATTCTAAATCTATGATCCTATGATTCCCACTGAAAAGTCTGAAATCAAGAAGGGTTGTCTTTGGGTTCCCAGACTTCCTTTCAGCACCTCTTTTCTTTTTCTTAGTTATCTCTCCTTCATTTTGCTCCAGGTAGCTCTCCCTAGTAGGTGTTCTCACACTCCTAGGGGGTAATTGCATTTTAATGGAGCACTTGTGAAGATCTAAGAACCTTCAAGACCTGAAGGAATGAATGAATATCTAATGATGGTGTATTAGTTGTCAAAGTAGGAGGGATGTTTGGCACTTATTACCTTCTCAAATCACACCTGGCCCTGCTTGAAATCTCTGAGCCTTGAGAGAATGGGGTATGAGATTGTGACTTAAATAGTCCAAGGGCCAGAGATTGTTTTGTTAGGTGTAATCTCCAACTACACCCTAAGCATACAAGGTTTTGGGAACAGTGTTTGGGGAAAGATTTCTTATCATATGAAATACATTTTTTTTCTTTTTCATTTGTCACACAAAGTACAAAGTCCTCTCTTCTCTTTATCTTTCTCCTTCCTGGGGTAAAGTGGATTAACCTATTCCAGAATTGCTCTGGAATGAGCATAGGTAAAGGTGATTTGGGGATTTGTTTGTGATTGACTAATCTCTAAAGCTTGATTAACTTGCCCCTAGAGCTTGAGGAAGATGAAACTCAGGAGATTGGACTTAGAATTGGAAGGAACCACAGAGACCATTTAGTTCAGAAGTTCTTAACCTGGATCTTACTTTTTTCCTTAATATTTCGATAACTATTTCAATGTAATTGGTTTCCTTTGTAATTCTATGTTATTTATATTATGCATTTAAAAATAGCATTCTGAGAAGGTGGGTCTGAAGGTTTCACTAGATTGTTAAAGTGGTCCAGGACACAGAAAAGATTAAGACGTTCTGATCTAGTCCAACTGCTTTATTTTATAGAGGAGGAAACTGAGACCACAGAACCAGTAAGGAGCAGAGCTGGGACTTCAGCTACAAACCCAATGCCCTTTCTAGTATACCACTCTGTCTCCCTAATACACAGAGAGAACTCTACTTCTACTGCCAATCACTTTCACCATCAGGACCAACCTTTTGGGGGGAATGTAGGAGAGTACTGCAGCCAGCCCATACCAATTTGTGGAAGCTGATTGTTCAATTTTTAGTATGAGCATTTATGTCTTAGAAATCAGTCAAGGTGATAAAACAGGGCTTGATGGTTTGTGGATTATCTAGATAACAGGAAGTGATGGAGAAAATGTTAATACATGTGTCATAATATAGTTTTGTTTTATTTTTTAGTAGAGGAGGGCTGGTTGTTAAACATTTACCAGGATACCATTGGGTGAATGAAAGCTTTGGTTACTGGGTTTCATGGCATAGCTTGTAGGCAGGGGCAGCATGTAAAACAGATATTCCTGGTGCAGGAATTTTGTATAAATGGATTATAGGATGAATAAAAATGTAAATCACCAGTGAGAGGGACTTTCAACTGGAGCCTGAGCATACCCAAATGGAGAGCCGTGTCCACAAATTTTGTGGATGTTTAGGGACAGTGGAAAGAGCCTTGGGTCTGGAGCCAGTGGATGTAGGTTTGAGCCCCAACTCTGCCATTTACCAATTGTGTCACCCTGGGGCATGTCATGTCCCATCTCTAGACCTCAGATCCCTCATCTATAAAATGAGGGAGTTGGGTCAGATGAGCTAAAAGGTCCATTTCAGCTCTAACATTTTGATCTGACTATAAAGGTGTAAAAAGACTTTTGTTTACCTACTTCCCAGCTATGATTGAGAATCAGGATCTAGCTGTATATTCAATAGAGCTGATTTACAGTGACCATCAGTTCCATTTTTCATAGGTTTTTGAATAATGCATTTGGTCTCCACTCAGTTTTTTCTAACCCCTTATTAATAATACTAGAATAATGACTCCCATGTCACGCTTCAGTGATGTGGCTCTTAATCTGCTGCTGTGTTCAAATATTTTGAAATGTGTTACTTATGCCTATTCAGACAGAAGGGGAAATATTTTCTGATGGAAGAGAATGAGAATAAATTTTGTGGTGCATATAAGCAGTCTCAGGCATGCCACAAGAGGTGCCACAACACAAATCGTCTCCACCGAACAGCCACTTGTTCTTGTTCTGTCACAAGCTACGCATCACTAATCTTGCCAAGTCTCCCTCTTTCTGTGCCTGAGTTACTTCTCATGGAAAAGGAGCTATTTGGACTCAACTCTGCTTCTAGGTTCTGCTACTGCTTCCTCCTCCCGGCACGTCCCCGTGGTCCTGACCCTCCCTCCCTGGCTGATCTCCCTGATACATGGAGATCCTCAGAACCAATTCTGCCAGGGCATTCCCCTCCACTCCCAAGCTCTTTGGGCTGGTTTTGGTAATAATTAGGTGGAATGGCTTACTCATCTACATTATACTTGAACACTTCCCTACTTTGTCATTCACGTTAAGTCTGGGGAATGAATGATTAACAGGTGTTGGTCTTATGAATTTAACTGGGTTCACTACACTTAAACTTTCATTGTCAGGCAGATCCAGGCATAGGTGACCTTGCTGTGGGGCTGTGGGCCGGTCTGCTGTAAGTAGAAATGTGTATTTGAAGGGGACTTGGGGTGTGGGGAAGGGAAAGCAAGCAAACAACCAACCATTTAAATAGGTCCCATTATGTGCCAGGCACTATGGTAAATGCTTTACAAATATCTCCTTGATCCTTACAATAACCCAGAAATGTAGGTGCTGTTATTTTACAGTTGGGGAAACTGAGGCAAAGAGTGGTTAAGTGCCTTGCTCAGTGTCATACAGCTAGTAAATGTCTAAGGTCAAATTTGAACTCAGGTCTTCCTGACTCTTAAGTCTCATGCTCTATCTGCTGTTCCACTTAGCTCCCTTCACCCTTTCTGCTTCTTCTTATTAGTATAGAACCAAAAAGGATTCCAAAGAATAGCCTTCGCAGTCCTCTGACACCCCTATTGCCAACCACATTCAGCTGATAATTTGTGACAGTCCTCTTTCAAAGTAAGGACAAGAGGGTCAAGAGGGTCAACTTCCTCTTCTTCTTTCCTTTATTCCCCTGCCTCCTTCCTCCACTCCCCATACCAAGCTTCCCTTTGTTCACTCACTCTAATTCATGTCCTCCTCCCTCCATCCTACCTAGTAAAATCGTATCTATCATGTACTACAGTTACTTGTCTATATTTCATCTTATAATTGCATTGCAAACACCTTGAGAAGAGGAACTATGTTTTCCTTAGGAAGTCCCAGTTTTGAGTCTTCAGAGAGACACAGACACAAAGGAGATGAGGAAAGGAGGAGGAGAGGGGATAAATTCACCAGGTGCCAGTGCAACAGCACATTTTGTTCCAAGAGACTACTCTGTAAGCAGGTCAAATTCAGACAAGATTTCAAGTGCACTTGATTATCTTAAGTTTGGGGTAGCAGCGCCCTTTATTTCCATTAATCTAGTGAGCCTCTGCCCATCCTGTAATCACCAGGGCTCCAAAATTCCCAGGATTTTCCCTGCCTCTGGAGGTTTCTGCTTCCTATGATCCTTCAGTTCTTCCTTTAAGTGGGGGGAAAAAAGAAACAACTAGATTTCCCATCAGTTTCCTTGGCAATAAGGAGCTATATCTATCTTTGTATATGCACAGAGCTTTACATGTAGCAGGCACTTAATAAATGCTTGAATTGAATCTTTCAACACTGCAACTCATTTTGTCTCCTCCAAATCTTTGCTTGACACTCATGACTTGACTGATGTTTCTGTTCTCTGAACTCTTTTATTTCTCATCATGGGCACATAATGTCTCATATTTTTCTCAAAAGAAAGAAACAAATTTTCACATATATATGTTTTTTCCCTCTGCTGAAACCATGAACTTCTTGAGAGAAGAAAGAAAATCAGATATTATTCTATAATTCATAGGTTCCCAAAGTGGGCGATACTGCCCTCTGGGGGCTACTGGAATGATCCAGGAGGGCAGTAGTAACCTCGGGTGCAATTGGTGAACGTTGAATAAAAATAAGGGGGTGGTAGAAGCATAAAGAAAGAAGAGAAAAAAAATTTTGGAAAACTACATGTTTCATCTGTTGTGTAACTGAGTTAAAGTTGTAGTGATTACATTATTTTCCAAATAAACACACAAGATGCAAGTTATAATCTATCAGTGGTCAAGTCTGCTCAAAGGTCTTAACAAGAAAGTGTTGGCAGGTGAGCTTGTCACACATTGTTGGGAAGTCCAGCTTGCATTGGCAGGAACATGTGCAGGGAATGACTTGTTTATAATATCATACCGTATGGTTACATGATGCAATATTGCATCATCAAAATTTCAATGTAGAAAAAACTCACAAATTTACAATAAAGTATTAAATTTAATATGCCGCATTTAAAAAATGATGCAATTTAAAAAAAATTGAAGGGTTAAAGAAAGTGGATTTCTGGGGAGGAGGGTGCTGAGTAATTTTTTTAAGATGGTAGTATGCCAAATAAGTTTGGGAATCTCTGTTCTATATCTTTTAGAGCTTCAAGTGTGGAGCGAAGTACAAAGTAGGCATTTGGCAAATGAACAATAAATTGAATTGAAAGACTACCTTTAGAACAATTCAGGTTCAACCAGCACTTATTAAGCACTTACTGTGTGTAAATTCAAATGCAGCAGGGCATAGTGTTACCATGGATAAATGGCTTGACCTTTCATTATCCAATTCAACTCTTTAAGGCAGAGGATCTTAGCCTGGGATCCACAGACATCCACCAAAGCATCCATGGACAGATTTCAAAGGGTCCATGAAATTGGATGGGAAAAAAATTACATTTTAAAAATTTTAATATATTGGTTACCTTGTTATCTTCTCTTTAGTATTCTATGCTTTAAAAACATTCTCTGCACTAATGCATTGTTGGTGGAGTTGTGAACTGATCTAGTCGTTCTGGAGAGCAATTTGGAACTTGCTCAAAGGGCTATAAAACTTCATATCCTTTGATCCAGCAATACCACTTGTAGGGCTGTATCCCAAAGAGATCATAAAAAGGGGGAAAGGATCCACACATACAAAAATATTTATAGCAGCTCTTTTTGTAGTGGCAAAGAATGGGAAATTGAGGGGATGCCCATCAATTGGGAAACGGCTAAACAAAGTGTGATATGTGAATGTAATGGAATACTGGTGTTCTATAAGAAATGATGAGCAGGCAGATTTCAGAAAAACCTGGAAACTGATGCTGAGTGAAGTGAACAGAACCAGGAGAGCATTCTGCACAGTAGCTGCAACATTGTGCATTGACCAACTTTCAGCAATACAAGTATCTAAGACAATTCCAAAAAACTCATCATGGAAAATGCTATCTACATCCATAAAAAGCACTATGGAATCTGAATCCAGATTGTAGTATTCCATTTTCTTTTTTTTTCTTTCTCATGGTTTTCCCCTTTTATTCTGATTCTTCTTTCACAACGTGACTAAGGTAGAAATATGTTTAATATGATCATACATGTATAGTTATATCAGGTTGCTTGCCGTCTTGGGGAAGGGGAAGGCAGGGAAGGGAAACATCCGGAATTCAAAATTTTATAAAAGTGAATGTTGCAAACTAAAAAAATAATTAATTAACTAAGTAATTAAAAAATAAAAAACATTGCTTTGAGAAAGGGTCCACAGGCTTTCCAAGACTGCCAAAGGGATCTATGACACAAGAAAAGTTAAGAACCTCTGCTCTAAACTATTTCTCGGTGACCTCATTAACTCCCATAGTGTTATCTCTATGCAGATGACTCCCAGACCCATATAGGTGAGAAAAGAAAGGGAAGGCTTAGGTATCTCTTCCCTCACATGAAGCTTTTTCTAATCTTCCCAGCCATTAGCGCCTCCTCCCCCAAAAATGACATTATAATTATTAATAGTTACACGTGTACAGATTGTCTTCCCTGATAGATAAGCTCCTTGAGGGGAGGAATTGTTTCATTTTTCTATTTGTTTCTCTGTATACAGATAGTGAGGGGCATGTGATAGACACTTAAAAATGCTTCTTGTTTGGTTGATTGAAATGTGTACTATGTGTAAGACACAGTGGTAGGTACTGTTCATGCCAAGACAAAAATACAAAACAGACTCTGCCTTCAAGGAGCTTGAATGCTATTGGAGTGAATAACATGTACCCATAAATAAACGCAGGACAATTTGAGGACAGAGTAGGCACAAACAACTGGGGAAAGGATGAGAGATAAGGAAAGGTTTTGCCCTGGGAGAAACTCTGAATAACTCTGTGGATTCTATGGAGGTTTTGGCAGGGAGATTTAGCAGGGAATGCATTTCAGGGCAGGGGACAGCCTGTGCAAAGCCACTAAGGCAGGAAATGAAATTTTGAGTTTGGGGAACAGCAAGAAAACAGTGAGAAATGTAGCATCTTAAAGAACCTTGGTAAAGTTGAGGAAAGCAGGTACATTCAAGTGATGGGGTCAGAGGTTAATGGGACTAGAACATAGTGTATGCGTGGAAGGGATCAGTGTGAAATTAGTCTGGAAAGTTAGGCTTGAGCCAGATTGTGGAGAGCTTTAAATGTCAAGGTAAGGAATTTGGCATTTGTCTTGGAAGCAAGCATGGGGGTCATTGAAGATTTTTGAGCTAGGGAGCAACATAATGAAACCTGGGTCTTTAGGAAGATTATTTCTGCAGCTGCATTGAGGATGGCTTAGAGAGGGGAGAATTTGGAAGTAGAGAGAACAATTAGTATAGCAGCTTCCAAACTTTATGTAGTGACGTCCCACTTTTTTTTAACAAAAATATTGTTTACCTCCCCCCACCTTTCATAAAGCAACCCACATAATTTTCTTATCTCATATTATGTTAAAATTAATAATTTGTTACCATTTTATAGCACACAAATCTTAAACATACAATGAAAATATTGTGTAAAAAATAATTGCTGTGCAGCGGCTAGATGGTGCCAGCCACCAGCCCTGGAGTCAGGAAGACCTGAGTTGAAATCTGACCTCAGACACATAACACTTAGCCATGTGACTTTGGGCAAGTCATTTAACACCAATTGCCCTCCAAAAAAAAAAAAAAGAAAAAAAAATTGCTGTGCTGCTTTGGTGGCCATAGGATCATAGATATAGAAAGGAAAGGTCTTTGGTCATCTAGTCTACCTCCTTTCATTTTAGGGTTGAAGAAACTGAAGTCTAGAGAACTGAAGTGATTGGCCCAGTCATACGGATAGTAAGTGGCTGAACTAGGATTTGAACTTTGACTTCACATCTACCATGTTTTCCATTTGTACAATACCCCACCACCACCACTACCAAAGGCAAAAGGGAATCTTAAGCCCGCTGGGCTGACATGTACTATGTCCCTAGGATCAGGAGTGAGAGGAATACACTGGGCTGCAATCCTGCCTCAGAACTGTCTCTCAGAATGGTGAGCTTGAGTAGGCTTTTGCAGCAGATAGCAGGAATCTTCTTTACTCTGAGAGAAGGGGATGTAGGGAGATTGATGGTGAGATAATAAAAGAGACTAAGAAGGAGTGGTCAGATAGGCAGGAGGAGAAATGGGAGAAAGGAATGTCACCAAAACTAAGGGAAAAGAGTACTCATGAGGAAAGGATGGAGTTGAAAGCTACAAAGAGCTGAAGAAAGAAGAGGGCTGTCAAGGTTTAACAGTTTAGATATAATTGGTAAACTAGGAGAGAGTGGTTCTGGTCAAGGGAGAGAAGTCATTACGGCCAAAAGCCAAATTTCAAGGCCTGAGAAAGGAATAAGAGACAAAGAAAATGACAGTAATGAGTAAAGACAACTTTTCCAGAAGTTTGGCTTTGAAAAGGAAGATAAAATATGGCTCTAGAAGGGTATTCTTGATTAAAAAGAAAAAAGATAGGTAAAAATGGAGTGAGATGGAGTAGCATTGTATAGTGATTAGTAATATCTACCCGGGGAAGAAATCCAGGGACCAGAGCTCAAACTCACTTGGATGAAGAGCTACAGAATAACAGCTGGGAAGTTATGGACAAAATAGCCACTCAGCATGAGGCACCTTCCTCAGACTCATCTTACCCTTTATAGATGAATGATTATCTGAGTAGTTGGAGGAAGTTCCTACACATATCTAGGAAATGACTGATGTATCCTTCTGGATAAATTGTGAGGCTGCAATTCCTTCCTCCACCGCAGCCTCCAGAAGACAAAATGGTGACTCATTCAAAGAATGTTGTAGAGGAATATTGTGTTGAGGCATGAGTTAAGAACATTACCAGATAATAGAAAGCAATTAAACTTGCTCAGATCTTTGTCACTTCTGTTTGGACCACTTCTGTCTGCCTCTTAACTGGTCTCCCTGATTTTAATCTTAATCTTTACACAACCACCAAAAGAATCATTATAAGACACAATTTCAACCATGCCATTTTCCTGCTCAAAATTTTTCAGCAGCTCCCTATTGCCTTTGGGATAAAATATAAATTCCTCATCCCAGAATGAAAACCTCTCCACAGTTTGGCTCCAAGCTATCTTTCCAGCTTTATTTCACATTACTCTTTCTCATGCACTCTATATGGTGTGTTCGGGAGGACTAGCACCGCTGGTGTAAAGGCTTACTGAGTCTTTTTCAGGGCTGCTCATCCACCTTTGGTATCCACCAACCCAACTTTCACCTGTCCCTCCAAGAAACTGTACATGAGCAGTGACCACATCCTGGTAAAACCTCCTGGCAGACAGTCTAAAAAAGATTGAAGGTAACCAACAGACCTCAAATCCATTTATGAGTTAGAAGGATGTCTACCCCAAGGATGTGAAGATTTCACCAGTGGAATGGGTGGATGAGAAAGTATGTTCCTCTGGTCACAAAGGTGGCTGAGACAGGTCAAACGTTGAAGATGACAAGGTTATTCACTGTATCTTGGGCCATCACCAGTTGTCTTGACTTTTATGTTGCCACTGGACTTTAATAACTCTGGAAGAATGAGTGAGGCTGATGACTGCAACTCTGCCTCATTTAAATCTGTAATGGTAATGAAATTTAAAGATATCTTTCTATTGGAAAGCTAAGAGATATTTAGCACCTAGTTCAAATTAAGCCTCTGTTAGAGAAACAGAAGGTATGAACTCCTGTTGCTGATGTAACGGGAAGGGGCTGAAAAGGGAGGAGCAATATATAAGGAAAGATCCTGGCTGGGAAAGTCAGAACTCCTTGGGATAAGCTATGTGGAGGCAGAAGCAGCTGCTGCCAAGGTGGCTAAAGAAGAAAGGCTTAGGCTGGAGAGAATGATTTTGATTTTGGGAACCTGGGTGAAGTGATTTTGATTCTGGGAACCAGCTGGAGCTTCTGCTGGGGAGCAACCAGCTTCTCCTGGGAGCTGCTGAAGACTGAGGAAGCATGACTGTGATACTGGTACTTTGTATAAACATTTTTGTGGCTTTGTTAAGCCTTGACTTCCTGGGAACAGAGACAGTGAAGGATTTAAGGTGGACTGGACACTAGCTTCAGCATGGAACAAGAACAGCACGGATTGCTGGACAAGGAACTGTGAGCTGTCTGCCTTTGAACCCAGGTGACAATTTGGTGAACCCAGGTAGAAGCTGGGACCCTGGAAAGGGATCCAGGGAATCTGAGAGACTACCCTGAGTCAAACTGAAAGAAGACTTTACTTGGATACTGTGTACTGACTGAGAAGATTATAACATATTTGTGACTGAAGGATGGATGGCCTGTGTATTTTATACTACCTCTTAAGAGAGTGCTGAGTAGTGACTGATATTGTAACTTAGTGTGCCCCATGAGTGGAGAACTTTAATTATTATATTTTGTGACCCTTAAGGAGGCAAGCCTCCTTAAGTTTGGGTTGATTGAGTTACTAAATGATTGACTAAATTATTATACTTTGTTCAAAACTGTTGTGACCATTGTGGTAGAAACTATGTGGCCATTTTAGTGATAAGTTGTTGTGAATGCTACATTTTGATTATCTATGATAAGTTGTAACATTGTGAATGCTATACCTTGATTTATTATGAATGTTTTGCTCTGATTTGTTGTTGAATAAATAGAGTATTCACTATACTCTGTAATCAGAACTTAAAAGCTGTTGTTCACAGTAGCATTGTTCTGGAAAGCTGCTCATGCTTGGCTTTACAAAATCCAATTCACATGCAAATCAAGACATCACCTCATAATGTCATTCATGCCTTCAAAAAGTGAAGCATGAACCACATTCTAGCTAGAAAAGTTTAGCACCTACTAGATAGATAATTAACACAATAAGGCAACTACAACTTATACAACAAAAGCGAACAGTCTTTCATGGATTGTCCCATGGAAAATTCCTATACTACAAACATAGACTCAAAATACCCTAGAAAATTCAATAAACTGTACTAGAAAAGGACCTTTAGACATTACATTAATCCATAAAAACTGGAGAACTACATTTTTATAGCTGTTACCATCCCAAATACTCAGTCTCCTGATGTGTAAAATGAGGGGGCTGGTTGTGAGAAGTTTTTCTTCACCTTTTTTTGTATCTGTACCCTGTTTGCAGTCTGGGGAAGCATGTGGACTCCTTCTCAGGGTTCTTAAATCTTCTTAAATAATAAAAATACACAGGAGATCCAAGGAAATCACTTATATTGAAAGAGTTACCAAAAAGTATTTAAAAACAAGTTTCTTGGGCCCCATGTTTTAAGAACATTTAGACTAGAGGGACTGGAGGGAGGGGACTGTACCTACTAGTGCTGAAGAAAAGCCCCAGCTACAGATGATTAGTGGCTTGTGGCTGCCTGCCTGTCTCACCTGGCGCTGCTCCACCCCGACCCAGGCTTAATGTTGTTCTTTTTCTGACTCTTCCCCCTACTCCAGGTTGCCCTAAGTGTTTACTTTGGCCTGATATTACCTGTATCCAGATGGTGGGGGGGGGGGGGAGGTAGAATAAAGCGGTGATTTGTTCCCAACTCTACCTTGTTCTAATCCACACACCCACTGACCCTGGCCATAGGAAATGAGCATCTTTTAATATCTCTAACCAAGTCAGCGTGGGTCAGTGAAAAAGCCACTGATTTTAAAGCCTGAGGATCTGGGTTCAAATCCTGTCTCTATTGTATTTACTGTCTGGCCGAGTCACCCTGCCTTTAAGGAGCTTATATTCTCATTCTCTCACTCTGTCTCTCTTTCTTTCTCTCTCTCTCTCTCTCCATACACATTTTATATATGTATACATACACATATATGAACATATATTTAAATTTTTTCATATATTTCATTTTGTATATATACATAATATATATACATTTATAGATATATAATATAAACATCTATTTAAAAATTTGTACATATGTTTTATTTCGTGTATATACACATGTACACACTTCTATATGTGTATGCATACATACATATATACATATTTTAAAATTGTTTTATTTTTTATTTTTGTGTGTATATATGTATTATATACACATGTATATATGTGTATATATTATACGTGTGGACATATATATAAATATAGTTACACATATACATATAAGATATATTTAAAATTTTAACATATGTTCTATTTTGTGTGTATATACACATGCATATATATTTTGTGTATTTATACACACATAAACATGTTTGAATTTTTTTGTGTGTGTTTTACTGTATATGTATGTATACATATGTATATACTTTTTATATATGTATGTGCACACATAAACATTTTCAAGATTTTGTATATAGGTTTTCTTTTGTGGATATATGTGTAAACATATACACATATACCCATTTTGTATATGAATACATACACATATAAATATTTTAAAATTTATGTGTGTATATATATATGTATATATATGCATAGACATAGATACATACATACAGAATGAATACAAGTCATTTTCAGTAAGGAGGCACTGGCAGCTAGGGGGAGGCTGAGGATCAGAGAGACCTTTGGTCACTGTCCCCTTTCACTCCCTAATTCCCAAGGTAACAGGAGCTTGAGAGTCCATTTGGCATCGGAGCACCCACATACCCACATTCTTCAGATAAGTTCACCTGGGACCTATGATCTCAAACACTAACTTCATCTGTGTTACAAGAAAATAGTCCACAGCACTTTAAAAATTGCCTTCTCTCCCTCACTCCCTTCCTTTTTTCTCCTTCCTTGTCTCTATCCCCCTTCCTCTGTGGCAATTTGGGCCCATTTTAAAGAGGGAGAAGCAAAGAGGTAAGAGCAGGTTGATATAAAATAAACACTTCATTGATTAATTGGTTGATAATAAAATACCCTGAACATTTTTTTCCCAGGGCCTTGGGCTTTCCTATCTCTCAAATATCTAAAAAGTGATTTCTTCTAAGTCAGGAGTTGCCTTGAGCCTGCTGTGGTTTTACTTCTTTTTTCTCCCTATCGCTGCCTCAGGAGTTCATCATGTGTTGTTCGTTTTCCTTCAGGCCATACCTCTAACGTGTGTTTCTACTCATGGGGTGTATTTGTATGTATTGGAAAAAACATTGGGCTGCTTGTGTTCTGAACCTGGCTCAGACACTACCTAGCCATGCCTAATTAACTCCTTGGGACTTCCGGGGGCGGAGCCAAGATGGCAGCATAGAAACAGCAAGGTCCCACAGCTCCCACACAGGCACCCTAAACACCCATAAAAATATGACACTGGACAAATTCTAGGACTTTGAAACTAAAAAAATACAGAAAACACATCTCTTCGGAAGGCAGCTCAGCAGCAGGGGATCGTTTGGCAGGACCAGAGCAGAGGCCAGCCCAGCCTGAAACCTAAAACTGTGGCCAGGCCCTGGGGCAGTAGGAAGGAGCCTAGCCCAGCGGCAGCCAATCTACAAGAGAGAAGATCTACAGCCTCCAGCACCTCCACATATACCAACGTGTGAAAAATAGGGATTAAAGAAAGGCAGCTAGGCAGGAGGGGCTCATCCTGAGGGCCTGCAAGCTGGAGCCAAGACCAGTCCAGCCTAAAACTGCCATGGGGCCAGGCTCCAGGGCGCCCAGGAGGAGCCAAGCCTCCCAAGCCACAGCATGAGTCTACTTCAGAGAAGATCTAAAGCACCTGGAGCAATATGCATAAGCCAGGATTAAAGGTCAGTGAAAGTGAGTGAAACTTTCAAGCTAAATTAGGGGGAGGAAAAGCAGTTATGCCAATCTACCCGGGAAAAGGAAGCAGTGGGAGAAGGGCAGAAACTACTGTAACCGGCAAATGCCCCCACTGGGCTGCTTCAGAGCCCCTGGCCTGAGGATCCCGCAGGGGGGCTGAGTCAATCAATCAGAGCCAAGTGCTCTTGCATTGAACAGCCTGGATCCAGATCATGGTCTTGGTGGTGGTCCTGGGGAGCATTTTCAGCAAGCCAAAGCTAGGGGAGGATGCAACACCCCCCTAATAGCTCCTGCAGCTGGGAAAACCCCAAGCGATTTGTAACAGAGCTTTCCCCCCTGGAAGCAGAGTTTCACAAAGCTAAAAAAAAAAAACAACAACCAATTAATTGACTGGCCAATATGAGGAAAAGGAAGCAAAATGAGAACAGCAATAAAACTCTAGAATCCTTTTTTGTGGACAAAAAGGATCAAAGCATGGAACAGGAGGAAGACAACACAGTCAGAACT
>CM053598.1:124242166-124264772 GCA_028646575.1 Pseudocheirus occidentalis
CTTTAAAAGGCAAATTCTGAGGTGGGAGAGGACTAGAATGAGAGGAGACAGGGAGAGATAAAATGGGGCTAATCATCCCGTGTAGAAGAGGCAAGGGATAACTGTTACAACTTTACTTTCATTTACTCTAATCAAATCTGGCTTAGGGAAGAAATGGCATAAACTCTAAAACGGGCATCATGCCACACAAGAGAGTAGGGGTTGTGGGGATGAAAGGTGGAATGACGGAGGGGAGGGCAGGGTCTGGGGGAGGGATGCTGGAAGCACATACTTTAGTAAAGGGACAGGGACAGGGTAGAGAACAGAACAAGGGGGTGAGGGATAGGGTGGAGGGACATATGATCACTGTCACACTATGAATACGTCCTGTATAATCACACCTACACAGCCTTTATTGAATTGGTTGTCCTTCCAGCGAGGGGTGGGTGACAAAGGAGGAACCGAAAGACTCTAGAATTTAAAGCTCTGCAATACCTGCAACTAGGAATCAAGATATACAGGGGCTGGGATAGGGAAACCCTCCCTGCCCTATCAGAAAGTTAGAGAGCAGACCAGGAGACGGGCTCTACAGTGGGATGGCTGTTTTGGGGTTGGGGTAGGGGAAAGATGGGGAGAAAATTTGTAATTCAAAAATCTCATGAAAATGAATGATGTAAACAAGAAAACAAATAAAATTTATTACATTAAAAAAAAGAGAGAAGGGAAAAAATTTAACTTCTTGGGCTTCCGGTTTTGGATCTGTAAAGAAAAAAAAAAAGAAAAGGGCCTTTGAATACCCCAAAGTACCCTGAAGGGGACAAAAGAGGCATGTGGCTCTGTGAGTGTAACTCTGTGCATACCCTTCTGTCCATGTGACAAATTTCAAAGGTGCCGTGTTTTTATTGAGGATTAATGCTGCCCAGCACTCGATTGCTGAGAAGACAAATGTGATGCTCAGAACCAGACCTGATTGCCTAGCCTGCTCTGCCAGAGGGAAGACAATGAGAGTGAGAATGTTGCAGGACAGGGTTTGGGTCTCTGGTTTCATTGGTATACAGCACTCCTAGAAGAGTGGTTCTGAGTGGGGCTCTCCTACCGCAGTGTTTATAATAATAACACACGTTTATAGAACACTTTAAGGTTCATAAAAGCATTTTCTTTGTATTATTTCATCTGATCTTCACAACAGTCCTGCGAGGTAGTTGCTGATATTATTCCCATTTAAAGATGGGAAAACTGAGTCTTGAAACTGAGATCACAGAGCTGCTAAGTGGCACAGCTGAAGTGGCATTTAAATGGAGATTATCTTTCCTGATGTCGTTTAATCATCCCCAACTCTCCATGACCCCATTCTTGGTAAAGATACTAGAGTGGTTTGCCATTTCCTTCTCCAGATCATTTTTTAGATGAGGAAACTGAAGCAAACAGATTAAAGGACTTGCTCAGGGTCACACAGCTAGTAAGTATCTGAGTCTGTATGTGAATTCATGCCTTCCTGATTCCAGACCCAGCACTTTATCCACTGCACCTCTTAGCTGCTTGATACCTGAATTCAGTTCACTTGGATGACCCTCAGTATCCTCATGTGGAAAGTAGGGATAAAAATAACTGCTTTGCTGACCTGATAAGGTTTTTGTATGAGCTTAAATGAGATCATGTATGTAAAGTGCTCTGAAAACTTGAAAGTGTCAGTTTTCATTGTCAATCAGTCAGCAATCATTTATTAAATGCTCGCCATGTGTCAGTCAGTGTATTAAGTGTTGGAGGTCAAAATAGGCCACTTCCTAAAAGAGCTTACATTCTTTAAAAAAGAAAAGATTTTTATTTTATTCCCATATGCAAGAATATATTTTCTTCACCTTCCTGCAAATTCCCACTGCAAAAACCAAACCTTTTGAACAAACATGCAAAGTCAAACAAATTCCCATATTGACCACATCCTATTATGTATCTCAATCTGCATGTTAAGTCCATTACTTCTCTATCAAGAGGAGGGTAACATTTCCTCTGGAAATGTAGTTGATTGTTGCATTGATCAGAGTTCTTTCAAAGTAGTTTGTCTTTTACAGAGTTGTTAATGTAAGCCTCATAAGTCTCCCCAGGTTCCTCTGAAATGGTTTCTTTCATTATTTCTTATGGCACAATAATATATTACATTCATATACTGTAATTTGTTTAGTCATTCCCCAATGGATAGACATCCCCTTAGTTTTAGTTCTCTGCTATAACAAAAAGAGCTACTATCAATAATTTTGCACACATAGGCTCTTCCTTCCTTCCTTCCTTCCTTCCCTCTTTCCTTCCTTCTTTCCTTCCCTCCTTCCTTCCTTTCTTCCTTCCTTCCTTCCTTCCCTCTTTCCTTCCTTCTTTCCTTCCCTCCTTCCTTCCTTTCTTCCTTCTTTCCTTCCTTCCTTCTTTCCTTCCTTCCCACTTTCCTTCCTTCCTTCCTACTTTCCTTCCTTCTTATTTTCCTTCCTTCCTTCCTTCCTTCCTAGGTAAGGAGAGAAGGCATTCCAGGCATGGGGGATAAATAGTACAAAAGCATGTGAATGGGAGATGGAAGAATCACATGTGAAGAATAGGAAACTGGCTTAATAAGGCTGGACCTGAGGGAAAGTGAGTAAAGTATAAGAAAACTGGAAAAATGCCATTGTTATTGTTGTTATTACCAAAGAGTAGCAACAGCTTCCATTTTTTGGTGTCTTCTCCTAGACGAGGTTGTGATCTTTCTTTTATCGACTTGGTTTCTTCCTTTCTGATTGATTTTTGTACCCACTGGTGGTGTATTCATGTTCATGGATTCACATGTGTTCATATTTTGATCTCTTGGGAGGAGGAATGCAAAGCTCGTCCTACACAGAGGCCCTCAAGTGGTGGGGCTGTACTCTGAACTTACTCCAAAACAGCATTTTCTCCACCAATCTGCTATAATGCCTGAGATTCCAAATATTAGAATTCCTTTTGCATCTCTAAATCTGTATAAATGCAGGGAGGGGTCCATCTATAACTGTTATCAGTGATTACTTTTTCAGATCTGGCAAAGAGCAGAGCATTAGGAGAATGAGATAGCAGGACAGGTAAGGTTTAATGGTTGGTGGCATGGAGTGAGGCAAAGATCTGGAATGGAACGTTGATGAGGAAGCTCAGTGGTCTGTGTGTTTAAGGAATGATTGACAGAACACTGAGGCAGACTTAATTCATTGTTCTTAGTGACAAAGGGACTGCAAAATTAGCAGAGTCAGGATGTTGGACAGCAACTCTTCACTGCAGCCTCTCCTGTGCATCCTTTCTTGTTCTTATTCTGAGATTTTAGGGTCTGTCCTTGAAGAGGTTGCTTAGTTGTCTATGGTACATGGCCTTTATCTCTAATGACTACTATAAACTCATTAGTGGTACCTCTCTTGGATAGCAGAGAAGTAGTTTGGGCATGAAACCATACCTTCAAAAGAGTCAACAATCTTAATTTAATTAAACATATATAAGTCATTCACTAGTTCAGGGCAAGGGTCAGCACCCTAAATGTGTAGAAAATACAAATAAAGAAACCCAGGACCTATTTGAACACAACTACAAAACACTTTTCACACAAATAAAGTCAGATCTAACTAATTGGAAAAACACCAATTGCTCATGGCTGGGTTGAGCTAATAAAAATGACAATTTTACTTAAATTACATATTTAGTGCCATACTAATCAATCTGCCAAAAAAAATTACTTTATAGAGATAGAAAAAATAGTAACAAAATTCATTTGGAAGAACAAAAGGTCCAAATATTGAGGCAATTAATGAAAAGAAATGCAAGGAACGGTGGCCTAGCTGTACCAGATTTTAATTGTATTATAAAGCAGCGGTCATTAAAACTACTTGATACTTGCTGAGGAATAGAGTAGTGGATCAATGGAATAGATTGGGTATGCAAAACTCAGCAGTCAATGATTATAGTAATCTACTGTTTGATAATCCCAAAGACCCCAGTTTTGGGCATAAGAACTCACTATTTGATGAAAACTGCTGGGGAAACTAGAATAGGGTATGGCAGAAACTGGGCATAGACCAATATCTAGCACTGTGTACCAAAATCAAGTCTAAATGGGTGCATGATCTAGTTGTAAAGGCTGATGCTGTAAGCAGTCTGGGAAAGCAAGGAACAGTTTACCTGTCAGATTTATGGAATAGGGAAGACTTTATGACCAAACAAGAGTTAGAGAACATTATAGAATGCAAAATGGATAATTTTGATTACATTAAATTGAAACATTTCTGTACAATGAAAGTCAATGTAACCAAGATTAAGAGGGAAGTGGAAAACTGGGAAAGAATTTTTACAACCAGTGTCTCTAATAAAGTCCTCATTTCTAAAATATATGGAGAATTGAGTCAAATCTATAAGAATACAAGTCATTCCCCAACTGATAAATAGTCAAAGGATATGAACAGGAAGTTTTCAGAGGAAGAAATTAAAGATATCTATAAGCATACGAAAAAATGCTCTAAATCACTATTGATTAGTGAAATGCAAATCAAAACAACTCCGAGGTACCACATCTCACGGGTCAGATTAGGTAAGATGACAAAACAGGAAAATGACAAATAATGGAGAGGATGTGGAAAAATTGAAACACTAATGCATTATTGGTGGAGTTGTTTACTGATTTAACCATTCTGGAGAGCAATATGGAACTATGCCCAAAGGGCTATAAATAAGGACTATAAATAATACCCTTTGACCCAGCAATACCACTGCTAGGATTGTATCTCAAAGAGATCATAGAAGTGGGAAAAAGACCCATATGTACCAAAATATTTATAGCAATTCTCTTTGTGGTGGCAAAGATTTGGAAATTAAGGGGATGCCCATCAACTGGGGAATGGCTAAACAAGTTGTGGTATATGAATGTAATGAAATACTGTCGTGCTATAAGAAATGAGGAGCAGATGGACTTCATATTTACCTGGAGAGGCTTATACAAACTGATGTTGAGTGAGAAGAGCAGAACCAGGAGAAATTTGTACACAATTACAGACACAACATATGTGTGACAACCAACTTGGATAGACTGGGCTCTTCTCAGCCATGCAAGGCTATAAGACAACTCCAAAAGACTCATGATAGCAAGAGATGTCTATATCCAGAGAAAGAACTACAGAGTTTGAATGCAAATTGAAGCAAACTACCTGCTCTTTCTTTTTCTTGTTTGTTTTTTTCCCCTTTTTCCCATTGTTCATTCTATCAGTTATAATCCTTCTTTACAACCTGACTAATGTCTAATGTGAAAGTATTTGCAGATCCTATATTTGATTGCATGCCACGATGGGGTGGGGGAGGAGAGGAAGGGGGAAAATTTGAAACTCAAGGGATTATGAAAATGAATCTTGTAAACTGAAAGTAAACAAACAAATCAATAAAGACAAAAAAAATAGAGAAGTTAACACAGAGATCCAATAGGCAGGGCTCCAAATTACTTCTTTTTTTTTTTTTTTTGCTTTTTGAAGGGCAGTTGGGGTTAAGTGACTTGCCCAAGGTCACACGGCTAGTTTTTGTGTTAAGTATCTGAGGCCGGATTTGAACTCAAGTCTTCCTGACTCCGGGGCCAGTGCTCTATTCACTGCGCCACCTAGCCACCCCTCCAAATTACTTCTAAACAAAGTAATAGATAATCACCACACCAGGGAGCATCAACATCTGTGTTCTCAAAGCTGGGAGGCCTCTTAACAATGGCTACCCAGAGTCTCATCTGGCTGAGTCAACATTCCTCCCATTAATGAGCCCCAAAATAAAATAGCAGCCTCCCAGTATATATAGTTTTCAACTAATAGGCTCAGAGCCAGAAGGCATCATAACCTACATGACCCAACATGTAGTGTTGTGAGTTACCAGGGTTCAAAGGAGACTGATCCTTCAGATGTTTGCAATTTAGCATGAACCTGGGAAACTGAACTCCAGGAAGGAAAACAACAAAAATTCCACCTTTCTTGTGCTTACACAGAAGAAAGCAAAAATTCTTTGAATTTATTTGTAATAGCTAAGTCACAACAGTATCAAAGAGAGCAAGGAAGAATACCAAAACCAAACTCAGCCTCTCCTACCATATTATATGTCACTTGTTAACTGTGATAAAATTCTTTTAGTTTTAGTTATTTGGTTTATTCTATAATAACATTTATGTATGTGCCGGGCACTAAGTGCTCTAAAAATATTATTTCATTTGATCCCGACAACAATCCTATGAGATAAGTACTATTATTATCCCCATCTTACAGTCAGAGAAACTGAGAGAGACAGAGGTTAAGTGACTTGACCAGGGTCACAAAGTTAGTAAGTGTCTGAGGTTGGATTTGAACTCAGCTCTTCCTGACTCCAGGCCCAGAGCTCTATCTACTGCATTACCTGGGTGCCAAGACAAACCAATGTGAGTTTAAAAAAAGGTAAAAGACAAGAGCAGGTGGTTTTTATAGTCTCCCCTTGTTTTCTCTCCCTAGCAAGAAATCTTTAGGGGCTTTGAAACCAGAAGCTGGAGGAAGAGCCCAAAGGAACTGAGGAAGAAAGAACCACATCACTGAGGGGCATGTTAGAACATTAACCAGAAGATCCTGAGAAGGACAGGCTAGTACTGACCCAGGATGTTGAGCCTGAAGCTGCCCAAGCTGTTCAGCATAGACCAAGTGCCCCAGGTAAGTGATCTTTGTTTTATCTTAAGGGGTTGGCTATGTTATGTAGGTAGGGGGAGTTAGGTTGGGGCCTTGCCCTAGATCTACTGAGGGCTGGTCCTTGACCAATTCATTTAGCTAGTGAAGTCTGCCTGTGAAGCTTCTTCCTCCCATCTTCTCTTCTGCCCTCTGCCTCCGGTGGCTCCCTCCCCATCTTTTCCCCTTTAGCTGCCCAGTGGACTCATATTTTCTTCTGTTCTTCCTGCCATCAAAGCCTGTCCTCCATCTTCCTTCACTCTGAGGTATAAATGACTGACAGCAGCTCTAAGTAGGATTTCCCCAGCTCCTGGGACTATTTAAGATGTTAACAGGGCTCAATATTGTAAGGCTAAGGAGGTGAAATTCTTTTTTTTTAATTAATTAATTTTTTATTTTCTTTTTTACATCATTCCTTTCCACGAGATTTTGAGTTACAAATTTTCTCCCTGTCTTTCCCTTACCCCCAACCCCAAAACAGCAATCCCACTGTAAAGCCCCTCCCCCAGTCTGCTCTCTTTTGTGCCCTCCTCTAACACCACTCTAACTTTCTGGTAGGGCAGGGAGGGTCTCCCTACCTCAGTCCCTGTATATGTTAATTCCCAGTTGAATGTAGTTAATAATAATTATTATTATATGTGTGTGTGTGTGTATGCATATATATATATATATATATATATATATATATATATATATGCTTTGTTTTGTTTTTTAACATTTGATTGTAGAGCTTTAAATTCTAGATTCTTTCGGTTCCTCCCTTGTCACCCACCCCCACTGGAAGGACAAGCAATTTAATATAGGCTGTACATGTGTAATTATGCAGAACATCTCAGGAGGTGAAATTCTAATGGAGGAATTTGGGTGTCAGCCTAGGGGTTGGGAAGGGTTTCTTTGGATGATAAAACTTTCTTTTACCTCCCCTGAAGTAAGGGACTGTCTATGGGTATGGGGTCACTATCTTTTGCTAATTGCTCTCTACATCTGAGTCAGGGATGGGGAACATGTGATCCTCTAAGTCCTTAAGTGCAGCCTTTTGAGTCGAACTTCTCCAGGCTGTAGGTTCCCCACCCCTGCTCTGAGTTGAGAAAATGAGAGGATTAGCCTATATGATCTCTGACCTCCTTTCCAGAGCAAAAGCCTAAGAGCCTATGTTCTTAGACAGTCCTAGGATGAAGTGTGATCCCCAGGGCTGTCTTACATTAAGGATCATGGAACAGACCTTTGGCTGCTTATAGGATCATAGATTTGGAGTTTGAGGGAACCTCAGGGAATATTTAGTTCAACCTCCTCATTTTACAGATGAGGAAACTGAGGCCTAGGAAAGTTAAATGAATTGCCCAAGGTGACAGAAGTAATTAGCATCAGAGGCAGGATTTATATCCAGGTCTGTTGGCACCATTTCTACTGCATCATAGGGGCGGCTAAGTGGTGCAGTGAATAGAGCACTGGCACTGGAGTCAGGAGGACCTGAGTTCAATCTGACCTCAGACACTTAACACACACAAAAAAACTAGCTGTGTGACCTTGGGCAAGTCACTTAACCCCAATTGCCCTCCAAAAAACCAAAACAAAACAAAAACCAAAATCTACTGTACCATAGTGCATCTTCTGCTTAGGATCAAGGATTATAATGATCCTTTTAAAAGGTTTATAGGCATTTGATGGACTTCTTGGCTTGAAAACATCTCCATGAAAGATTCTGGAATGGTTTCTTGTCTTGAGACGTTTTTGTCAGCTCGATTGCCTACGTAAAGCGAATCCACACAAAAGCTTACTCTCAATGACAAAGATCCTGTATTTGTGTCCCTTTCTGTTAGGCCTCAATGAGG
Organism: Pseudocheirus occidentalis; assembly: GCA_028646575.1. Lineage (NCBI taxonomy): Eukaryota > Metazoa > Chordata > Mammalia > Diprotodontia > Pseudocheiridae > Pseudocheirus > Pseudocheirus occidentalis. The sequence goes on from CM053598.1 coordinate 124,250,664, forward strand.
AAGTGTTGTGGCTATTTCATGGAGGGCAATGAATGTGTTGTTAACTTTCATGTTGAGGATACTATAAAAGGTTCCAAGCAGAGATTTCACCAAGGTGATTGCCAACAATCTATGGCTTTCTCTAGAAAAAAAAAATGAGTTCCTAAATGGACTCTCCGTGAAGATGGGAGATTAGATGAGGCAAACTGCCAAATTCTCTCCCTAAAAGCCTATCAAACTATTTGATTCCAGGTAAGATGATATTGGAAATACTAAAATATGCACAGGAATTTGGTTTTAGGTTGGTGTGTGAGTAGGAAGCAGTGAAGGCAATGAGCCAATTACTAAATGAGTCAGAACTCTTACACAAGCCTCCATTACATGTGTCTTAGCTGTAAACTTATATACATTTCTGGTGTGTTTTTGGCAAGCTAGAGGCTGTGGGATACCATGGACAGGAAATTCCAATCCTGAATTTTCCAGCTTACACTGGGGCTGCATGTTAAAGGTGCAAATGTCTTCTCTGGCTGATTGCAGACAATAAAATCAGATGGAAATGGTGTTATGGTTTTGCAATATCTGTATCCACTGGAGCCAGAGGACAAATATGATAACATTGTGTTTATATCTGGGCACCACATTTGAATAAGGACATTGACAAGCTGGAACATGTCCCAAAGAAGGTGACCATCATGCTGAGAGCACTTGAAAAAGAGTTGTCATAGGATCAGTTGCATAGTACCTGGCTCCTAATATTTGAAATGTATGGAGACGTTGTCTCTCTCTCTCTCTCTCTGTGTCAAAGCTTCCTGTTCTGAGTACAGGTGTTAGGAGATGGTTATGTTTCTTTCCCTTCCCTTTAGAGGTCTCCCAAAAATAGCCTAACTGGCCCAGCAACTTTGGAAAAAAGAAGGAAAGACAAACTGAAGGAAAGCAAGAGTGGGAAGTGATGTACCACTAGGCTGCTTGAGAGAGACTCTGTAAGTGATCCACAGTAGAAAACAGACCAATTTGAATGGTCCAAGGAAGAGGTGATACTGTTACAGCTCCCTGAAGAATGCCTTTGTGTGGGAACTTTGGCCCTGAGACCCTGGTATAAAGCAGTTTTCAACGGAATGAAGAGAATGAGAGAGAGACAGAGAATGAGAGGGAAAGAGAGAGAGAGAGAGAGAGAGAGAGAGAGAGAGAGAGAGAGAGAGAGAGAGGGCACTCAGTGTCTGATGAAGCTTCAGACATCACTAAAATAATCCAGTTGCTTAAGAGATTGTACCGGTAGAGGAAGCAGTCAGCACTGTCTGCTGGAAGAGGACTGAATAGTAGGAAACAAAGCAGAGAACTGTAAGAGGGACCCACAACCCCTTTTCAAGATTGGAGAATAGGCAGTGAGAAGGATCCATGATTTTGTTGGGTGGGATGGAAGGATGGTGAGCACAGGCAAGAGGAGAATTGCTGTGGAAAAGACAAAAGTGTGTATCATTCAGACAGCAGTTAGAAGTGCCCTTTAGCAAGTGCTATCTGAATGATACCCACTTTTGTCTATTCACTATTCATATGTTCATAACCCATAAGGGGTTAAATGAGTTATGAATGTAGCCAAATTAGGAAGATGACTTTTCATGTGTAACAGGGGCACATGGGTAAACATCATTTTTAGGTCACTCTCTCAGCCTGCTGTTTGATTTGTGTCCATATTTAATCTCATCTTGGTAACCCCAAGAGCTCTGGAAACACCAGCTTTTCTCAGACCCACTAGCCTGTCGCCCTCATCCAGTGGAACCATCCCATGGAGAAGGGGTCACCCATTACAGCTGACCACCAAAGCTGGCCTGTGTGAGGCCACATTGCAAAGTGACTCAAACCAGTGGTCAGCTCCTCTCAGATCCTGGTGGAGGCATCCCAGAACCCTGAGCCCCAGAGCCCTGGGAGCATCAGCATCCCTCAGACCACTGGCTCTCCTTCCAGCCCAGTACCTTGAAGCTATCCTCCTGGGCTTACTCCCTCATGGAGCTGCTGACCCAACAACTACCTCTGCAGGTGCAATGACTCCTCAGCTGCCACAGCTACCGAAGAACCAAGAAAAAAGTTCTCACCACCAAAGTCCTTTGTACCACCAAAGTGTTCAGTGGGTATGGTTTTATGAACATAAATGACACTAAAGAAGATACATCACCCTCTACCCGGCTGCTGCACCCTGAGAGCCCTGCAGCCAAACTTTCCTAAGTATATTGTCTCCTCCATGAGAACGCCAACTCCTTGAGAGCACAGACTGTCCTGCATTTATAATTGTATCCCCAGCAGTTAGCATGGTACTTTGCATATAGGAAGCACTCAATAAATGCTTTTTTCATTCTTTCTTCCATTCGTTTATTCATCTCTAAGCTGTTTTGTTGTGATGGCAACTGGCACTGTTTAGAAACAGAGAACGCTCAGGTTGCTTTTAAGAGCAAATAAGCAAATTGCATCTATTTGGAAAAGCAATGAAGTCATTTAGGAAGTTAACAGTGGATTTCACAATGTGAATTACAATGTTACCTGCTGCTCCCTGCCACAGGACTGTCTGGTCCCTAGGTGGCTCGTGCTTTTCCACCTCAAATTACAGGGTATATATTTTGTGTTTACCCATCTGTGCTCAACAGAATGTAAAGCACTGGAGGACAAGGGACATTTTCATTTGGCTTTGTATCCCCAGTACTCAGGACAGAACCTGGCACATAGCAAATGTATGACGTGATTCTCCTTGTTGAATCTCTGGGCAAGAGAATATAAGGAAGTCTTTTGAGAGCAGGGATGGGATCTCTTTCTGTCTCTGTTTCTCTCTCTCTCTCTCTCTCTCTCTCTCTCTCTCTCTCTCTCTCTCTCTCTCTTTCTCTCTCTCTCTCTCTCTCCCCCCCCAACCTTCCCCCTCTCATTGTGTCTCTTTCACTCTCTCTCTTTCTCTCAATCTCTCTCTCCCCCTCTTTCCCTCCTTCTCCCTCTCTTGTTCTTTTTCTCACTTCCCCCTCCCTTCCCACCTCTTGTTCTGTTTCTCTGTCTCTCTTGCTGTTTCTCTCTTTCTCACTCACTCTCTCTCTTTTAGTTGCTATTGTCTTGGTAACCCAAGTGCTGACCACAGTACCCGGCACTGGATTTAGAGACCTGGGATCTCTTTCTAGTTATTCACCCTTTGGGGAGTTATTTGACTTTTCTGGGCCTGTTTGCTTATCTATGAGATGAGGATGGTAAACTCTCTGTTGCCTGTTTCACAAGTTTATCACAAGGAGAGGTTGATAGAATGGATGTAAAAACACTTCAAGAAACACAAATTACTATGCAAATGTAAGGGACTCTTATTCTTGTCTTGAGGGAAAGTTAGGTTTATGAGTGCTGTAAGTAATCTCATACAAATGGGTCCTTTCTCTCCTTGACCTCTTTGGGATGTATGCCTAATAATATGCTGGGTCAGAGGTTATATGCAGTTTAATGACTTTTTTAGCTATAGTTCCAAATTGTTTTCCAGAATGGGTGAACAAATCCACAGATCCACAAACAGTGCATTAGTATGCCTCACCTCTCACATCCTCCAACAATGCAATTTTTTGTTTTTGTTACCTTTGCTAATCTAATTTTGACCAGAAGTGAATCTTTTCAAGGGAGATGATGGTCTTTGTACTAGTCAGACTACATTTGGAGTAGTCTGTTCAGGTCTGAGAGTCACATTAAAAAAAAAATTCTTTATTTTATTGTGAACTTAGCAATCATTAACAAACATAAGCATTTCAAGATATAAAGAAAAAACAAATAAAAAGATTACAGAAAAAACTATGAACTGTTACATGCAGCTTTGTTTTTTTTTAAAAATATATACCATGCGAAGTTTAACAAAGTGTGACAAAATTGCTCTATTTTGTATCATCTTCTGTATTTTTTTCTTTTGTTTATTTAAAAATGTTTGATTGGTGCTCTTTTCCATATCTATAACTATCTACTAAATGTACCTTCTCTTCTCCCAGTGCCCAAGTGGAAGACTTGGAGCCCAGAGGAATAGTAATGCAAAATATAAATGAATACATTGGGCACATCTGAGAATATATGTCTGATTCTAGTCTAATTCTAATTCTAGTCTAGAATATGTGTCACCTCTAGTAACCAGGGGTGGGGAAACTGTGGCCTTGAGGCCACATGTGGCCCTCTAAGTCTTCAAGTATAGCCCTTGGACAGATTTTGATTCTAAGGGCTGCACTTGAGGACCTAGAGGGGCACTTGTGGCCTCAAGGCTGCAGGTTCCCCACCCTACTAGTCCATCACCTCTAGAAAGTATATTTCATTATATCTCTTTTATGCCATAATTAGTTGCTTCTTTGATTAGAGTTCTAAGGGCTGCTTTTGAGGACCTAGAGGGGCACTTGTGGCCTCAAGGCCACAGGTTCCCCAGCCTACTAGTCCATCACCTCTAGAAAGTATATTTCATTATATCTCTTTTATGCCATAATTGGTTGCTTCTTTGATTAGAGTTCATGGTCTTTCAAAGTTGTTTCCCCTTGCATTATTATTGTATTGAGTAAATTGTTCTCCTAGTTCTGCTTTATTTGCCTTGCACACATTCATATAGATATTTCCATACTTCTTTGAATTCATCATACTCATTATTTCCTGTAGCACAATGAAAGTCCTTTATATCTGTATCCTACTATTTGTTCATTTCCTAATCCATGAGCCCTCTTTGTTTCCAGTTCTTTGCTTAACAAAGATAGTCCTGCTACAAATATTCTTCCACACATGGGCCTTTCTCTCTGTCTTTGTCCTTATTGGTGTATGTGCTGGGTCAAAGGATACATACAGCTTAGTGACTTTGGGGGTATAGTTCCAAATTGTGGTCTACAATAACCAGACCAATTCACAGATCCACCAACAGGGGGCCTATCCAATAATTGCCATTTTCCATTTTTGTCATCTTTGCTAATCTGATGGTAAGGTGTTAGCCACATTTTAAGGGGAAGGTGGATGGGCTGGAATGCGTCCAGTGCAGTGAGACACCCAGAACCACAATGCATGACATTTTGTTGGAAGAATTGGAGATGTTTAGCCTGGAATAGAAAAGATTGAATAGAAATAGAAAATAATAGAAAATAGAATAGAAAAGATCTTTTCAAATATCTGTCATATGAAGGACTAGATTTTTTTCCTCCAATGTGGCTTTAGACAGAAGGTTACACAGAGGCAAATTTTAGTTCTAGATAAGGAAAATTTTTTTTAGAGATCTCTAAAGCTAGAAGAGGCTGGAAGCAAGAATCAATTCTCTGTCACAAAACTACTCATTTCGGATGTGATGGAGAGGATTTATGTTTCAGGAATGCTGGTCTAATGACCTCTGAACTCCTTCTACATAAGGAGATTCTAAGATTCTTATTTTTCTAAATCTCTTACATGAGAACATCAAAATAATTTCCAAACAGAAGGCTGAACGAAACAGACATTTCATTTGGCTCTAATTCTTCCAGGGTCTTAATTTGAGTTCAGATAAGATTTGAGTACTTCTAGATAAATTTTAACTGTACGTGTCTACTCTATCATTCCCCACAACCCTTGGAAAATGGAAAAGTGACTCTTAATTATATTGAGAGAGCTGATGTATTTTTTAAAACAAGGGTTGAAGCTGAATTAATTAAAGACGGTAATTGGGATTGAGCTTGTCCTGAAGTGGCTGTTCTCCATCATGATCATCATCCGTCATCATCACCACCATCATCAAAAGGCCTTTGTGAAGTGCACTGATATGTTTATTACTGAACTAGAATGCTCACTACCTAGATAGAATCTCACATAGTCCCTGCTATCTGAGGCTTATCTACCAAGACATATATACTCATGAAGATAAATCGGGCCATGAGGGTAACTGTATAACAGCATAAGGACACAAACCTGGGATAGAAAATCAAAGTGTTTGTGCTATGTACATGCAAAGGGTAACTTCATTTTAGGTTATTTGCAAAGTGAGGGGATGTGAGGAAGTCTTTTGACTTGCCACTTCTCCAAGAAGACTGGGAAAACTTCTTGGAATGGGAAAGAAGGAAGGAAGGAAGGAAGGAAGGAAGGAAGAAAGGAAGGAAGGAAGGAAGGAAGGAAAGGAAAGGAAGGAAGAGAGGAAGGAAGGGAGGGAAAAGGAGGGAAGGAAAAGAGAAAAGTGAGGGAGGAAAGAGTAAAAGGTAGGAAGGGAAGGAAGAGGGCAGTGGCTTTGTGGGCTCAGGGATCGGGAAGAGGGCTTCATAGACACACAGATCATAGCTTGGAAGAGAATTATTTCCTGGTCTCAGTGTATGCCCCAAGTCTTCAATTTGTCCTGAGACTTCAACCATAAGTGAAGAGAATGAAATATACTTTTGCTCTCCCTCCAGGTGTTCCATGAACGGGGCATAATTTTTGGCTATCGGCATCCTCAGAGTTCAGCCACTGCCTGCGTCCTCAGCCTTTTCCAAATGACCAATGAAACCCTCAACATCTGGACACACCTGCTCCCCTCCTGGTATTTTCAGACTTTTATCCTCAGATCTTTGGAAGCAGAAATTAGTTTGAGATGATGGGGAGTAGGGGTGGGGTGGGGGGGAAGAAACAGAACTTTTTTTGTTTGATGGTAGGGAGCAGTGTCAGCCAATGGCCTTAGGCAGTGGTTTATACAGGATCTGAAGGCTGGACTGTTGAGATATTCATTCCTTTTGATCTTGGATGCTTTTTAGGCATAAAGAGTTCCCTCTTGCAATACATATATCTTCTGGAGAACTGTTATGTATTAAATAACTTACACTTTAGCTGGGCTTATAATTACTAACTCCCAGGAAAGCCATTGTAGCAATGGAACTCAGGATAGTTCAAATCAGAAAGTTGGGGAGTACCAAAGATAAAGTTTATGGAATTTAAAGGGTTGTTGGTTGTTGGTTTTTTTGCACATGGTCTATTATAAATAGGGGGTGGGGAACAGAGGCAACAGATAGTGGCAGAACTAAGATTTAAAGCTGGATAGGGGCCTAGGGAACCATCTGCTCCAATCCCCTCATTTTATAGGTGAGGAAATGGAGTCTCAGAGAAGAAGTGTACTTACAGGTTAAGGTTATACAATTAACGAATTGGGTGAAGACTTGGGGCTAGGTGGAGAGGTATCCTGATTCTCAGCATGAGGCTCTTTCCTGCAGAGTGCTTGCAAGTCAAGAAAGAACAGAGATGATGAAGGGAGAATAGCATATAAGAAACACCTGGGAAAGGCTTCCTAGAGACTTCTTGAGTAGGACCAGAGCAGACACTGACCTAATTCACTGGAGTGAGCTCATTGGACCTAAAGGCAAAAGGGATGAACCAAAAGAGAAACAACCTGATAGAGCAGGAAAAGCATTGAACAGAAATCCAAGGGCCTATCCCTTACTGTTTATTTGTATGACCTGGGGAAAATTCACTTCACCTCTCTGGGACTCAGTTTCCTTAACTTGTAAAATATGTTCCTTTCATTCCTCTGAATCTCAATTTCTACATCTAAAAATGGCAATAATAAAACTTGCTCATCAATAAATCTACCTCATTGGAATGTTTGGAGAACAGTGTTTTGTAAACTTTGAAATGTTACTTCTATGTATTGTTATACGGTGGAAAGAACACTGAACTTGGACTTCTGAAGACCCAGGTTCAAATCTTGTTTCTGCCATTTTACTTCCTGGGTTGATCTTTGGGGAAGATGTTGCAACTCTCCTCCCTTATACCCCCCATCCCCCAGTCTTTCATTTGTAAAATGGGAGAGTATACTGGATGATCCCCAAAGTCCCTCCTGACTCTACGAGCCTGGTGACCCACTAGGAAAAGTCTTGCTTTTTCCAGGGACTCGAGGGCTGAGACAATATAGGAATAGGGAACTGCTAGTAAAAAAAATAATAATAATAATCCCCATGTTGGTAGATGGAAGATGGCAAAGCACCTGGAAGGAGTTTTTTAAATACTCTAAACCTGAACCAAGCTAACTGAGGCTTATGAGTCTACCCTCATCAGTAGTTCAGTTTAACAAATGTTTATTAAGTCTATACCAGGTGTAAGGCATGGGGCTGAATGCTCTGCTCTGCACAATGTGCCCCAAAGAATCTACTCTGTTGGGAAGCTCAGTTATGCATTTGCATTGGTCTACATGTGGACTACAGGGAGCAGGATGAAAGCAGGGGTATGAATGGCCAGAGAAGGTGTGGGGGAGGGAAGGTTCGAAGTCTCAGGGGCTAGAGTTTGGAAAAGAGAAATCCTTCCCTTATTTGCCTTAAGTGGAGACAGTAGAAGACTCTGGAAAAAGCACAAGATGATTGGGGCGGCTAGGTGATGCAGTGAATAGAGCACTGGCCCTGGAGTCAGGAGGATCTGAGTTCAAATCTGGTCTCAGAAACTTAATACAATAAACTAGCTGTGTGACCTTGGGCAAGTCATACCTAATTGCCCCCTCCAAAAAAAAAAGGCACGAAATGAGTCAAGATGACCCTGGTTAACAGTGCAGGATGTGCTAACTACTTGTGTGATGTAGGGTAATTCATTTGCCCTTTCTGGGTCTCAGTTTCCTCATCTGTAAAATGAAGGGACTGGATTGTCATAATAGGAGCTAACATCAATAGCTACCATGTGCATGGAACTTTAAGGATTTGCATAGTACTTTAATTGTCTCGTTTTATCCACACAAGCACCCTTAGGTGCTTTTATTATACCCATTGTGCAGATGAGGAAATGGAGTCTGACCTACCCAGGGTTGCATAACTAGTAGGGGAGGATCTGGACTCATCATCTTCCTGACTCCACATTCCACACTATCCACTCCTCCACTATTCTACTTATCTGTATTTGCATTGTTTAAAGGAGCTGTCTTTGAGTAAGGGGGTGGAATTGAATCACAGTGACCAGTAAATTTATCAAAGGTAGGTGTAAACATGTGCTGGTTGTCTCCCCTTCCCAAACTGAGAGGACCCACATTTAAATTGGAGAAGTGAGTAAATGCAAACAAGATGAATTTCTGTAGGGTAGTATATCGGGCTAATTGCCAAGCATGTTACAAAGACATATATCTGATGTTACAAAAGAAGAGCAGAGATAGGGGGAATGATCCTGAGAGTCACCATGAACAAAAACATTTAGGTTAGAAAACATGGTGGATTTAATAGTTGAAGATCTGCAAAACCCTAGAAAAAGCCTTACCAAAAGAGCCTGTCAATTGTGTCTCCCTAGAAATTTTAAAGAAAAGGGGAGACAACTTCTAAAGAGTAATTTAAGGGGGTCCCTAGAAATAGAAGGATAGAAAAAAAAATTCTTGAACTAGGAGTCTTAGGGATCATCCAGTCTAAATCCTTCCTTTCGTGGATAAGGAAACAGGACTAGAAGGGTTAAGCTGGAAGACATCATCAGAGCAATTTGCCACTATTGGATCCTAGGATCCAATAATTATTGATTTAGAATTGGAAAGGACTTTGAGATTTTCCAATTTAACCCTCCATCTTTTATTGTTGAGGAACATGAGGACCAGATGGGTTCTCCAAGGCACTGTCCAAAGTCAAACAGGTATCAAAGTGATAATGTATGTATGAACCTCTCCATATTAAATTTGTATATAAGAGGTTCTCTAAGTTCCAAAAACTACTTCTTTTTCTCACTCCTCCCCTTCTTCTTTGTCAAGCATACTTTTCCATGTAGGATGTGGTATTCTGATTAGTTATCAGAGGAAAATACAAAAGGGGTAAAAAAAAAACTGTGAAAAATATCACCTTTTGTCCTAACCAAAGAAAAGGGAATTGGAAAGGTTGCCTTAATATGGAGAAAGGAACAAGCTATATTGAAATACAGTTATCTTGTGTTTCAGGTACTTCATGTGGAGGTTTATGGCCACCCTATACATGGTTGATTTCTGGAATGACAGCTACTCCTGGCCTCTGCTAGTCTACCTGATTACCAGCTTCATTTACCCTTTTGCCTCCAGCTGTGCCCATACCTTCAGCTCCATGTCCAAGAATGCCAGACACATATGTTACTTCCTGGATTACGGTGCAGTCAACCTCTTTAGCTTGGGTAAGCGTGGCCCTCTCAACCATTCTTGGTTTCCCTCTTGTCCTGTGATGGGCCAACGTGTTCATCTTCTCTCAGTAACAATCCATTTTCCTAGAATAAGGGTATGATAATGCTTGCCCTCCACTCATGCCTTGGCAGAGATGTGAATAATACCACCTTACATTTGCATTAATGCTTGATTTATCCTTTGCACAGTGCCTTTAAATCCATTATACTTTACAAAGTACTTTTCAGTACATTATCTTATCAGGTCCTCACCACAAGACCTTTCCAGTTGATACATGAGGAACCTTTTAGGTTTCTACAAACCACAAACCTTGTATAATCAGAACCTCTGATATACAAATTTAATATGGAGAGATTCATACATACATTATCACCATGATACCTTTTTGACTTTGGACAGTGCCTTGGAGAACCTATCTGATCCTCATTTTCCTCATCAATAACAGATAGGGGGTTAGACAGGAAAATCTCAAAGTCCTTTCCAATTCTAAATCAAAGTTTCCCATGAAGGGTTGAAATGATTGGTACAAGGGTCATACATCTAGGGTGGTGGCAGAATCCATATACTTTAGAACTGCCTTAGTTTTCTCACTTATAAATAGTTAATAACTATGGCATCTCTCTACAGATTGTGAGATTTCACTGAGGTAATGTATGTAAAGTGATTGGCAGACTTTAAAATGCATATAAATGTCAGCTGTTTGATGAGCACAATTTCACCTTTGCCATCAGTCATCCTCATCATCAACAGCATTGATATCGTCATTATGGTCATTACCATCCTAATCATTTTGCCTCTCCTAGAACTGCCATGTCTAGAGTTCAAGTCTTTTGATTCTTGGTCCAGTCTTCACTGTGCCATCTTGCCTCCTTTGTATTTCTTATTTCATGGTGCAGCCTGGGACTGCTACTGGTTATGACCTCCCTCACGTATTGTGCTTGACTTTGCATTATGTTTATCTGCATAATACCAAGCACATCTGATAATTGTCTCCCTTACTAGAGACTGTAAGTTGCTTAAGGGCAAGGACTCTGTGAGAAGAATTCAAAATTTCACATACCTGATCCCAGCTTTCTCCTCTGTAAAACAGAGACCATACATTACATACCTAGCAAGAGTTGTTTATGGGGAAAGCATCTTGCAAAGCTTAAAGCAGTAAATATTTTTGAGCTCCTATTTTATGTTATTCATGGCACATAGCAGATATTTGATAAAAAAATGTGATGAATGAGTGAATGTAGCCCTTAAAAACCTACCAAAAGAATCCAGATGGGATAAGAACCTCATGTTCTTCTGTAGGATGGGGAATTATAGGATGAAATTTCATGAGCTTTTTAGAAAGAGCACTGTTTGTGGAAGCAGGAGGTCTGTGGTCACTCCACAGCTCACCCTAATGGTGAGTTAGAAGACCAGAGTTTGAAATCCTGGTTTTGCTGTTCACTACTCTAGTGTCATCTTGGGCAAGTGACACCACCTCTCTGGGCCTTAGTTTTCTTCTTTGTAAATAAGATGGTTGAATTAGATTAGATGATCGCCAAGGGTCCTTCTAGTTCTAATTAATTCCATCAACCTTTCACAGCCCCTCCATTGTCCCTACTGGCAAGTGAGGATGCCTGAGATGCTCAAAGGCAAGGGTCTGAAATGGATGCTGTCCTGAGGTCCCTTTCTGCTTGTGTGACTTTGGGAAAATCACTTACCTTCTCTGGACCTTAGTCTCTTTATTTTTTATAAATTATTTTTTAGATACTAATAAATATTTTAATTGGCAATGCAAGATTTTAGGAATGATTTTTTTCCAATTAACTTTTGTTTATTTTTAGTTTACAACATTTGTTTCCACGAGATTTTGAGTTACAAATTTTCTCCCCATCTTTCCCCTGCCTAGCACCCCAAAACAGCGATCCCATGTTTACCCCCTCCCCAAATCAGCTCTCTCCTATATCCTCCCCCATCACCCCTCTGACTTTCTGGTAGGGCAAGAAGGAACTCCTAACCCCAGTGCTTGTATATCTTAATTCCCAGTAACATGTAAATAATAATTATATATATATATATATATACACACACACACACACACACACACACAAACACACACATATATATATATACACATTTGATTTGATATATATATATATATATATATATATATATATATATATATATATATATACATATGATTTTAGAACTTCAAATTCTAGATTCTTTCCCTATCTCCCTCATCACCCACCTCCACTGGAAATACAAGCAGTTCAATACAGGCCGTACGTGTGTAGTTATGTAGAACATCTCCCCAATGGACCTATTGTGAAAGACTGACTATATTTCCCTCCTTCCTATCCTGCCCCCACTTGTTCTATTCTCTACTTTGTCCCTGTCCCTTTACAGAAGTGTGTGCTTTTTAAAAACCCTTCTTCCCTCCAATGTGCCCTCTGCTCCATCATCCCCCCTCTAATCCCCATCCCTTTTGCTGTCCTATAGGGCAAGATACCCAATTTAGAGTGTATGTCATTCCCTCCCTAAGACAATTCAAATTCAAATAAGGTTGACCCATTCCATTTTGCCTTCCCATTCTTCCCCTCCATTTTAAGTTATCCTTTTCCTCTTCTGTATGAGATGATTAACCCCATTCTGTCTCTCCCTGTCTCCTCTCATACTATTCATCTTTCACCTCTTAATTTCACCTTTTAAAATATCACCCCTTGGGGTGGCTAGGTGGCGCAGTGAGTAGAGCACCAGCCCTGGAGTCAGGAGTACCTGAGTTCAAATCTGGCCTCAGACACTTAACACAAAAACTAGCCGTGTGACCTTGGGCAAGTCACTTAACCCCAACTGCCCTCCAAAAAGCAAAAAAAATAAATAAATAAATAAAATAAAATAAAATAAAATATCACCCCTTCCTATTCAATTGATCCTGTGCCTTCTGTCTATGTATACCTGTACGCACATATACACATATTCACATATGTATTCATACACATATATACCCTCCTATGTAGACATATGTGTATGTATATGAATATATACATTTGTATTCCCTTTACCTGTCCCCATACTGAGGAAAGCTTTATAAGTTTCAGTTATCCTTTTCCCATGTTGACATGTAAATAGTTCAACTTTGATAAGTTCCTTATGATTTATTTTCCATGTTTACCTTCTCATTCTTCTTGTATTTGAATGTCAAATTTTCTATTCAGTTCTGGTTTTTTCAGCAAGGATGCTTGAAAGTCCTCCACCTTATTGAATTACCATATTTTCCCCTGGAACACTGTACCTAATTTTGCTGGGTAGGTGATTCTTGGTTTTAATCCTAGCTCCTTAGATCTCTGGAATATCATATTCCAGGCTCTTTGATCCCTTAATGTAGAAGCTTCTAGATCCTGGGTTATCCTGATTGTGCTTCAGCAGTATTCAAATTGTTTCTTCTTAGCAGCTTGTAATATTTGCTTCTTGATTTGGGAACTCTGGAACCTGGTTATAACATTCCTAGGAGTTTTCTTTTTGGGATCTTTTTAAAGGGGTGATCAGTAAATTCTTTCCATTTCTATTTTGCCCTCTGCTTCTAAAATATCAGGGCAATTTTCCTTGAGAATTTCTTGAAGGATGATTTCTAGGTTCTTTTTCTGATCATGAGTTTCAGGTAGTACAATAATTTTTAAATTGTGTCCTCTGGATCTGTTTTCCAGATCAGTGGTTTTTCAATGAGATATTTCACATTGCCTTCTGTTTTTTCATTTGTTTGGATTATTTAATAGTATCTTGATTTCTCATAAAGTCATTTGCTTCCATTTGCTCCACTCTAACTCTGAAGGAATTATTGTCCTCAGTGAGTTTTTGAGATTCTTTTTCCATCTGGCAAATTCGACTTTTTAAGGCATTCTTCTCCTTATTGGCTTTTTGGGCCTCTTTTGCCATTTGAGTTAATCTATTTTTTAAGGTGTTATTATCTTCAGTCAGGTTGTTGATTCTCTTTTCATAATTTTCTTGCATCATTCTCATTTCTCTTCCCAATTTTTCCTCCACTTCTCTTATTTGGTTTTCAAAATCCTTCTTAAGCTCCTCTATGGCCTGTAACCAGCTTA
>CM053598.1:124265272-124290744 GCA_028646575.1 Pseudocheirus occidentalis
TCTCATTTCTCTTCCCAATTTTTCCTCCACTTCTCTTATTTGGTTTTCAAAATCCTTCTTAAGCTCCTCTATGGCCTGTAACCAGCTTACATTTTTCTTGGAAGCTTTTGGTGCAGGAGTTCTGACTGTTGTCTTCCTCCTGTTCCATGCTTTGGTCCTTTTTGTCCCTAAAAAAGGAATCTAAAGTTGGATTGCTGAGCTTGGTTTTCTTCCTTTGCCTGCTCATGTTGTCAGTCAGCTAATTTGATTTTTGAGCCACAGTAGAACTCTGCTTTCAGAGGGGAGAGCTTTGTTCCAAATCACTGGGGTTTTCACAGCTGCCAGAGCTGTAAGGAGGCACAGTCTCTGCAGCCCCCACCAGCTTTGACTCACTGAAAACACACCTCAGGACCACCACCCAAGACCATGATCCCAATCCAGGCAGGTTAAGGCAAGAGCACTTGGCCTCTGAATGATTGCTTGACCCCCCCCTGCAATCCACAGGCCGTGAGTTCTGAAGCAGCATGTGGAGGTGGCTGCAGGGCTGCTGCTGGATGGACGACCAACCTGCTTTTCTCCCCCAAATTTAGCTGACTTCCACCAACCTTTTACTTTGTCCTTGTTTCTTATAGGTTGATAATTCTGGAAACTGCCACAGCTGCCAGTGATCTGCTCTCCTGAAAGCTCCAGTTGCAGCTTGTCCTGGTCACCCCAGGGCCAAGCCATAGTTTCAGGCCAGGCTGGTTTCAGCTCCCAGCATGCTGAGATGAGCCCTTCCTGTCCTACCTGCCAGACTGCCTTCAGTGGGAGCTTTGTTTCTCTGTACTTTTATGGGTTCTGGAGCTCTAAAATCTGTTTAAAATCTAAAATATTATAGGTGTTTGAGGCAATTATGCAGGGAGCTACAGAATTGTCCTGTTTCTATGCCCCCATCTTGGCTCCACACCCTGGTCTTAGTTTCTTTAACCTTTAAAAAAAAAGGGCTGAGCTAAATTACCCCTAAATTCCCTTCTAGCTCTAAAGCTGTTATCCTTTTAGCTCTAGGACATAGAATTTTAAAGAATTTAAAGTCCTTAAAAAAATAACTTGGATCTTAGCCCAACTGGCTCAGAGTAGTCAAACTGTCCTACAGAGCAGAGATGTTAAATAGAATACTGTCCTCAACTGACCCAAGTGTAGCTTGATCCAGATTAAAATGTAATGAGAACATGTTTAACAAAATAAATAAAAATGCAATAGAATATAGATGATATGAATGTGTTTTAATTGGTTCTTGTTGCTTTTTTAATATTTTAAATTTTAATTAATTAATTTACTTTTAGTTTGGAACATTCAGCTACACAAGCTTTTGAGTTTTAAATTTTTTCCCCCTCCCTCTTCCCCAAGATTGCATGCAGTCTGATAGAGGCTCAACATATACATTCATATTAAACATATTATCATATTAGTCATGTAAAGAAGAATTAGAACCAATAGAATGAATCATGAGAAAGAAGAAACAAAACAAAAGAGAGAGAGAGAGAGTATGCTTTGGTCTGCATTTAGACTCTGTAATTCTCTAGATGTGGACAGCCTTTTCTATCATGAATCTTTTGGAATTGTCTTATAACCTTACATTGCTGAGAAAAGCCAAGTCTATCAAAGTTAGTCATTGCACAATGTAGTTATAACTGTGCACGGTGTTCTCCTCTTGGCATCAGTTGATGCCAGTTTTTCCAGGTTTTTCTGAAGTCTTCCTGCTCATAATTTCTTATAGCACAATAGTATTACATTACATTCATATACCACAATTCATTCAGCCATTCCCCAGTTGATGAGCATCCTCTCAATTTCCAATTCTTTGCTGCCACAAAAAGAACTTCTATAGTGGAGCCAGGATGGTGGAGTAAAAGCACAAACTGGGTGTGGGCTCCAGCTCCAACCACTGCCAATACCTGTAAAAAAGAATTACTCTAAGCAAATTTTAGAGCTACAGAACCCACAAAGTAACAAAAAGAAATAAATCTCCTGCTGAAGACAGCCTGGCAGGTTGACAGGAAAGGTTTATTGCAGCACACTGGGAGTTGAGTGCAGTCCCCTGTGAGTCATGATTCGCCCCAGGCAGCCCAGACCAGCCAGGGCAGCCTTGAATCACCAGCAGCTGTGGTGGTTTCCAGACTTCTCAACCCATAAATGCCGAAGAGAAAATAAAAGGTCAGTAGGGAACTCTATTGGAAAGGTGAAGGAAAAGTGCAGTCCATCCCCTGCCCCTGGGGGGAGAATTTAGCAGAGGCTCAGCAGCTGTAGCTGCTGCCATGTGGCTGCTTCCAGAGCTCTTGGCCTGCAGATTATAGGGGGACCAAATGACTATTCATAGAGTAATCGCTCTTGGTTTGACCTGCTTGGATCTGGATCATGGTCTTGGGTAGTAATCCTGGAGTGTGTGGCCAGTGTGCCAGAGCTTGTGGGGGCTGTAGAGAGGGTGCCCAACTAATAGCTCTGGCAGGTGCAAAAACTCCAGTGATTTTGGGACAAAGTTCTCTCCACTCTGGAAGCAGAGTTCTACCATAGCAAAAAATTCAGAGGCCAAGTAATTGGCAACATGATCAAGCAGAGGAAGTGCAATCAGACTATACAGTCCTTTTTGGGGGACAAAAAAAGATCAAAGCATGGAAGTGGAGGAGGACAACGCAGTCAGAACTCCTGCATCAAAAGCTTCCAAGAAAACTATGAATCGGTCACAGGCAATGGAGGAGCTCAAGAAGGATTTTGAAAATGAAGTAAGAGAAGTGGAGGAAAAATTGGGAAGAGAAATGAGAATGATGCAAGAAAACCATAAAAAGAAAGTCAACAGTCTGCTAAAGGGAACCCAAAAAATAGTTGAGAAAATAACACCTTAAAAAGTAGACTAACTCAAATTGCAAAAGAGACCCAAAAAGCCAATGAAGAGAAGAATATCTTTAAAAGTCTAATTTACCAGATGGAAAAGGAATTTCAAAAACTCACTGAAGAGAATAATACCTTCAAAATTAGATTTGAGCAATTGGAAGCTAATGACTTTATGAGAAATCAAGATACTATAAAACAGATCCAAAAAAATGAAAAAATATAGAAGGTAATGTGAAATACCTCATTGGAAAAACCACTGACCTGGAAAATAGATCCAGGAGAGATAATTTAAAAATTATTCTGAAAGCCATGTATCTGAAAGCCATGATAAAAAAAAAGAGACTAGATACCATCTTTCAAGAAATTATCAAGCAAAATTGCCCTGATATTCTAGAACCAGAGGGCAAAACAGAAATTGTAAGAATTCAACAATCACCTCTTGAAAAAGATTCCAAAAAGAAAACTCCTAGGAATATTATGGCCAAATTCCAGAGTTCCCAGGTCAAGGAGAAAATAGTGCAAGCAGTCAGGAAGAAACAATTTGAGCACTGTGGAAACAAAGTCAGGATAACACAAGACCTAGCAGCTTCTATATTAAGGGATCAAAGTGCTTGGAATATGATATTCTGGAAGTCAAAGGAGCTAGGATTAAAACTAATAATCACCTATTCAGCAAAATTGAGCATAGTGCTTCAGGGGAAAATATGGTCATTCAATGAAATAGAAGATTTTCAAACATTCTTGATGAAAAAAACCAGAGCTGAACAGAAAATTTGACTTTTAAATACAAGAAGCAAGAGAAGCATGAGAAGGTAAACAGGAAAAAGAAATCACAAGGAACTTATTAAATTTGAACTATTTAAATTCCTACATGAAAAAAGATAATTGTAACTCGTGAGACTTTTCCCAATATGAGGATAGTTGAAGGGAATATATGTGTGTGTGTATACATACATATATGTATGTTTAGGAGGGTGTATGTGTGTATAAATATATATGTGAGTGTGTGTATATATGTGTACATGTATACATAGAGAGTACAGGATGAGTTAAAATATGAGTTAAATATGAAGGGATGATATCTTAAAAATAAAATTAAGAGATGAATGAGGAATATATTGGGAGAAGGAGAAAGGGAGAAACAGATTAAAAGGCAATGGAGGGGAAGGGCAAGAAGGTGAAAGGGAATGGGACAACCTTACTCTCTTTGAATTTGGCTTAAGGAGGTAATAACATACACATTCCACTGGATATTTTACCCTACGGGAAAGCAGGGGGAAGGGAATAATAGAGGGGATGATAGAAAGGAGGAAAGATTGGGGGAGAGGGCAGTTAGAAGCAAACACTTTTGAAAAGAGACAGGGTCAAAGTAGAAAACAATAAGTGGGGGACAGGATAGATGGAGGGAAATATAGTTAGTCTTTCACAATATAACTACTATGGAAACATTTTGTGTAACTGCACATGTACAACCTTTGTTGAATTGCTTGTCTTCCCAGTGGGGGTGGGTGAGGAGGGAAGAAGGGAAAGACTCTGGAACTCAAAGTTTCAAAACCTAATGTTAAAAAAATATTGTTTTTTTACATGCAACTAGGAAATAAGATATACAGGCACTGGGGTATAGAAATCCATCTTCTTTTTTTTTTTTTGCTTTTTTTGGGGGAGGGCAGTTGGGAGTTAAGTGACTTGCCCAAGGTCACACGGCTAGTTTTGGTGTTAAGTGTCTGAGGTTGGAGTTGAAACTCAGGTCCTTCTGACTCCAGGGCCGGTGCTCTATTCACTGCACCACCTAGCCGCCCCTGAAATCCATCTTCTTAGGAGAGTGGGGAGTGGGAGAGGATATAAGAGAGAACAGATTGGGAGAAGGAGTATTCAGTAGGCTTGCTATTTTGGGATGGGGGTAGGGGAAAGATGGGGAAAAATTGTAACTCAAAATCTTGTGGAAATGAATTTTGCAAACTAAAAATAAATAAATAAAATGGGGGAAAAAAGAACTTCTATAAATATTTTTGTACATGTGCGTCCTTTTCCCATTTGTATAATCTCTTTGGGATACAGCCCTAGATGTGGGTGGTATTGCTAGGTCAAAGGGTATGCATATTTTATAGCCCTTTGGGTACAGTTCCAAATTGCTCTCCAGAATGATTGGATCAGTTCACAATTCATTGGTTTTTGTTTCTGTTTGAGTTTCATGCCACTGCTATACAGGATAGAACCTGGGCTAAAACTTAGAAAAAAAATTTTTTTTGAACTTAAACCTGAGAAGGAAATGTGGCAAAATTACCTATTGTTTACATTCCTATGTTCCCATAAACAGGATGTGACATATCTGAATGTCAGAAAGGTCTTTTAAAAAAGTAAATGAATACTAAAATAAAAGTAAATAAAGTAAAAATAAAATGAAGTAAAAGTTTCAGTTAAAAAGACTATGTAAAGGTTTTTGCCTGCTATATATGACAACCTCTACACACCTTTTAAGATAACCGCCCTAAAGCTAACCTTCGTATGTTGTTGCAGTGTAAAGAATGCTGGATTTGTTATCAGTGAAGCTGAGTTCAAATCCTGCTTTGCTACTTACTACCTGCATGATCTTGGTCATATACCACTCATGCCTCTGTTGCCTCAACAGTCAAATAAGGACCAGGAGTTACTAATTTTTTATGTGTCATGGACCTCTTTGGCAGCCTGATGAATCCTATGAGAAGCTCTTATGAAATAAAATATGTAGGATTACAAAAGAATCAACTATGTTGAAATACAGTTTTAAAAATATTTTTAAAAACAAGTTTAATGACCCCAAGTTAAGAACCCTTCAATTAGCTGACTTTCTTTAATGCCAATGCAATATTTACAGCACCCATGACCACAGGACCATGACTGTAAATATCATATAATGGTCGATCTCCAGATTCTCCAGGTAGAGGACAGAACCTAAACATTTATTTAGACACCAGAAAACCAAATCCCAGAATCAATGAGCCAGTTCTATCACAGTAAAAAAGATATTCAGAAGCCATAATGACACTGAGAGACACAGCATCCTTCAGCCTTCCCACTTACCAATATAAGATCAATATTAACTCACAAACCTCTTTCTCTCCTTACTTGAACACCTTTGTCTCCCCTCCTTTCACTAGCTCTGGCTTCCCGTTTCTTGTGGGCTCTGCTGCCCTTCAGCAAACTCCTCCCACCATAGACTCCATGTGACTACATTCAGTTTATCAGGGGGCAGAATTTATCTTCACAGCAAGGAAGCTTCCTGTGGGCTCTGCTTCCCTTCAGCAAATTCCCTCCATCACAGGCTCCATGTAATTACATTCAGCCTTTTAGGGGGCAGAATTTACTTTCAAAGCAGGAGAGGTCTTTTAAATTCCCATTCCCATTGCACCTTCTAGATCTTATCTATCTATCTATCTATCTATCTATCTATCTATCTATCTATCTGTCTATCTATCTACACATATATGTATATATATATACATATATATATACATATATTATATATATAAATCTTATCTATCATCCTGTGGTCCTTTATAATGTTGTACTTCTAGAAGTACGTTGCCTTGGAATCAAAAAGACTCATCCTTTTGAATTCAAATTTGGCCTCAGAAGCTTAGCTGTGTGACCCTGGGCAAGTCATTTAATCCTGTTTGCCTCGGTTTCCTCATCTATAAAATGAGCTGGAGAAGGATATGGCAAACCACTACAGTGTCTTTGCCAAGAAAATCCCAAATGGGGTCACAGAGAGTCACAACAACAGTACTTCATTCAATCAACATGTATTGAGCGCCTATTACATACTTAACACTGTGATGGGTGTTGTGGGGAATGTGAAATAGACTAACACAGACACCAGCCTCTGAAAGAACCTACAAACTGGTTATGGAGAGAAGACACGTGCTTATTAGACAAAGGACAATGGGGCATATTCTAAGTTAATTTGTGTGGTACAGATAATAAGGAAGAATTATAGGAATTCGGGAGGAAGAAGAGATCACTGTGACCTGAAGTAGTTATATAAGATTGAGGGGAAAAATGGGACATACATTAAAATAACATGCTAAGAATCTACCATGTGCAAGGCAATGTACTGCTTATGTGTTATGGGGAATTCAAAAAAGCACATGAAAAGGTCATTGCCTTCAAGGAATCTTTGGTTAAGCTGGATGGGGTGAGGGGAGGGGTGGAAAGAAGTTGTATATGGAAAGACTGATATAATACAAGGCATTGTATTATTATACAATGTGAAAAGTAACTTAGGAATAGTACTTACTACAAGTGTTATAGGACTTGACCTCGGACTTGAAGGAGGGGGAAAAGGTACTTTAGGAGATTGAGAAGAACATGTGCAAAAGCAGGAGAGGTAGGTATAACAATTATCCTTATGGAATCAGATCCCCTGAATTTAGGGTCTTTTTCTAAGACTCCTTTAACATTCTAAATCATTCTCAGAATTCAGGAGGGAAAGATCACTGTAGGGTAGGGGTAGTCAAACAGTGCTTCATGGAGGTAAAAAGAAGTAGAGGGAAGATTTGATTAATTAATGTGTGAATTTGCATAATATGAATTTTTCACTTTCCAAAAATAATTCCTTCACTGGACTCATCAGTGTACCTACCACTTGCATCAACAGGTTCTGCCATAGCCTACTCTGCATACACATTCCCTGCCACGTTGGTTCGTACCACCTTCCATCACTACTTTGTGTCCCTGGCTGTACTGAACACCATTGTGAGCATTGGACTTTCCTGCTATTCCAGGTATCCTTGGTATCCTTTTTCTCTGGGGGGCGTTGGCTGCTGTGCAGTTATTAACAGATGGTTTGAGAGAAGAGCAAAGGAGAAGCAGATAATGGGTCTCATTCACGGAATGACTAAATTGGTACAATTGGTGCTAGAGCCCTGGAGGAAGGGGCATATTGAGACTCTTAAGTGGGAAGACAGAGTAGTGCACTGGATTTGGAGTTGAAGGACTTGAATTCAAATTTCATCTTCATTACTTATTGCCTATGTGACCTTGAGTAAGAAGATACAACCTCTCTGGGTCTCAGTTTCTTTTCTTTTCTTTTCTTTTGGAGGAGGGAGGGTAGGACATTTGGGGTTAAGTGACTTGCACAAGGTCATACAGTTAACTGTCTGAGGTTGCCTACTGATTCCAGGACAGGTGCTCTATTCACTGCACCACCTAGCTTCCTTCAGTTTCTTTATTTGTAAAGTAAGGGAGTTAAACCTCTGAATGCCTTTGCAGGTCTAAGTCTATGATGGCAAGTAGAGGTCTGAGGTAAACCAGCTCTTCTATGTAATTTGAACATGGCAAGCTGATGTCCAGGCTGAATTAGGCTTCCACTAATTTCCAGTGCTCCATCTTGTTCTGTTCTCTACTTAGTATATCCAGTTATAGAGGACAGGTCTGGAACTTCATGTAAGAATCCTTACTTTTGCCTGTAGTATCATGTAGAGGCAGCATAGTGGGTATAGTAGGTAGTATACTGGTCTTGGAATCATGAAAAATTGGCTCAAATCCTGCCTCTGAATTACTAGCTAAGTGGTCTGGGGCAAGTCACTAAACATCTGGTATTCTTCAGGTAACTCTTTAGAAATCATTTACTAAGTCACAGACTGGTTCTGATGTGTGTAGTTACCACTTGGGGTGCCTTGGGGATTTCCCCATAGACACTTGAGTATTTGTGTATCATTCTCTATATTATATTACTATATAGGACTCCCCACAAAATTGTGAGGGAATTCCTGTCATCTTTTTTTTTTTTAACACTCCAGCACCAATCTTTATTTTCCATGGAGAGGAAGCCTGATGCAAAGGAAATAGTGCTGCACTTGGTATCCTGAACTGAGCTTGGGGTAACCAGGCATGATTTCTAATCCTAGCTTTGCCACTTATCACTTGTGTGAGCTTAGGGGAAAAAATAAGTTCATCACACTGGGTCTCAGTTTCTTCACTGTAAAATGATGGGGCTGAACTAGATGACCTTTCAGGACCCGTTTAGCACTAGAAATCTTTGGTAGGATAGTATAATAATAATCTATAATATACTAAGAGCAGGCCTTGGAGTCAGAAGAGCTGGGTTCAAGTCCTGTTTCTAGTACAGATTGTTTCTGTGACTCTAGATAGGCCCATAATGAAGATGGTTGATAACATTAATGTTAATAAAATGGTTAATAAGTTAAACTTTATTAGAACTGGACAGAAGGTCGGTGGCTTTTACATCCTTGATGGACTGGCTTTTGGAAAAAGCACTATGGATTTTTGGATAGCCTCAAGATTCTTGCCACAACATGTGTCCCCTTTACTGTCCTAAGCTAATACTGTTGCTATTTTCTGTAAGTCAATATCTTCTGGCTTAAATATCCCCTCTTGATTTCTCTCTGTAAAGATGCTGATTTACAAGCTGCTGTGTCCTCTTGAAAATCCCCTAGTCAGCCTCTTTTTCCCCTTTTATCATCCTAGAGTACACAGCCCTCCCAGAAAAAAAAATCTTTTAGGAAATAGAGGAATGCTGAAAAGGATGCATTCTGTCTATAAATAAAATAAGCCATTAAGGTATTTTCTCCCCCCCATCTTCTCAAGGATCTCGGTCAAATCAATCAACAAGCATTTATGAAGAATCTACCATGTGCCAGACACTGACTATGCTAAATACTGGGAACCAAAAGGCTAAAAATAAACAATTCTTGCCCTCAAGGAAGGGAGCATGATTCTATTGGGGAAAACAGTTTGTATTCACTTTAGGATATGTAAAAATATACAAAATAAATAGAAGTAGGTACTGGTTAGCTAAGAGAGATGGCAACCCATACTGAAAACATAGTTACACTGCCCTCAAGAAGCTTATACTTCAGTTGAAAAGATAAAAATACAAAAAAATAGTTAATAAGAGTAATAAGAAACAAAAGATATGACTGAGGCAATACGTTATTAATATTAAATGAGTGACACAGACAGTATAGTGTGTAATTCAAAGAAAACTAGGCTGGGAGTTGGCTTCTGGTGGCTCCTAGTCTCGTCTCAGACAATAAAAATGGGTTTCAGCTTCCTCATCTGTAAAAAAGAGATTGAACTAAATTATTTCCATGATCCTTTTAACATTCTTTATCATTCTCAGAATTCAGAAGAGGGAAAGATCACTATAGACTGGAGATAGTCAAGGAATATTTCATGGAGGCAGAAAGAAGTAGGAGAAAGAATTGATTTAGTAAATTAATGGCTAAGTGCTACTTTCCCATGAAATTGCATGATATGAATTTTTAATTTTCCAAAAATAACAAAAGTTTTGTAGGCTTTTTGTAACTCACCAATAAGCCACCAGGTTGTATTATTTCCACCTTCATTCTAACTGGGAATGGGTCAGTTGGTCTTCAGTTGTCTGGACTTTTTTTTTTTGAGGGGAGTTTGGTTTGACATGTCATTATCTTTGCAAAAATAATGCTTGGCAAAGGTGCTTTGGTGTCCAGCCCAGGAGTCTTCTTGAGAGCTTGAGTTTTCTGTAAATATCCCCAAGTCAAATTGAATAGAATATTTCTTTTTACTTATTGGGCAGATCCATGTCAACTCCCAGCAGCCTCAACTTACCTGCCTTGCCCTACTTCTTTTTAATCTTAAGCAACAGAAGAGACCAAACTGAGTCAGAAAAACCATGGACTGTGCCATATAGGGACGTGGGCCAAAGGTGATAGAAAAAGAGAACTGGGAAATGTTGAGAGTATAATAGACCGGCAAAGCCATGATTTTGTGACCTTTCAAGGATATGAATAAGCAGGGAGCTTATTTTTGTGGTTTTAGACTGTCCCCGTTTCTTTCTCATTTCTTTTCTTTCCCTTTCTGTGTCTAGCACTTTCTCCTATTATTCTTTCAATATTTTTTCCCCATTTTTCTTCTGGTTTTCATTCCAAAGAGAGAATATCAGATAAAGTTTGTGGAGGGTGTGTTGGTGAAAACAATAGGAGTATTAGGAGTCAGTAGATTCAGCACTTACAGAGCCACCTTCCTCATTTTACAGATGAGAGAACTGAGGCCCAGAGAGATTCAGATCCACTAAAACTTATTCATTCTGTAAAATGAGGTGGCTTAGATGACCTTTGAGGTGCCTTCTAGCTCTAATATTCTATGAATTTAAGGTTCCAAATGTTGGTCAAAGACTTTTTACTCATCTTTACCCTTTCCTATGGTCTTCCTCTATTTGCAGAATGGTCAACAGTGGGTTGAGAGAAGCAACTTCAGCTTCCCTGAAGGGAATAAAAAATGCCATTATTTTCCCACTTCAATTATTAAAAGCCTGCCAGTTTTCAGTGAAAGAAATCTAAGCTTTGAAAAATCAATATGAAAAAATGTTCTAAATCATTAACAGAGAAATGCAACTCTGAGGTTCTGTCTCATATCAGAAAAATGCCATTTGTTGGAGGAGCTGTGAAAAAATGGTGCAATAACATAGTCTAATCATTCTAGAAAGTAATTTGGAGCTATGTCCCCAAAGTCACTCAACTGCTTCTCCTATGACTTACTTCATGGGGATGAAAGAAGAAAAGGACCCATATGTTCAAAAATATACTAGCTCTTTTTGTTATAGAAAAGAACTAGAAACAAAGTGGGTTGGGGAATGGCTGAACAAATTATAGTAAATGAATGGAATCCATCAATTAGTAAACATTTATTAAGTGCTTACTATGTGGCAGGCATTGTGCTAAGTGTTAGGGACACAAAAGACAGTTCCTGCCCTCAATCTATATACAAACAAACTATATAGAGGATAAATAGGAAATGATTAACAGAGGTGGTGTTAGAATTCAGAGGGCTTGGAAAAGGCTTCCTGTAAAAGACAGGATTTTACTTGAGACTTAAGGAAGTCAGGAAAGGCAATAGATAGCACTGAGGAGGTAAAGCATGCCAAACATGGAAGACAGCTAGAGAAAATTCCTGGAGTCAAGATATGGAGTGTCTTACTTGTGGAATAGTCAGAAGGCAGTGCCACTGGACTGAAGAATACATGTCAGGGAGTAAGGTGTGAGAAGCCTAGAAAGGTAGGACTGGGCTGAAGGGGCTTTTATATCAAACAGAAGATTCTGTTGTATTTGATCCTGGAGGCAACAGAGAACCACGAGTTTATTGAAGGCAAACGAGAGAGAGACAGAGACAGAGACAGAGAGACAGAGAGAGAGACACAGAGAGAGAGAGAGAGAGATAGAGAGAGAGAGACAGAGACAGAGAGAGAGAGACAGAGACAGAGAGAGACAGAGAGAGAGACAGAGAGACAGAGACAGAGAGAGACAGAGACAGAGACAGACAGACAGAGAGAGAGACAGAGAGAGACAGAGACAGAGAGACATAGAGACAGAGAGAGACAGAGACACAGAGAGAGACAGAGACACAGAGAGAGACAGAGACACAGAGACAGAGACAGAGAGACAGAGAGATGACTGGACCTGTGCTTTAGGAAAATCACTTTGGTGGCTGAATGGAGGAAGTTTTAGAATGGGGAGAGATTTGAGGCAGGCAGACCCATCAGCAGATTAAGGGGATGAAGGGATGAGGGCCTTTGCCAGAGTGGTAGTAGTGTTAGAAGAGAAAAGGGGGGCATATTCAAGAGATGTCATAAAGATGAAATCAGCAGGTTTTGACAACAGATTGGATATGTGTGTGGGGGGGTGAGGGATATGAGAGTTGGGAATGACTCCTAGATTGCAAGGCTAAAGGTCTAGGAGGATGGTGTTGCCCTCTACAATAATGGGGAAGTTAGGAGAGTGGTATAGGTCTGGGGGAAAGATAATGTGTTTTGTTTTTGACATGTTTAGTTTAAGATGTCTGTTGGACATTCAGTTCAAGATGTCTGAAAGATGGAGATGCAAGACTGGAGGTCAGCAGAGAAGGTGGGGCAGGATGGGTAGATTTGAGAATTATCAGCAGAGAGATGGTAATTAAATTGATGGGAGCTGATGAGATCATCAAGTGAGGTAGGATGGAGGTAATGGAATATTATATCATAGGATGAAAGGGAAAGCTTCAGAAAATTTGGGGAAGACTTGTATGAAATGATATAGAATGAAGTGAGCAGAACCAGGAGAACAACTTCTATGATGACAACACTGTAAAGAGAAACAACTTTGAAAGACTAAGAATTTGATCGATTAAATGTTCAATCATGATTTCGGAGAGCTAATGATGAAACATGTTATCTACTTCCTGTCAAAGAAGTAATGGCCTTCAGGTGCAAAATATGACATACATTTCTGGATATAGCTAATATGAAAATTTCTTTGCCTTAGCTATAAATAAATTTAAAATACACACACAAATATATGTATGTGTGTGTGTATATATATATATATATATAAATATATTTATATATATATATACATACATATATTACAAGGGTTTCCATTTCTTTTTTCTTTTCAATTTAAGGGTGGTGGAAGGGCTGGGATAGGGTACACCTCCCACAA
Organism: Pseudocheirus occidentalis; assembly: GCA_028646575.1. Lineage (NCBI taxonomy): Eukaryota > Metazoa > Chordata > Mammalia > Diprotodontia > Pseudocheiridae > Pseudocheirus > Pseudocheirus occidentalis. The sequence goes on from CM053598.1 coordinate 124,278,574, forward strand.
CAAAAAAGAGAAGCATACTTGAAATATTTTTAAGTATATATCTATATCTAGATATGACCAGACAGAAGGCCAGAAAGAATTATAAACAAAAGCCAAACAGCTTTGAAAATTACATGTTGAATTTATTATGTTTTAAAAGAAAAACAAATTATATGTAAAATCCTTTTTTGTTCTATGTGCATGAAAATGCTCATTTTATTTGTTAAGGTCAGAATAAAAAATTTTAAATTTAAACGAGCACAGAAAACTATTAAAATGTCTGCTTAACAGCAAGTAAAAAAAAATAAAGCACAGGTCATCCTGTTATAATATGTATCATTAAGGGCTAATCCTAGCTCTATGATTTAGAACCTATGTGGTATCTAACAAGTCACTGAGCCACTTTGGGCCCACAGTTTTCTTATCTGCCAAGAGTGAGGTCATTGGATGACATCCTTTACAATTTTAAATTTATGCCTCTCCAATAAAACAGAGCCAAATATTTAGACTCTCTGGTAGAGAATGACCTTTTGAAAAGAAGAGCTCTAGAGCTAGTCAGGGAAAAAAAGGGGTCATGCATTCACTGCTCTTAACCATTTTCCTTCTCCAAACTATTATATTGTGTTTATTATTTTGTTTTAGTAGGTGATTTGGATGTTTTTAGGGCTTAGGGAGGTCAAAGAAAGTCAAAGAATTTCTGTTTAAAGATATACTCCCTCCCCCCCCAAAAATCCAAGTATAAAGAACTAGTTACCAAGCTTTTCTCCTTCTCACTTGGATAGGGGAGCACTAATAGTTCAAAAGGCATCAAAGGTGATGGGAAGAGTGATGCTGGGTTCGGGGTCAGAGGACCTAATTTTGAATCCTGGCTAAGGTACTTACTACTACTGCTGTGTGACTTTGGGCAAGCTTCTTAATTTCTCTAGACCTTAGTTTTCTGATCCATAATATAAGGAATCAGATCGAATGCCTTCTACCATCTCTTCCAACTCTAAAGCTATAATACATGGACTGGGACCAGAAAAAGAAAAGAATTTGTTTTATAGCGAATATTCTTGCTAATGAGATCAACAAAGCATTCTTCCTATGAGCTATCTGCTGGAAAATGAAATAAATATGGGCCCCTTCCTTGGAACAGTATTAATTAAAATAAAACACTATCTGTAACCAACAAAGATTTCCACAGGACAGAAAGGTCTTTGGGTTGTTTTTCTTTTTTTTAAAGATTTACTGACCCACATATTTCAGGCAGTGTGGTTTCATATTCTAAAATACCATTGTAATATGATGTATGTGTGTATAGCTTCCTGGGGTTCCTTGTTTTAAGATTTTACCTGTAGTGTATTTAATAATGGGATTCCTAAAGGTAAAACTGACTTTATCGAACTCCCCTATCCTTTTTCGGGGATAAAGAGAGAGAAGTTGTTGGCTTTTTTCCTTAATTCTTTGTTGTTTTAGATCACTAGACCCATCAAGGGCAGAGAGTTGTTTTGTTGTCCTGAAACTGGCCTTTAGATATCCCAATACTTTGTTGAGATTAGGGCCCCAGCTGCTTCTATAAGTGAGGAGGCTGAACTAGAGGATTCTTTTTTTTTTCTCACTAGTATTTTATTTTTTCCCATAACATATAAAGATAGCTTTCAACATTCATTTTTGTAAAATTTTGAGTTCCAAATTTTTCTCCCTTCTTCCTCCCTCTCCTCACCCCTCCCCAAGACAGCAAGCAATCTGATATGGGTTATACATGTACAATCATGTTAAACATATTTCTACATTAGTCATGTTGTGAAAGAAGAATCAGAACAAAAGGGGAAAACCATGAGAAAGAGAAAAATAGAAAAATAGTGTGCTTTGATCTGCATTCAGATTCTATAGTTCTTTCTTTAAATGTGGTTAGCACTTTCCATCACTAGCCTTGGAATTGTCTTGGATCATTGTATTGCTGGGAAGAGCTAAGTCTATCAAAGTTGATCATCCCATAGTGTTGCTGTTACTGTGTACAATGTTCTCCTGGTTCTGCTCACTTCACTCAGCATCAGTTAATGTAAGTCTTTCCAGGTTTTTCTGAAATCTGCCTACTCATCATTTCTTATAGCACAAGAGTATTCCATTGCGTTCATATACCACAACTAATTCAGCCATTTCCCAATTGATGGCCATCCATCCCCTCAATGTCCAATTTTTTGCCAGAACAAAAAGAATTGCTATAAATATTTTTGTGCATCTGTGTCCTTTTCCCTTTTTTATGATCTCTTTGGGATACAAACCTAGTAATGGTATTGCTGGACCAAAGGGTGCACACAGTTTTATAGCCCTTTGGGCATGTGAAGTAGATGATTCTTAACATTTCTTTTGGGTCTGATGTTCTATGCAGACAAAACAAGTTGTAAAGCAAGATTTCTGCCCCCTCCCTGGCCCTGCCCTCCTGCTAACCACTCTAACTTCTCCCCACTTCCTCAGCAGGGAGATAGAAGTGGCCTCTTTGAGATTTGCGATGTAGTTGTTAAGTATTTTTCTTTGCCCAACTTCTACCTCTCCTCCTTCTTTCCTCTATTGCTGTCTCTTTCCTCCTTTTCTTTCCTTTTAGGTTCAGCTTTGCAGCTGAAGACCATCATTCTACTCACCTTTGCAGAAGCGCTTAATTGAGGCCACCTTCTACAACGGGAGAAATATTGATTAAAATTCCAGGAAATCCATAGTTCTGTGAAAGGCCACCAGAACTCTTTCTTTCTGCGTAAGTGGCCAAGTCACCATCCTGTCCCTGGAGTGAAGGAGCAGGGACCGCAGAAAATAACATGCGAGCTTTTTCTGACTATGATTCTATGATTTTGTCATCTTGCAAATAAGAGTTATGGCGGGGCAAGGGAAAAATATAGAGTAAATTTCTAGTTATCAGATTGGTTCAAGTGGTCTTAACTATGACTAAAGGCAGTGAAACACATATTGATTTGGGTGACAGAGGAGAGATGATCAACATTTGAATTCTCTCAATTAGAAGGTCCCTTATGGAGCAGGAAATCCTAATGTCCCATGTTCCTGTATGGAGTCTACTTAGTGATCTAGTGTCATGGGTGGGTCTCACCTGAGTGAGACAGGTGATCCAGATGATGAGAAAAACCCTAATGTTTACAAATAACAGGATCAGCTGAAGGAAATGTAGATGTTTAGCTTAGAGAAAATTGTGGGGAGGGGAGAGAGATGTGATAGTTCTCTTTACCAGCAGGGCTGTCACGTGGAACAAGGTGTAAAGTAAATTTATTCTAGTTGGCCTCAGGGGCTGGAGGCAATAGATGCAGTTTGCTGAAGCAGATTTCAGTTCCACGTGGAAAATCTAACTCTTGGAAGAGTTCAAAAATCAAATGGGCTGCTACTTTAAGTGAATGCTAAATTGTTGTTTGTCCTTAGTTCTCATAGAGGATCAATGATGTCAGGAAGGTGGTGTCTTAACATGCAAATTAATTGGATTTAAGTAAAGCAGGGCTGTTCAGAGTCACCAGCCTCAACTCTCTCCTCCTGAGCCATCTGGGTCCAGTGATAAGATATAGATCTTAAGGGCAGCTAGGTGACACAAAGGAAAGAGACCTAGGCCTGAGTCAGAGGACTCCTTTTCATGAGTTCAAATCCAAACTTAAACACTTGCTAGCTGACCCTGGGCAAGAATGCTGAATAACCACTTGGGGGAAAGTTGTGGAAGGAATTGCTAATTAGGTACAGATTAAACCAGATAGTCCTACTAAGTTGAGATTCTAGCATAAAATAAAAACTATTGAACTTGGAATTAGATTTGTGTCCTAGTCCCATTAACTAGTACGATGGTAGGCAGGTCATCTCTCTGGCTTCTAGGAGTTTCCTCATCTATAAAATGAACGGAGTTAACTAGATGCTTAAGATTTCCTCAGATTCTGGCATTCATGACTTCTATGTGCTATATATAGCCTTGTGTATTTACCATGGGATAGCTAATCTAATAGCAAGTCTTTCAGAATCTGATTCTAGCCAGATTTCAAAATAGTATAACCCAATTTGAATCCATTGTAAGTCACATTGTGAGTCACATGACTGACTCTTGTGGTACTTTGTAAACATTAACTGATTAAAATTTTCTTATACATGAAGGGGTAGTGAAGGACATCCATCCCTCTTCAGGAATCACAGCAGCAACGTTGCTGCCCTGGAGACAATATGCGTTAATTAGTGGAAAAAGCAGTGATCTTGGAGATATGAGACCTATGTCTGGTAGGTGGCACATAGAGAACACGCTACAGTGTAGGTAGCGTGCACAGTGGAAAGAGCAGTGGCAAGTCAAAGGATCTTTTAGCCACATTATGTAACCTCCCTAGGCCTCAGTTTACTCATCTGTAAAATGAAGTTAGATTAGGCAATCTGTGAGGCTCCTTTCAGCTCTAGATTTATGATTCTATATCATTTAACATCTTGCTCCAAAATTTATTATCCCTGTGACCCTAGAAACATCATCCTTTATGAGCTTCAACTTTTTCATCTGTAAAATTGCAGTAGCAGTATTTACATTTTTTCAAAGAGTTGCTGGAGAAAGAAAACACTTGCAAAACTAGAGATACTATAAAAATTTCTAGTAACCCCTGAAAAGGTATCTAGACTGCAAGAATTCTTTAGTTATACTTTACCAGTATCCTCTGTGTTTTAAGTGTGGAAACAGGGCAATTAATCAATAAAATGGAAAAGATTTGTAAAGATTACTATAAAAAACTACTTTCACCGTTAAGGACAGTAGAGCTACCACACTTGAAGAGGAGAACAAAGATGGAAAAAACAACCGTATTGGACCAAGTGTATATAGAAATGTGTGCTGGAGGAGACACAATTGTGAGAATGCTGAGGGATCAACATTCAAAGTATGGGGTGGGGTGGGGAGAAGGGAGATACAAAAAGTGTGTGAAAAAAACCCCAAACCTTGATAATATGTATTTTTAAAAAGTGATCAAGAAAACATTAACTACTACCTGATATATGCCTAGTAGTCTGCCATCTATATACAATCTTTATGTACATCCGCAATGAGGGTATTAGTAGATAGAGAACAAGAAAACTTTCACAAACAATATTCAACAATGGACCATTGCTTTACAGTTTCATAATTGAAAGTGAGAAGCAGCAAAGGGTTTCTTTAGGTGCCAAAATTGTTGAAAGAAGGCTACTGATAAGAATAAGGTTAGCAGACCAGACAGTAGCCTTGAGAAAAAGTGTTCAATTGCTCTGGATTTCTCCTTAATAAATTTCTTTTGCTATCAGATTTTTGGTATCAATTGTGTATTTGCTTTTCCAAGTTGGTATTTCCAACATACCAGATCCCATTTGTTTATTTGTTGTTGATTATGAAAAAGTGTTTGATTTGGGAGAGGAAAATGCAGTCTTAAGGACTCCTGTCCAACTAAATGTCTTCCATCCACATGTTGAAATCATTCAAGATTACCTGAAAGATATAACAGAAATAACCCTGTTAAACAATCCACAGATCATAAACATTAGGCAAGGGGAAAACAGAGAGATGTATACTTGCCACAGATGTGTGCCTCTGGGATCAAGGAGCTCCAACACTGAATCCAAGCTGAAGAGGGATTCTTTGTGGATGGTGAGGTCCTTCAGTTTTGCCTGTTTGCATGTGGCATGCACTGGTTGTATGAAGCCCAAGAACATTGCAGAGCCTCATGGAAGAGATTCTTAGCCGCTCAAAATGTTGAGGCCTGATTATATAGCAAAGAACAAGTAGAACGATTTTATGACTTAGATTTTATTGCCTTTTATTGTATGTAGCCTAGATTATTACATACATTTGAATAGATAAACTATGTACATACACACAGAGACACAGACACATACATATATAGAACAGACAGCGCAGATGGATGAGTTGGCCCAAAGTTGATCAGGAAGAAGACTTAATTGTCTTTAGAAAATATATATAAAGGCCCATTTTTTAAAAACCAGCATCTATCAGTGTTGCTGTATGGCAGTAGAATATAAAAGGCATGAAATATCAAAGTCTCCAAAGAATTAAAAATGAGTATTACATGGAAGACAATGGAAAAGTACACGGGGGATATGAACAGACTGCAACATGTAACCAATGAGAACCTTTGAAGAACTGGAGTAAAGGATGTTGTTAGGAACATGTATGATCAGTTGATCAACAAGTATGTGATAACATCAAGCACTGTGCTAGGCACTGGAAATACAAGTATAAAGAATGATAGGAGGGGAGGCTAGGTGGCGCAGTGAATAGAGCACAGGCCCTGGAATCAGGAGGACCTGAGTTCAAATACGGCCTCGGACGCTTAACACTAACTAGCCGTGTGACCTTGGGCAAGTCACTTAACCCCAACTGCCCTTCCCCCCCCCCCAAAAAAAGAATGATAGGAAAAAATATGGACTGGCCACATGGCAAGGGTGAGGGATAACAAGTGGACAGCCAGGGTTCCACTGCTCCTTACTGATGTCAAGGGAAGAGCTCTAGCAAGGGAGACCTCTAGTACCTTGGGAGACACTCTGGTGAACTTTTGGAGGACATGGCTGAATTTCACAGGACGGACAAGTGTGGATGAGATCTGTTGTAAGGAAACTTCTAAATTGATGACTTAATGGATTCAGTTGAATATTGAGAGTTTATCTAGAGATTGTAGCAAATCGTTTGACCAGGTCTTTGCGTGGAAGCGATGAACTATGGGCTAGAGGACAGCATAACTTGAAACTGGCTTTGAAATTGGCTGAATCACTGTACCCAATGAGTCGTCATTAATAGTTCAATTTCAACGTGGATGTCCCTAATGGAGTGCTCCCAGGAGAGATCTGTGCATGGCCCTGAACAATTTAACATTTTGATCAATGACTTGAGTAAAGGAATAGATGATATGCTTTTCAAATGTGCAAGTAACCCAAAGTTGGAAGGATCATAGAGCTGACATTTTATGGCAGTCAGAATTCAAAAAGATCTTGACAGTCTAGAACAGTGGTTCTCAACCTGTGAGTTTTGACCCCTTTGGGGGTCAAACGACCCTTTCACAGGGGTCACAAGAATAGCCCAAGACCATCAGAAAACACATATTTCCAATGGTCTTAGGAACTGAGACATCACTCCTCTATCCATCTCCAGGCCGGTCCATCCACTTGCATATATGCCCACATACGAGTATTAAAGGGTCACTGCATTAGGAAGTTGAGAAGCACTAGTGTAGAACATTGGGACTAAATTAAAGAGATGGAATTTAGGTAAGGATCAATGTAAAATCTTAAATTTGGGTTCATAAAATAAACTTCACATACATACGTGCATATGTGTATATATGTGTATATACACACAAATACATGTATATCTGTGTGTAGTTTATGTGTATATATATGCACATATATATTTAGAGCATGTTACATAGCAGTACGTCTGAAAAAGATTTGGGGTTTTAGTAAAGTGGAGCTAAATATAAATCAACAGTTTAGTACAGCAGCCAAGAAAGCTAATACAATCATAGGTTTCATTGAGGCATAGTGTTTATGACTGCTCTAGCCAGGCATACATAGCTGGAGTAGTGTGTTAAATTCTGGTCACTCCATTCTTTTAAGGACATTGATATAAGTGCAAGGGCCATGGGATACTCTCATACAAGATTTACTTGAAAGATGTGATGACCTGGGCTTTAGATTACTCATCTATAAAGTGAGACTAGGATGAGGGATATGGTTGGATTACATGGCCACTTGAAGTCCCATCTACTCCTAAATATATGATTTCTATGAGTCCCCATTATGTTTGGAAGGAAGTGAAGGGTATTTGTTAAGTAACAACTATGCTCCAGGCAATGTGCTAAGTGCCTTTACAAATATTTATTTGATCTTCAAAACAACCCTGAGAGGTAGGTGCTATTATTTTCTCCATTTTACAGATAAGGAAACTGAGGCAGAGGTTAAATGACTTGCCTAAGGTCACACTGCTAGTACCCATCTGAGACTAGATTTGAACTCAGGTCTTCCTGACTCCATGCCGAGTGTTCTATCCACCGGGCCACCTAAATTCTGCCTAGAGAGGAGAATATTTGTCTTCACATGTGGGTTGTCCTTCTTTCTTGAAGAGGACCATGACATCAGGGAGATGATGACATGGCTTGCAATTGACTTTGATTTGAGGGAGAACTGTGCAGAGTCACCAGCCTCACTTCCTTCTCCAGAACCAACTGGGTTTGGTGACCAGATATCAATCAGGACGAATGGAGATGGCCCAGGATGCAGTGGGAGACCTTGGTCTTTTCAAACTACAGTTTAGTTAAAGGGCTGTCACATTAATGAGATTCTTTTTTTCCACCTGGCCCCAGATGGCTGAATCTATGAATAATTGGTAGAAATGATAATGAATCTCTCTTTACATAAGGGAAAACTTCCCCACAATTTGATATCCCAAAGTAGAAGGAAACTCCTTGGGAGATCCAGTGGGTTTCCCTTCACTAGAGGTTTTCAAAGCAATGGTGAAACATCTGTGGTGTATGTTGTAGAAGGTAAGAATTTTTGTTCAGGCTTTAGTTGAACCTGGAATACCTTTGAAGTCCCTTTCTATTTTGGGACACTGTGATTCTGTGAATTATTATACTTACATCACCTATGACTTCATCATTGTGGGAATTCTGACCACAACTTGTTAGATGGTCTATTGAGAGCTATTGGTTGGACAAAGCCAGTCTGACGGGAGCCCCTTCAGACTTTGCATTAAGGTACTTGATGACTTTGGGGAAAATTACACAACTAGTAGGATGTTTTATCAAAAGTCTTGTATTTAAAATTAAAGGGTGTAGATTCATATGCTGGCTGTGTAGCGTAGCATTTGTACTTATTTGTGGCGAGTCGTTCATTCTCTCTGGGGACTGGACTAGTTGCCTTCTAGAGTCTTTTCAAGCTCGAAATCCGATATAGTAAAAAGCATAAGGAACTTAGGTCAGAAAACGTTGGCTCAACTTTCAGCTCTGCCACTTACTGGACACATAAACTTGGATAATTAGTAATTGCCCTGACTCTTATTTAAATGGGAATAATACTCACGAGGCTGTTGTAAACATGAAATATGATAATACATTGAAAATACTTTGAGAATTGCAGAAGGGTACATAAACATGAGTTGCAGAAATCATTTCTTAGGAATTGTATGAAAATCTTCACAGAAGAAAAGCTTTTAGGCAGGTTGTAAAGAGAAATAAAAGTGGTGAGATGTAAGGACAAAAGTGAGGGGGTGGGAACAGGACCTTAAATATTGATGAAAATTCTGGCTACAAAATTAAAAATTTTTGGCTAGTGTTGAGAGGGCTAAGAGTGCTTTGTTTCCAGTTAGGCACTTAAATCTCGAGAATCTATGTTTTATCCTCTTTTGATCAGATAGTCTTGCCTTTTCAGCTCTTTAGGCAGCAGCCCAGCGCTGATATATCATGAAATACATTATATCCAAGTGTTAGGTTTTTTAAAATTGTCTCCAGCATTCAGAATCAGTTAGTTTCATTTGATTTGTGAGATTGCCCTAAGAGCTGGTCAGCACATCAACTCTGCAGACAGGCTTACCAACAGAGACCTCAATGTTTGCTTTGCTGCAGCAATCCATTTTTATTACTCATAACTAACTGCCCACACGTCCTGCTATGGTCGGTTCTGTTTGTGCTATCAACTCAACAAACTCCACTCTGTTATTTACTTCAGCTTCAGTAATGCAGCCTATTTCTGTGTGCAATGTTGTTGACTGTGCCTTGCTACTGTCTGCCTTCCTTTTTAATCATCATCATCACTCATTTTAATGTTCCATCTATCTTAAGATTTGGAGGGGGTAGAGGGGGAAAGAAACGATGGATTTATATTAATTTAGTTTCCTTAAGACTTGGGCTAAAGATGCATGAAATATTTCAGAAACCTCCCAAAGTAATTAAATGCCTAATTCAACCACTGAGCTTAATGGTAATAGCCTGAGGAGGTTCTGATTAATTACAATACATCATAACCTTCATAGAAACATACAGAAGGCAAAAGAATAATGTTAACTGACCTGTTTCATTCAGCTCTGTGCATACCTCCTCTCCTACTCCCCTCTGCTACTGAACATATGGTCACTGTTCTTCATGTCTTATTTGAATTTTAAAAGACTCTTTGGAAATTGAATGACATGACCCTCTGTGTGTCTTTTCCCTCTCATCACTCCTTCCCTGACTTGTCTGGTCTCCCCTCCAGACTTGTTTCATCTGTTTCTTGTCAAGTGATTGGAACACATTTTTTTTTCTCCTGCTGGTATTGAGATGGGGTCACTTTCATCAGAAATGGAAAATGATGGTGGTAAAGTTTGCATATAAACAGAAGCATTTATATGAAACTGCTTTAGTTCTTTTCTTTATTTCTCTGACCCTAATGTATTTTGGCATTTTTCCTGAAAATCTTTCTTTCTCTCTCCACTTTCTTCTCATTTGACCCAGGTTCCTCGAAATCCAGAAGCCCAGACTCTGTAAGATATTACGCATCCTGGCCTTTGCATATCCCTACGCCTGGGACACCATCCCCATCATTTGCAGGGTATAATGGCTCAGTTATGTTTTTATGTAAGCCCCCTAGTAAGATTTACTCAATGAACAAATATTTACTGAGATGCTGACAGGTGCAAGGTATTGGAGAGGAAACAAAGATGTATCGGACACTGTGTCTTAAAGTTGGACATGTGAGAGATGTGCATGAGAAGATAATTAACAATACAAGCATACGCACTGAATGTCATATAGTAAGGTCTAAATGGAAGTGCCGTGATTTGATGGGAGAAAGAGACCGCCGTGGACTAGGATGGTTGGAACTTGAACTGGTTCTTGAAGGATGAGTGCCGTTTTAAATAAGCAGAGAAGAAGGAGGATATTCTAGGCAAGAGGAAGAGAATGAATGAAGCGCTGGAGGCAGGAATATTAATGGTTTATTTGAAAGACAGCAGTTGATATTGTGAGTATAACAGGCTGTTGTGAGAGGGAAACTTGGCAAAGGCAGGGCAGAAAGGGAACTGACAGCTTCCACAGGATTATGCTCAGTGCTATGGGAGATACAGCAGTCGTATGAAAAAATACCTGTTTTCATAGTGCTTCTAAGCTATCTAAGATTACAACAACAACAATAACAAAATAGGATATTATTCTGTGTAAAATTGGGTGTGCTATAAATGTAGATTATACATGTATTTATTATAAAAACATAAACTTCATTCAGAATGGTCAGGAGTACAGGTGTTAATCAGATATATTTCCGCTTTATAGATCATGCCCTACGAACATCGCCAATTTCAAAGAAATAGAATGCAATAAAATATATTTGTTATTGTCCAAGTCTAGGGCAATACCGAACATAATTAAATATGGTTTTGGTAGCACTTTTAAAGTACTTGCAAGTTACCTTTATGAAGATGTATTCAAAGGCCTAGTAATAGAGTTTTCTGCTTCTAGATTCTGGGTAAGCTAGTATTTACTTTTTACTTTTTAATGTGAATAGAAGAATATACAGTATTTTAACAATTAAATGAAGGTGCTCTTATATGTACATGCTGCACTAAAATACGCCAGCTAGGTGATGCAGTGGATAGAGTGCTAGGCCTAGAATTAGGAATCTGGCCTCAGAGACATACCAGCCGTGTGACCCTGGGCGAGTCATTTAACACTATCCGCCTCTGTTTCCTCATTTGTAAAATAAGCTGGAGAAGGAAATGGTAAACCACTCTGGTATCTTTACCAAGAAAACCCCAAATTGGGTCACTAAGAGTTAGATACAATTGAAACAACTGAACAAGAGCAACACTTAATATCTATAAGCTTTTCTCACTACTGTCTGGCTTCCATGAAAGAGGTCTGTTGCACAAACCACAGAGGCTTACTACATCAAAACATCAATGATCTCCTGGACAAAGTCAGAGAACAGACTGCAGCTCTTCATGAGAAGTAGCCCCATAATATACTTGATGTCTCTGGTCCTGAAATTATTCAGATTGGGGATGGACTGACCCAGTTGAAAGAAAAGTGGGACAACTTTTGGGGTTTTATCCCAAAGAGATCATAGAAGTGGGAAAAGGACCCATATGTACAAAAATATTTATTGCAGCTCTTTGTGGTGGCAAAACAACTGGAAACTTAGGGGATGCCCATCAATTGGGGAATGGCTGAACAAGTTATGGTATAT
>CM053598.1:124291244-124314868 GCA_028646575.1 Pseudocheirus occidentalis
GAGTTTTACTGCTGTTCCTAGCTTGCTTCCTTTTTCTCATGTTGGCCAGTCTATTAATTGCTTGGTTTTTTTAGCTCTGTGGCACTCTGCTTCCTGGAGGGGGAAAGCTCTGTCCCAAATTGCTGGGGCCCTCACAACTGCCGGGGCTCTTAGTGGGGTGCTGCAGCCCCACCTCCCAGCCTTGGCTCACTGAAAGCGCACCCCAGGACCACCACTCAAGACCACGATCCCGATCCAGGCCACTCAATGCAAGAGCCCTTGGCCCTGATGGATTGCGTCAGCCCCCCTGCTATCTGTAGGCAGAGGGCTCTGAAGCAACCCAGTGGGGGCCGCTGCGGCTCTCAGACGTTCCTGCTGGTACAGCTGCCTCCTGCTGCCTCTTTCCCCTGGGAGCAGTTTGGCCGGACCCGCTCTTCTCCTCCCCAATTAGCAAAATCCACTGACCTTTCTCTTAGCCTTTTTTTCTTCTGGCCTGATAGATGTGGTAATTGTGCCTCCAGTGCAGCCGATCAGCTCCCAAGACATATATTTTTGGCTGGGGTACTGAGTTAATTTATTTTTGCTTGGCTATGTTTGTTCATTACAAAGGTTTTTTTTTTCATCTTTCTGTTTTTCAAAGGGAGAGAGAAGTCAGAGAGTTGGGGGACAATAAACCAATAGTGATGCCAAAATAAGAAGGCTGTTGTGCAAGGTGTTGTGGAAGCAGACTTTACAAGATTTGGCAACTCACTGGATGCTGGAGGAAGGGGTGAGGGAGAGGGTAGAATCAAGGATTACTCTGAGGTGTGAACCTTGGTGATGTCCTCAAAAAAGAAAAACACCAGGGAAGAGTGGTGGAGGACTGAACTTAGGGGAAAAGATGATGTCTATTTTGGAAAAGTGGAGCTTGAGATGCTCATGGGACATCCAAGTGGAAATATAGATCTAGAATTCAGGAGAAAGACTAGGGCAGAATATACACGTCTACACTAGGAAAAAAAACTGTACTTGTGGCCTCCACTTTTCATTTCCCACTCACGTCTTACCTGCTTTCAGTATAGCAGCTGCTCTTTCCTACTGATTTCAATAACCTTTCCTTCAATAACCAATAACCTGACTGTACCAGGCTGTTTTCCTGGACTTCAGTTTGGTCTCCAGAAACTCATCACCCTGAAAGATCACATCATTTCTGATACCTACATCTCCTCAGTACTCCCTGCCCTTAGGGCCCCACACCCCCTCTAAATGAAGAGAGTGGAGGGTAGACATTCAAGGGCTCTTCTCAGAGCTTCTATTTGGGGGAGGAAACTCACGGCAGTCATTTTATTATTTCCGTCCTCTCCTCCTTCACCTTCTTTTTATGTGTAGTCTTCCCCTAATAGATAATGATGTTCTTGAGGACAGGGGCTGTTTTATGCCTTTCTTTGTATCCCCAGAACTTAGCACAGTGTTAGGTACATAGTAGACACTTAATAAATATTTAGTGTTTCTTGACTGACTTCCTTAACTCTCTGTAGACTGGCTTCTGGCCTTATCACTTAAGTGAAATTGTTCTCTCTGAAGTTACCACTGATTTCTTAACTTGCCAAATCTAATGGTCTTTTCTCAATTCTCATTCTTCTAGACCTCTCAATTCTGTGACACTGTGAATCATCCTCTTCTCTTTGGTACTCTCGTCCCTAGGTGTTTTTTTTTTGGTTTTTTTTGGTTTTTTGCTTTTTAGAGGGCAGTTGGGGTTAAGTGACTTGCCCAAGGCCACACGGCTAGTTTTTGTGTTAAGTGTCTGAGGCCGGATTTTGAACTCAGGTACTCCTGACTCCAAGGCCTGTGTTCTATTCACTGTGCCACCTAGCCACCCCTCCTCCCTAGGTTTTTGTGGCAGTACTCGGTCCTGGTTCTCCTCCTGATAGTTCCTTCTCAACCTCCTTTACTGAAGGAGCTTTATCCGGGTCACTCCTGCTACTCATGGGTGCCCCCAGGGCTCTCTCCTGAGTCTTCTCTTCTTTCTCTATGCTACTTCACTTGGTGATCTTATTAGCTCCTGTGTATTTAATTACCATCTCTATGTTGATGATTCTCAAATCTACTTATCCAGCTCCAACTTCTCTGCTGATCTCCAAACTCTCATCTCCAACTGCCTATTGGACATCTCTAACTGGATTGCAGTAGATATCTTAAAGTCAACATGTCCAAAACTAAACTCATCATCTTTGCCCCTAAACCCTTCCCTCTTCTTAACTTCTCTATTACTTTCCACATTACTATCCTTCTTCATTTCAGCCACCCAGGCTTGAAACCTGAGTGTCACCTCAACTTTTCACTCTCACCTCTCATATCCAATCTATTGCCTAAGGTTTGCTGATTTTACCTTCATAAAATCTCTCCTATAAGCACTCTTCTTTCCTCTGACACTGCCACCACCTTGGTGAAGACTCTCATCTCTTTGCACCTACATTATTGCAATAGCTTGCGAGTGGGGCTCTCCCCACTCCAGCTCATCCTTCCATTCAGCTGTCTAGGTGATTTTCTTAAAATTCAAGTCTGACTATGTCACCTCTGTATTTAATAAACTCCAGTGGCTTCATATGACTTCAAAGATAAATTCCTCTGGCATTCAAAGTTCTTCATAACATGCTTCCCCCCCAGTCTCCCTCCCCCCTCTCTCTTATTATTTTTATACATTCTTCTACCCCTCCCGTCCTACTCTGTGATCCAGTGATACTGGGTCCAACAAGATCCACCATCTCTAGGCTCTGGGCATTTTCTCTGGCTCTCCGCCATACCTAGAACGCTCATCCAGAAGGAAATCTCCCCTTCCTGGCTCCCTTCAGGTCTCAGGTAAAATCCCACCTTCTACAAGAAGCTTTCTCCAATCCCCTTAATATTAGCACCTTCCCTCTTCCAATGTTCTCCAATTTGTCCTGCCTTTATCATGTCTGTCCATGGTTGTTTGCATGTTGTCCGCTATTTGACTGGGAGCTCCTGGCGGCCAGTCTTTTGCTTTTCTTGGATATCTCTAGCGCTTAGCTCCTTGCCTGGCACTCGGAAACCATTTAACATTTGACATTTTGATCAACTGTAATTGGCTCGGAGGGAGGATGGATGTGTGGACAGATACCTGAGGTGAGGTGAAGGAGGTCGCAACATAGCCTCACACAACTCAGTAAAATGGGGAGACAAGGTCACCCTCCCAGTGCAAGTCACTTGGGGGAGCTGACATTTCAGGGCAGGAGTACCAGAGGAAGGCGGTTCGCTGTTTTCATTCCAGGAGGTTGAGTTTTCCCCTCAGCTGTCGGTTTCTATGGAAATGAGCCTTTCTTCCGGCCTCGAGGGGACGCTTCCCCCCGAAGCCACACCCTTTGCCCCACCCGGAGCACGCCAGGGGCGTCGCGGGTGGTGATTGGTCCGTTTGAAATGCGCCGGGGCGCGCGCCCGCTTGGTCCTCTTTACCTTGCCCAGTTTGGGGAAGTGAACCACCGTTCGAATTGTGTGTGAGGGAGCTCTCGGGGACCCGAACGCGGCGACCGCGACCTCTCAGCTTTCCCGCCACCTCGCCCCTCTGCCTGCCGCCTATAGAGCCCACTCTGCGGCCATGAAGCCAGCGTGAGTGTCCGGGTCGCTGTAACGGGACTTGGCAGCTGGCTGGGGATTGGGGGGGGGAGGGGAAGGGCAGGAGGGCTCCGGACCTGGTGCCGGAGCGGGAACGGGAGGCGACACAGGGCTTGGCCCCCCCTTCTCGTCCCGGAACGGCGAACCCCGTGAGTGCCACCGCCCGGGCTCCCGCCCAGGCCACAGCCCCGGGAAGGGAAAGCCTTGGGGTGCCTGGGACAGTGTCTCCCCCCCTTCCCCTCCTCTCCGCCCTCAGGGCTAGGAATAGGAGGCCTTCCCTTCTCCCAATTATCTCCTGACCAGACCTGGCATCCTCCCTGATTCCGAAGCCCTTCCTTATGGGTTGCCCGGCCCCTTCCCTCAGCTTTCCCAAACTCTTACCTGAGAGATAAGGCGCACCAGCTGCCCCCTCCGCATCTTGTTCTGTGCTCTTCTGAGAAGAGGAGGCCAGGGCCCTCCCCGCACTGACCGACTTCTTTCCATTTAACATTTCATTTTATTCATATTTTTTGTTTTTACATCACTTTGGATTTATGAATTTACCCTTCCCTTGTAAGTCATCTGTCCCTCTTTTAAAAAGGGGGGGTAGGGAAGGCAGTTCTGCAAAACCAATACATCCACTTTTTCTAACGGTATATTGCAATACTGCTCCAAAAGTCTTAGTGCTGTGTTAAACTGCTAAGGTTTTTGGGACACCCTGTTATTTCACACTGGTTGTTCTCCTCCATCACTGCTCTTCTCCCTTATCCTGCCCCCAGGCAAAGAGACCAAAGCATTTTTTTTTTTTTTATTTAGAGGTCCTTTTGGGGAGGGTGTTGTGTGTAGGTATTGTTTTGTTCTGGTCTTAAAAAGGATAATCCTGGTATTGCTTAGAGATGCAGGTTGGTGCAATGAAGGAAGAACTGGACCTGGATTTTTAGACCTGTCTCTGCTACATACTGTGTAACTTTGGACAAGACAGTAACCTCTGTTCACCTTAAGTTTCATCTATAAAATAGGGGTAACAGCTACCACTCCTGCTTCTCGGTGTTACTCTGAGAAAAACTTTTGAAAAGCTAGATGTGGGCTGTTACTGAGTACTGTTAGATGATGTACTGTCATTTAATTGTCTGGGAATCAGAGTAGCCAAGTCTAGAGAACTCATTTGTAGGGTGATTATTATAATTTTTTAACTGGAACAGTTCTGAAAATTCTTTACTAAGGGCTAAAGTTTTGTGATCATCTGTGGAATTGGCTTCCACACCATTGAAAACACAGATCCCTTGAAGACAGAAAGGTCAAGTGCTACCTCTGACACTTAATGAGCTGTGTGACCATATCATTTAAGGGAGGGAATGTGGTAGGCCCTGTGCTAAGAAAACACTTTGCAAATATTATTTCCAACACATTTCAAATAATATCTCTGTGTGTCTCTATCTAGAAATATAGCTCTGTGTAATTCTTTATAACTAACTATAATTTAAATATGAGCTGCTCATGAAGGAGAGTGACCAGTTTCTTTATTAATGGATTCCTATTGATGAACTGGTCACCAAGTAAGAAATTTACAGTTTAGGGTTATAGTTATTTGAATGAGAAGCATAACTTTTTGTGGGTAGGAAATAGTGTATTTGGTCTGAGCGTTTATTCATTTGAATTTGTTTATTCAATTAATGCCCCTCTGTTTTACCTATTGCCATCAGGCTTTTCCCTACCACTTTACTGAAACTGCACACCATTGTCTAATTATTCAGGGTTTTAAAAAGTCATTCTTCTTCCTCACTGACCTCTCTGCAGCTTTTGACTGTTGATCAGATGCTCCTATTGGTATCTATTTCTTGTTGGCTTCTCATATTCATCCATGACTCTTTGCTATGGAAATTCTTAAGGGTCTGTCATTGGCTTCTTTCAGTCAAAAATAATTTATTAAGAACCTACCATTCCCAAACATTGGAGATACTGGTACAAAAAATGAAACAATTCTTACAGGGTGCTTATAGTCTCAAGGTGAAACAAGTATATATAGAATCAAGATGGAGAATACATACAAATTTGTTAAATATAATGTAGTCTGGAAAAGAGGACACTAGCAGTTGAAATCAAGAAAGGAGGGGGATTCTGTGAGGTGGAGATGGGTGAGGACTCCATATGTGAGGGACAGAAGAATACAAAGGCACAAAGATGGAATAGGAATTGTCATTTGAGGAACTGAGAGAAGGCCAGTTTAGTTGGATCCTGGAGTTCAGGAGAGGAAGTAAAGTCCACTGAGACTGGAAAGATGGATTGGGACCAGGTTTCTATACAAGGGCTTTAAAATTTATGTGTGCTCCTGAAAGAAATTGATTGGTGGTTGTCCTTCATGCTCAAAGAAGACCAAAATGACATCACTGTGCGGGTCAAGGTACAGTGTGTCTGACAGTGGCTGATCAGACTAGTAGGAGCTCAGAAGGTTGTACCACAGATCAGACACAAATAATCCACATGAACATTGCACATCTCATGTTTCTTTTGAGCTACTGCAGTTCTGCTTTGCACATAGGGCACAGCTTTTTCTTTAATGCGAACATGCCATGCTGGGCAGCCCTGTACCAGTATCTCTGATGTCTAATAACAGGTTCCATCGTTCTTTAGAGAGACCTTGAGAATGTTTTTGTATCATTTCTTTGACTTCTGTGAGGACTTGCCTTGTGTGAGTTCTCCAAAAAATAGTCTTTTAGGCAAACTTGTATTTGACACTTGAACACTGTGACCAGCCTGTTGGAGTTGCATTCTGTGCAGTAGAGTTTGAATGTTTGGCAGTTCAGCTTAAGAAAGGACCTCAGTGTCCGGCACCTTATTTTGCCAGAATGGTCTTCAGAATCTTCCTAAGACAGTTCAAATGGAAGTGATTCAGCTCCCTGGAAGAACTAGGGAGCCACTGGAGTTGGAGTAAAAAGTTTTGTCAGAAAATTTTGTCAGCAGTTTGCAGGGTAGACTGGAATGGGGAGAGATTTAAGGCAGGAAAACCAATAAATGAGTCTTTAAAGTAACTTAGACAAGAGATGATGAGGGCCTGAACTAAGCTTGTAACTTTGGCAGTAGCAAGAGTGGTCAGATGCCAAGAGTCAAAGAGGTTTGGTAGACTTGGTAACTGTTGAATATATGGGGTGAGGGAAAGTAAGAAATTGAGAATAATGCCATCTACCCAGTTTCCCATATTTGGAATCTTGCTTTTTTACTTTTCCCATTCACTTTTCACATCTAATCCACTATTTCAAATCGTTTTGGTTCTACTGCTTTAACATCTCTTATGTCTTTATTCTTACTGTCCACATTCTTATCCTACTACTCTGGAAGCTACATGGTGCAGTGGATAGCATAATGGGCCTAGATTGAGGAAGATTCATCTTATCATATGCAGAATAATTTTTCCAATAACTTGTTCCTTATTGCTTGGTAAATAAAGATGTTTTCTTTGCCTGGCATTCAAGGGCTGCCACAATCAAGTGCCACCTTACTTTTTTAACCTTGTACCAACTGCATTCTGCTGTATTCATTCTACCCAACTTTTAAAAAACCAACCCTGATGTCACTTCTTCCATGGACATCTTTGAGAACTACTTTCTTCCTGCTTTAGTAACATTATAGTTATATAACATATATATATGTTATATAACTATATGTATATATAACTATATATGTTATATAACTATATGTATATATATATATGTTGTTATATATAACAATATAACGTAATTGTTATACAATATATTACATAATTTGCAATATATTATACAATATCTCATACAACTAAGTCTCATGTACTTAGTTGTAATATTGTATAATTATTTTGTATTGCTATTTGATCCCTACTAGACTGTATGTTTGCTGAGGGCAGAAATCTTATTTTGTATGAACTCTTTGTTGGTGATAATGAGCGCAGGGATTTGCATATAGGAGAGACTTAAGTATATGTTGAATGTTAAATTTAGTGAGCACCTTTTGCATATATGGCATTGTATTAGTTACTGTGAGAGGCACAAAGATGAATTAGATGAATTTTTTTCCTCAAGAAGAGAAAATTTAGGGGAGATAGGATATACACAGAGTCAGACACACAACTGAAAAATGACTGAACAACTTTTGCAGTAGCCTTACTGAAGGTCTTTCTCCCTGCACTTTCCTTCCTCCAACCAAACCATTGTGAAACTGCAGTAAAGTATAATATTATCAGTGCATAGGAGAAGTACAAAGATCAGTGGGATTTGGAGGAAGGAGACCTTGCTTTTTCACTAGAGAGACTGATCAGGAATGACTTCATGAGAGAGGTGGCAAAGGGAATTTTGAAGGATGAATTTGATTTCAACACACAGTAATGAAAAAATCTATCTTGAAACTAAACATCATTCCCTTGGTCAAGAAAATAATTATCCTTTTCTGTGGAGTTCTTTTGCTTGGACATTGACTTGTTGGATTGATAACATTGGACTTAGTTTTTCTTTTATTTAAGGCTTTTTGCAGATGAGGGTAAACAGTGTTCACTTTCAGTTCTTAGTTATTTGTACATTTTCGGTTTGGATAATTCTCTGCAAATTTTATGTCAGCCACACGCAAAGAAGCAAACTAATTAAAAACTTTTTAAAAATTAATTTGTTTGCTTTTAGTGTACAAGAGTCAGTTCCCACAGTCTCTTGAGTTTCAGATTTTCTCTCCCTCTGTCCCCCTCCCATGGTGACATGTATTCAAATATAGGATCAAGTAAACTAATTTTAATATTAACTTCTAAGTCTTAAGTTTTTAAAAAACTTCTTTTGGAGTCAGTAGTAATAGTTAACATATATTTCATTCATAAAGCACCTACTATGTGCTAGGCATTGTGCTAAGCACTGGGAATACAAATAAGAAAAAGAAAGGTAGTCCCTACTCTCAACCTTATACAGAAGACCACACAGAGAAGGAAGCTATGTATGGGTGGGTGGCCTGGCAAGAGATGGATAGATGCACCAGGAGGTATTAAGTATTTTTTTTTTTCAAAAAAGTATTATTCATTTTGAACTTGGAAAAAAAATTTCTAAGTACACAGCACAACATAATGAGAGGATTCAATATAAGACCATAAATTTCCATTTTATATTGTTTACGTTTGTTGGAAAACCTAGGTAACAAATATTGAGTGGAGTTGAAATCTAGCAGAGAGCCACTGATAAAAAATGGAGTCACCTGAGCCTTCTCTAAAACTCCAGTCCTTCAATTAGAGGGCAGGGGGAACAGAGGGGGTTAAGAAGGTGTTGAGTATCACAAATTGAATTAATCTGCATGATGGTGAGAAGTTCCATGGAGTCCAAACCATACAGAGCTGCTGTTGGTCTTGACAGCCATAGTGCTTTGTTAATATCCCATTATGTATGGATTGAAGAATGAAAGTTTGTTGTCACTGAATATTCTTTTTATTATTATTAAAAAGGAAGAATTGTACAAAAATAGGAAAATTAAAGGGAAGAATTGGGTTTTGTATACTAACTTTGCACTAAGATTTTGGTTTCTTCTCTGACCAGGAAAAGTAAAACTCCTAGGAAACCACTTCTAAAGAAAGGAACCCAAGCAAGTCTCAAAGATCCAGTTGGGGTAAGGTTGCCTTGTCTAATTTCTTTCAGCTCTGCTCTTTTATGCTGTGTTTTACTATTTAAGAGATTAAGAAAAAATGTGTGTAAACAAATTAAGAGAAATAGGAGTTTCTGTGGCCAAAGAATTCATCATTTTCTGGCCAACCTACCAGTAATGAGCCTTAGCTAGTGTTACTCATAGATAGCAAGTACAGTTTGTGTCAGGGTATTCTGAGCCCGCTAGCTTTATGGAACATACCAGAACTTGTGTTCTGTTGGTGTGGCCTTTTAGAACCCAGGGTTTTAACCATGCCATGATCATGTAGTGTAGTAAAAAGGGCACTGTATTTGGAGTCAGGAAAGATCTGGGTTTGCATCTTCATCAGTAACTTAGCAGAAGTGTAACTGTGAGCAAATTGTTTTATTCTCTCAGTGTCTCAAATTTCGTATCTTTAAAATGAGATACAGTTACCTAGTACCTGTATCACTGAGTGGTCATGATCACATATAGTTATGTAAATAAAGGCATTAGATGGAAACCTCACTTAAGTCTATTTGTGGACAAGGAAGAAGAATGGATGGGAGAGGATACAAGAATTGACTATACTTAGTCCTAATTATTATTTAAGCCATGTTTCCAACTCTACCTATATTCATTGAAAAGTTTATGTTTTAGTTCAAAATAGTGCTTCATTTTAAACATAACTCTTTATCTTGGGCTCGTAAATTACCAGTATTACAGTGAGAGGAAACTGTATTTCAGAATCTCCCCCACCTTCTTTCAGAGGAGTGTAGTACAATGATTAATTTAAAAGTTTTGATTTAATGCTTGTTAGAAAATATATTGGAATCATAGAATCTTAGGTGAGAAGGGACCTCAAAGACCATCTATTTCTGCCATTTTCTTAACAAGCGTTCATTTGAAGATGTAATCATGAGGTTTACTTAGCAGCCTATTTTGAGTTATGCATATTGTTAGGATGTTTTTCTTGTTTAGAGCTTTAATCTGCCTTTTTCCAACTTCTTATTGCCATTAGTTCTGTTCCAAGGGTCCAAAAAATAACAACTCCCCTAGGTTCATCTGAGATTTACTTTATATTCTAGATCAGAGGTGTCAAAAGGATGACAAACTGCTTACAAGACAACCAGAATGAAATGTAATCGGGAGGGGTAGTTAGGTGGTGCAGTGGATAGAGCCCTGCAGTAGAGAAGAATTGAGTTCAAATCCAGCCTCAGACACTTGATACTTACTAGCTGTGTGACCCTGGGCAGGTCACTTAACCTTGATTGTCTCACCCTCCAAAAAAATGCAATTGGGAAATATTTAACAAAACAAATTGAAATACAATAAATTACAGGTAGTTACATTTTAAATTGTAACACAATTACATTTTGAAACTTCAGTCAGTATGTAGACTGCAGGGATCCTTATGCTTGGTTTAGGTGGCTTCTGTTTTTATGTGAGTTTGATACCACTGTTGTAGATATCTTATATGCATGTAGTTTGGGGTTTTTGTTGTTGTTGGGTTTTTTTGGACATGTTCAAATAAAGTTTCTTGAGATAAGGGATTTTGCTTTGTCTTTCTTTATATCCCCAGAACTTAGTGCAGTGCTTCTCACATAGTAAATGCTTAATATATGCTTACTGACTGACAAAAAGTTTAATTCTTAAATTCTTCTTAGAGTGCTTTTTTGTACTTAAAGGTTCCTTTCACAGCAGTACTTTCGTAGAATTGCAAATGTTCTCTTTCCACTTTCTTTTTTTATTAGTTTATTTTTATTATAATTTATTCTTTTTATTAGTTAATTTATCTATTTTAGTTTTCAACTAAAACTCCTTAAGTTTTACATTTTCTCCCCCTCCTTCCACACTCCCTCTGCAAGATGTCATGCAGTCTGATATAGGCTCTACACATACATTCCTATTGAACATATTTTCACATTAGTCATATTGCATAGAAGAATTATAATGAATGGGAGAAACCATAAGAAAGAAAACAAAACAAAAATAGTCTGCTTCTCTCTGCATTCTGACTCCATAGTTCTTTCTCTGTGCATTTTCTATCCTGAGTCCTCTGGAATTATTTTAGGTCCTTGCATTGCTGAGAAGGGCTAAGTTTATCAAAATCAGTCATCTAACATTGTGACTGTTGCTATGTACAATGTTCTCCTGCTTCTGCTCCTTCCTTTCTACTTTCACGTGTAGGACTGTGAGTTTAGGCCTGTACCTAGTGTGTCAGTTGATGGGAGTTTGTATAATATAGGAAGTTGTCCTTCAGAGTTATGCTCAATCATGAGTTGAAGAAAGATGCTTTGAATATAGTGAATAATTTTTACCAATGTTTGAAAATAAATATTAAACCTTATTTCTATTTTTGTATTAATTCTTGTTTTCAAACTTAATTGCTTTATACTCCAGACGTCTGTTTACTGCTGATTATTAGTTGTGTTATTTTAAGTTTTTTTGTGTGTTCTTTTTTTTTTTCTTTTTGGAGGGGGAAAGGCTGGGCAGTTAGGGTCAAGTGCCTTGCCCAAGGTCACATGGCTAGTAAGTGTTAAGTGTCTGAGGCTGGATTTGAACTCAGATCCTCCTGACTCCAGGGCTGGTGCTCTGTTCACTGCATCACCTAGCTGTCACTTAAGTTTTTATCATAAAAACCTATTTTAACTTTAGATGTTTGAAGTTTTGAAAAGCATTTTAAGTTGTAGTTCTATTTTTGTGCTTTTTTCCATCCTAAGTGGTATGTTGTTTGCATTGTCATTTCATGATTTCAACTTCTTTTTTAAAAAATTGCTAAGCCTGTAAGCAAAAGGTTATTTCTCATAAAGAACTGACACTTCATTCTTTAAGGTGGTTTTGATTAGTTTTAAATAAATAGCAATTTGGGTATTTATTCTTTCATTTCAGGTGTACTGCAGGGTTCGCCCACTGAGCTTTCCAAATCAGGAGTGCTGCATTGAAATGATCAGTGATACCACAGTTCAACTTCATACTCCTGAAGGATACAGAATAAACAGAAATGGAGACTATAAGGAGGTACTAGTTTATATTCATGAAAAGGAAACCTAAAAGAGCTTTTCTGTAGTTAAAATTTCATGAACTGCCTTTGATTTTCCCCCACATTGTTGGTTAAAACCAGCCACCAACCCTTTTACCCTTGATGTTATTAAAATTCATTTAACCATATAGTAAACTGATAGAAGTTTTTGGTGTGTGTGTAAAAATACAAGAACTAATGTGATCACAGTTATTCAGGTTTTAGGTTATTATGTATACAGGCATAAATTATTATGGAGTCATCTAGATACAGTGTGGTACAGTGGAATGGAGTACTACATTTGAAGTCAGAGGAGATGGGTTTGAACCTTGGCTTTCCTTAGCACCAATTGTGTGACCATGGACATGTCATTTTAGTTACTTCACCTCTCCCACTCTCAGTTTTTTCCTCTGTAAAGTGAGGTGATGGGATTAAGTCTCTCTCCTTTCTACTCTAAATTTATAATCTCATGATTCTTCTCAGTTTTATGCTTTACATTTTGAAGTTGAACATTTGAATCTTTATTCTAGACATTCTATACTGAGTGTGGTGTGGGGAAAAGAGTGCTAAACCTAGAGAAAACCTGGCCTTAGTTCTGCTTCTAATGCTAGTTAAATGAATTTGGGCTAATTATATCATTTAGGTGAATTATACTTTTGAATGAATTTTAATTAAGATGAAGACTGCAAACCTCTATGTGTCTCAGAAAACTTAGGATTTGTGTAAGATTTGGATTGGTAGTGGATTTAATGAAAGTAGTTTCTACACTAGGAGTATCTCACACACACAAAAAAAGATTGCAGCACCTTTGTGTATTCCTGTAATTTTCAAAATTAAGCTTAGGGAAATAGTTATTAGACATTAACTATGAAAGACAGGGATTATTTTTTTTTTTTTATTATTTTTTTTTGCTTTTTTTTGGAGGGCAGTTGGGGTTAAGTGACTTGCCCAAGGGTTAAAGACAGGGATTATTAATAGGCTTATAATATCAATTAAATATTGATTTATCTTTGCTTTATTAGCATAGCTATTGCTTTAATAAAAATTTCATTTTTATGAATATTTTTATGTAAGTACTCACAAATGAATTATGTTTGAATTTCAACTTGTTGAAGTGACAGAGCACCATGAAGGAGGGACAGGAGACAGCATATACCAAGCAAGTCAGATTACTACTACTAAATTGACTAGCATGTCTCCTCAGACTTGGTGGAGACAGCCTTAAATTATGAACTCAAATGTGTTGGGAATTAAAGTGTTCCCCAAACTATCAGACCTGCTTCTAGCTCAGACCCTCCATCATTGAAGGGGGAAACCATCATGGAGAAGGAGCCCACCTTTCCTGTCACCATGTGCAACAGTTGCTGCCTAACTGCTACCAATAATATGTGGATAAATACAAGAACTCTTTGAGTAGATCATTGTCTTTTAGCTCAACCCTCATGGTCATCATCCATGGAAACAATTCCTGTGCAGAAAGGGTTAGCCATCTCTATTGCCACTCAAAGGGCAGGCAAACAAGCCTACCTAAAAGCAGCCTGAGGGAGAGACCACCATCTCCTCTCAGACCTTGATGGGAACAACCTAGGACTGAATCCAAGAGCCTTTGGAATATGCTTCCAACCTAGTACTCATAGCTATCCTTTGGGGAAGGAAACCCCTGTGGAGGTGGAGCCTGGTAACTGCTTCTGCAAATGCTATAGGCACTATTGAAGACTCAGAAAAGTTATCTAAGTCTTGGCACTGTCAAATGATTCTACCTCAGAAACTGATATCATTTTGTCAGTGAAAATAACATTTAAAGAAGAGATATGATCATATCTTTTGCTGCTGCACCCAAAGAACCACGGAACCTTTCCTTCTGTCTTGCAGCTGAAACCTTCTGTATGTGTTATTTCCCCATGTAGAATGTCACCTCCCTGAGAGTAAGGACTTATCACAGTGTTTTGCACATAATAATCACTTAGTAAATGCTTTATCTATCTATCTGTCTGTCTGTCTATCTGTCTGTCTGTCTATCTATCCGTCTATCTATCCATCCATCTACCCACCCATCTATCCATCCATCCATCCATCCATCCATCCATCCATCTATCTGTCCATCCATCCATCCATCCATCTCTGTCCTGGAAATAAATCAAAGCATTGAGGTTGTGTTATGCCATCCTTAATGGGTTCTTTTGAACTCTAAATAGAAAGAAGAGAAAGATGATGAGAACACATTAAAGGTTTTTTTGTGTTGAGAATTATGCAAATCTGATTCTATGAAATGTTTCATACTTTCCTACTTTTCTTATAAAAGTATGAGCCTATTTCTGATAAAGATTTATTTTATTAAAATATTTGTCAGATTTTTGTTACAGTGATGAAAATATTTACCCTTATAGCATCATTATAGCATGATACTGTTTTTTCTTTTAAATAAATTAACACAAGACATTTAAAATGAAAGGATTTGAGTTTTTCTTTGGCTATTTATAGAAGTTAAGTTCAAAGAAAGTTTCCAGTTTTGTTAAAATTTATTAGTCTTCTAACCTGGTAACATGGTTATTCTTAAGCATGTACAATTCTTATTTTTTTTTTTCACAGACACAGTATTCCTTTAAACAAGTATTTGGCACTCTTACCACTCAAAAGGAACTCTTTGATGTTGTTGCTAACCCTTTGGTAGAGGACCTCATTCATGGCAAAAATGGTATGGTATTTAGAATTTTCCCTGGCTAAATTTGCATTGATGCTTCAACTTCGTTTTGTTAAAGCAGTATAAATGTTAGCTTTTTTTTTTCTTGGAGCTCATTTTCCTTTTTCTTCCCTCCCCTTTCCCAACCTGTGGTTTCTTTGATGTAGGGAACTCCCAGTGTAGAACTTAATCTTCCTTTTGTGAATTGAGCATCTTCTTTGCTGCTTCGAGCCTTAGTGATTTACCTAGGGACACCAAGAGGTTAAGTCACTTGCATAGAATCATGCATTTAGTATGTGTCAGAGGCAGGATTTGAACTGATTTTCCTGACTTCATGATCGATTTGTTTACGCATACTGCCTCTCAGTTTTCATTTTTTTTTATGAATTTACAAAACATTAAGCCAGCAGTTCTCAACCTGTGGGTTGTGACCCCTTTGGGGGTCAAATGACCCTTTCACAGAGGTCACAGGGGTTGCCTAAGACCATCAGAAAACACATATTTCCGATGGTCTTAGGAACCAAAACACCACTCCTCTGAGTTTCCAGGCAGGTTCACCCACATGCAGATACACCTACATATGAGTATTAAAGGGTCATGGGATTAGGAAGGTTGAGAACCACTGCATTAAGCAATTCTGAGTAGGGAAGCTACATCTTACATTTTTAGGATTTTTCCATAATTTTGATCTTTCATATTATAGGTCTCCTTTTCACCTATGGTGTTACAGGAAGTGGAAAAACCCACACGATGACTGGTTCTCCTGGTGATGGGGGTCTTCTTCCTCGTTGCTTAGACATGATATTTAATAGTATAGGCTCATTTCAAGCCAAGCGATATGTAAGTGATTTTTTCTTGTTGTATCCATTTAGTGATTAAAACATATTGACTTATTTTATAAAATGGATGCTACATTATCCACACACAGCCTGCTATAGCACTCTGCACATAGTAGAACCTTAATGGTCAGTTAATGGATGATTTATTTATAAAAGCTAAACTCACTGACTATTTTTTAAAACCTTAAGTTTGAACTCTGCTTAGAGTACTTAGCTCAATGTGTCATTACCCTAATGTGTCATCCTCAGGTTTTTAAGTCCAATGACAGGAATAGTATGGATATCCAGTGTGAAGTTGATGCCTTGTTAGAACGGCAGAAAAGAGAGGCCCTGCCAAGTCAAAAGACTCCTTGCAAGTAAGTAAATTTCTGCGATAAAGTTTGTGATCAGAAGATTAATTGGTGTTTCAGACATTTGGCCTGGTTTATCCCATTCTACATGTGAAAATTAATATGAGTGTTTGTTGTAGTGGGACTGGAGTGGAAAATTTCTTACTTATGTATTTGACCAAATGTGCCCTGTCTGGCTCTGATCCAGAAAAACAGTAGCCTTTTTTTTTGTGATTTAGAGAATCAGACTCATTGTTTTTATCTTTGTTTTCATAGACGACAGATTGATCCAGAGTTTGCAGATATGATAAATATGCAAGAATTTTGCAAAGCAGAAGAAATTGATGAAGACAGTGTCTATGGTGTATTTGTATCTTACATTGAAATTTATAATAATTACATATACGATTTATTAGAGGAGGTACCATTTGATCCTATAAAACCAAAGTAAGTAACTTTCTTAGTTTTATACCTAGATGTGTAATTGTGTTAGTGTATCTCACAATACAGTGTGCTAAAAATATGCAGGTGGGATATTTTGGTCAAGAAATACAGTATTCGCAATATTTAACTTCAGTATTACTCTTGAAGAGATAGCATAGTATCGCGACTTAGAGGTCTGGCTTTGAAGCCAGGCAGACCTAGGCAAGATACTCAACTCATTGCTGTTGGAAACTCTTCAAAGCATTTCCTAGTTACAGAGGAGGTGCTACCTTGCATTGAGAGAACAAGCTTCTGCACTTGGAAATTCCTTATATCAATGAAATTGCAGTTCCAGTCCCTGTTACTCTTGAAAGCACAAATTTAATTCCAGGTCATATTCAGAGAATATTTCTCAGCAAACATTATTGTCTCAAGTATGAATTATTCAGCAAAAGTATGCATGGACTCTGGCTATACTTTGGGAGAACCTGGCCTTGGTGTTACTTTCAGCCTGTTGTATTTGTGTTCAACCTGCCTAAAACTTGTTTCAAGTATCTATCTGCAGAATTATAACAGTTCCAAGTTATATAGTGCTTTTAATTTACAAAACACTTTGTTTAGTGTTTTCTTTTTGTCTTCACAACTATGGTGTGAGGTAGGTAATATAAGCAGGACTAGTATATCCTCATTTATAAAATGAGGGAACAGAAACTCAAGAGAGGTAAAGTCACTCACCTAGGAAGTAGAAGTGACTTAATAGTCCTAGTCCATACTTATTTTTAGATACTAACATTAATAGCTGATACATAAGACAAGTTGGATTTTTAAAATCCAGTATGAATATATATGCATGCATGTATATGTGTGATACATATGTATATATACACACATTATATGCATGTATAACAAATTGTGTATTTCAGTTACATCAGCCTAATATCTATCAGTTGAGTACAATCATGTCAGCACTTCAACTTACTGCTTTTCATTAATGTCTGCCTTCATTTAGGAGTACTTAGAATATTAAAGAATAAATTGTGCTTACATTTATTCTTTGTTCCCAATTTTTAAAAATCATCTTTAAAAATCCTTTTTATTTCCAATATGTCTCTCTCAAAAAGAAAATGGGAAAGAAAGCTTTTCAGCAAAACTAAACATCATATCATCTGAATCTGACTGTATGCAGTGTTTCATATTCTAAATCCCCTAGCTTGAAAAAAAAGGAAAGTAGGTGAATTTTCTCATCCCTTCTGCAAAGGTTCAGTTTTTAATTTTTTTTCCATTTACATTGTGGTAGTCTAGTAGTTTTAAGTATATTTTTCATATCCTAAAAAAATCTTCTAATGAGGATAGTAGTTGCTAGTTGAATAAATCATTAGGTTTATAAAAACAGTATTAATATAATCTACTGTAATAAAAATTTCATCTTTTTGCATTAGCTGGTTTATAGACTTTTAACTGTGACATTCTTAGGAACAATTTATTGAATGCAACTTTCTCTGTGCTTGCCACTTAGTTATATTTCAGAGCTTATATGTGTTAAGTTCACCTCTTTCAATTTTAATTTACATGGGACAAACCCAAATATTTTCCTTTTGAGGTTTGGGAAATGATTGTTTTGAGGATATAATTCTTTTGCTCTTATTGTAGTTAATTTTTAAGCATAGTTTCTCAGACAAGAATCTTTACATATGAATTTCTGAGGTGCTTCTCAATTATCTTTGAATTAAGAAACATTTTAAAGTACTTTTTTAAAGAAAAAGAAAGATTTAAAATGTTAATAAAATCCACCTTTCTTTAGATAACAAATTTCCATCACTTTCCTAGCTTTACTTGTTTCAGTATATTTGACCTTTTTTTGAGTTATATTTTCCCAAGATGAGATATTCAAAAAATCTTGTCACTCAGTACTAGTTTTTGGTTTATGTTTCAAGACTTTTTTTTTTAAGGGAAGTGAATATGTTGTACTTTTCTAGATCTATTGAACTGAAAAATTGCACATGAATATATTTATGGCCCAAAGTCTTTGTAAATGCTGTGATAAATTTATTTAAAAGAGTTCAACATCCCATCTTATATATTAAAATGTTGAAAATATTGGTATGGGATGGCTTCTATAGAAACAGTAACTTATACCTTATTCCTTTGGTAGGTGGAACAGTTGCAACACTCCTGTGCGGAACACAGATTTTATGTACGTGACTATGTTGCCCCTGTTCTTAAGGAGATGGTGCACTTTATGCTTTAGGGATCAAGAACTTGCTGCATGTATGCCAAGGATAGTACCTGGGCCAGTTTTCATAAATATGCAGGCCAATTGTTACTGTTCTCTCCCTTCTCTACCATTTGACTGTGGAAGAATGTGCTGATCTTTGTCATAATCAGTATCTCTGGTCCTCCATACCTTTGGCATGACAGAAAAGAAGTCAGATATTTGGCATGCCACTTTCGTAAGGTTGACTGTTGCATATAAGTTGAGTAGATTCCTGTGCTGAATATCTTTTGCTGTTGCTGTGAAATTCAGTGCTTATCTCTAACCGCTTATTGCTTATAAAATTAGAGATGTATTAAATGTTGATATTTAGCCTTTGCATGTGACTTGGCTGTATGTTTGTTTACTTAAGTGTAAAATGTAGCTTGTGTGTTAGAACAAGTCTTTTTTCTGACGTCTGAAGTATAACTAATATGGTTACATTCCTTTCCTTTTTTCCTTTTCCTTTTCCTTTCGGGGAGGGCAGGGCAATTGGGGTTACGTGACTTGCCCAAGGTCATATGGCTAGCAAGTGTTAAGTGGCTGAGGCTGTATCTGAACTCAGGTCCTCCTGACTCCAGGGCTGGTGCTCTATTCACTGCGTCACCTAGCCACACCTAAATTCTTTTTTTCTTATCCATATTCTATATGAGATAAATTTTTACCATTAGACTTACCAGTTTTGAAGTCTTTATGAGTGAAAGTCTCATACAACTTTCTTTATTGTAGACCTCCACAATCTAAAATGCTGCGTGAAGATAAGAATCACAACATGTATGTTGCAGGATGCACAGAAGTAGAAGTAAAATCTACTGAAGAAGCTTTTGAAGTTTTCTGGAGAGGTAATAATTATTTCAGAACTTAATGTAACATATCTTATTAAAAGTGCAGTTAAAACTTAAACATCAAATACTTCTTAATTTAGCAGAAATAGTATGAAATGAAGTCCTCTAAAGGTCCTATTTCAGAATTAATGATCGACTTTTCTGTTATAGGTCAGAAGAAGAGACGCATAGCCAATACTCAGTTGAATCGTGAATCTAGTAGGTCACATAGTGTGTTCATCATTAAACTAGCTCAGGCTCCATTGGATGCAGATGGAGATAATGTATTGCAGGTGAAACTGCTTTTTTAGTGTCATTTCTTACATGATTTCGGTGTCTTCATTCTAAAGCTATAAGAATAAGCCCTATTTGTAGGATTTATGGGTAGTGGTATTTTTTGAAAGTTGATTCATTTTAAATTTTAGCACTTTAACTTATAAATTGTTTTTTACAGATCTTTTAAGTACAATTTAATTTTAGAAAAGTGTTAATGTTCATCTCAGGTATTTGGAGCATATCTAGCTATTCAATATGATATAAATACTCATATTCCTATTGTCTGGTCAGTGTAGACTATTTGAGTACTATTACCAAATTAGGCATGGCATAATAAGGTAACATGACTCTTCCAGAAGACATCTTATTATAAATTTGGAAATGTTCTACATATTTGACTGTAGGCTTTTAGCATAGACTTTCATACATATTTAACCTCTACCTCTTGTTATGCATTACATTCTAGTCACTAGGCTCCATGACATGCTTATTGATGTATTCTCTCTGTTTAAAACAGAGATCATCATAAAACAGTGATGAAAAATAATTTGATAAATATGAATCCATGTGTTTTCTGTCAGGAAAAAGAACAAATCACTTTAAGCCAGTTGTCATTAGTTGATCTTGCTGGAAGTGAAAGAACCAATAGGACAAAGGCAGAAGGTAACAGACTACGTGAAGCTGGTAAGCCAAGTTTAATTAATACATTACTTGCAGTGCCATTCTTTAGAAGTACAGTATTGTAGAAGAAAAGCTGTTGAAATATTTTCAGTTAAAGTATAATTGTTGTAGCGGCTAGTTGGCACAGTGTTGCACTGTGAGCACTGGCCTTGGAGTCAGGAGGACCTGAGTTCAAATGTGCCCTCAGACAACTATGTGACTGTGGGCAAGTCACTTAACCCCCATTGTCCTACCTTCCCCCTCCAAAAAAAAGCAAAAAAAAAAGTATAATTGTTTTCAAGTTGTTCAGATCTTATCAAGAGACTGAAAAATGTTGATAGCACACTATTTCATTGCTTCTAATATATTTTTATTGGTAGTTCCACTACAGAGACACTGATCTCTTTTAGAATCAATTAGTTTCAGTAAAATAAAATCTAATCTTTGGTACCCATTCATAATGGGGATACTGTAAATGTCCGTTGTAGTATTTGTTGGGTTGGAGATTGTTGGGCCTGAGTTGTTTAAATTTTGATTATAATAAAATTGAGGTGGAAAAGTTTCTATCATAATGGATATTTTAAATGAACATATGCTTTTATAAATAACAAAATTTCTTGTTACTTTAGAAAAATAATGTAGGCTTTGTTTGAAAATGTCATAAACTCAAAGAATTTGTAGTTAAAAAGGACCTTAGAGATCATCTAATCCAACATCTCATTCAGGAAGGAGTCTTTACTGCAGCATCCCTTACAGATGACATACAACATCTGTGTAGTCTATTGGAGGGTCCATACCACTCTTGGATAACTCTTCTTATTCACCATTTCTTCCTTGAATAGCTCTTTTTATTCATCATTTCTTCCTTTTATTGAATAAAATCTGCTTTATAACCTTCACTTAAGGTTTTTGTTTAAATGAGTAAGTAGTTTTATATTGTCATAATATAGTTGAACTATGAAGTTTATGTGTTTCTCCTAGGCAACATTAATCAGTCACTAATGACACTAAGAACATGCATGGAGGTCCTTCGAGAAAATCAAATGTATGGGACCAACAAGGTGAGTAAGAGATTTTTTTCAAGTAGTTGTGTAGTTGTGCTTGTGTGGTTTATTTGACTCCATAGATAAATCAGTTTGGCATTTAATATATTTACAGATGGTTCCATATCGAGACTCAAAGTTAACCCATCTATTCAAGAACTATTTTGATGGGGAAGGCAAAGTGCGTATGATTGTGTGTGTGAACCCAAAGGCTGAAGATTATGAAGAAAGCTTGGTAATTTTAATTGATGTATTCTTCAGAAGTTTGTGGATCTCTGTAGGAAAACATAAAATTAAAACTATTATTTGATTAGGAAAATCTCTTGTAAAATGCTGCTTTATTGAGTAATTTCTGAGGCAGCAAATATTTATATTTCTTATTTGTTTTATATTGTAGCAAGTGATGCGATTTGCAGAAATGACCCAAGAAGTTGAAGTAGCAAGGCCAGTAGACAAGGCAATATGTGGTTTAACTCCAGGCCGACGTTACAGAAATCAGGCCTTTAGGGAAGAACTTACACGCCGACTTGAGCTTCGAGGAGGTCCAGTTGGTGATGGTATGATTTGTAATTATGCCTGTTAAACATACCTTCAAAAGTTACTGAGTCGATGTAGCATTCATTTCTTCTTCCTAAACTAAAACATGTAGCATTCATTTTTTCTTCCTAAACTAAAACAAAGGATATGGAATTCAAATTAGATAGTCAACATTTTACTTAACCACTAGGAAAAAAAAATTGAATTAAAGCCTAAATTCAGTTGTTTCCTTTTTCCTATGAGCTCTTTAGAATTTACATTTTCTAGAAGGTATGATTCCTCTGTAAATTAGTTAATTGTATTATCAAACTTTGAAATGTAATAGTGAAACAAACTTGAATACATAGCTGTTTTTCTTTGTATAATTTTTATTTAAATTCACTGATACAGAACAATCGGTTACAGAGATACTTCTGCAGAGTTTTCCACCCTTAACGTCATGTGAAATTCTAGATGTCAATGATGAACAAACACTTCCAAGGTTGATTGAAGTCTTAGAGAAACGCCATCATGTTCGACAAATGATGACAGAAGAATTAAATAAACAAGGTAATTTCATTTGAAGTATTTTGTAATAGATCAAGTGAGATTTGTAGTAGAATATAATATTTAGCTGGAATGGCATTTTTTTTCAGGTGTAGTTCATCAGTTGTTTAGTACTGATATTAGAAATATGTTCTGTCAAGAATAAGAAAATTCTTTATGGGGGGATGGAGCCAAGATGGCGGCATAGAAGCAGCAAAGGCTCACAGGTCCCACAGAGCGACTCTAAGTACCCATAAAATATGACTCTAAACAAATTTTAGGGCTCCCAAACACACAAAAATACAGAAAACACATCTCTTGCTGAAGGCAGCTTAGCAGGCTGGGAGCCTAGGCTAGCCCAGCCTGAAACTGAAACCGTGGCCAGGCCCAGGCCCTAGGGCCGTTGAGAGGAGCCTAGAGAGGAGCCTAGTTGCAGCATGAGTCTACAGAGAGCAGATCTACAGCACCTGGAGCAATCTCCACATCCATCAAGGTGGGAAAAATAAGGATTAGAGAAAGGTCAGTGAAAGTCAAGCTTTTAAGCTAAATTTGGGGGAGGAAAAGGAGTTCGGACCATCTGCCCCCAGGGCAAGGAAGCAGCAGGAAAATGGTAGGATCTGTTACAACCAGCAACTGCCTCCACCGCGCTGCTTCAGATCTCCTGGCCTGCCAGTTGCAGGGGGGGCTGAGTTGATTGATCAGGGCCAAGGGCTCTTGCCTTGAGTGGCCTGGATCCAGATCGTGGTCTTGGGTGGTGGTCCTGGGGTGCGCTTTCAGCAAGCCAAAGCTGGTGGGGGCCGCAGCACCCCCCTAATAACTCCAGCAGCTGTGAAAACCCCAGCGATTTGAAACAGAGCTCTCCTCCCTGGAAGCAGAGCACTACAGACTGAAAAAAATCAACCAATTAATTGACTGCCAGCATGAGGAAAAGGAAGCAAAATAAGAACAGCAATAAAACTCTAGAATCCTTTTTTGTGGACAAAAAGGATCAAAGCGTGGAACGGGAGGAAGACAACACAGTCAGAACTCCCACACCAAATGCTTCCAAGA
>CM053598.1:124315368-124350012 GCA_028646575.1 Pseudocheirus occidentalis
GCTTCTACACTGAGGGATTGAAGGGGCTGGAACATGATATTTCGAAGATCAAGGGAGCTGGGATTAAAACCAAGAATCACCTACCCAGCAAAATTGAGTATAATGTTCCAGGGGAAAATATGGTCATTCAATGAGATGGAGGACTTTTAAGCATTCTTGCTGAAAAATACCAAAACTGAACAGAAAATTTGACAATCAAACACAAGAAGCATGAGAAGGTATACATGGGAAAGAAATCATAAAGAACTTAGCAAAGTTGAACTATTTACATGCCAATATGGAAAAACGATAATAGTAACTTATGAAACTTTTCTTAGTATGAGTATTGTTGAAGGGGGAATACTAATGTATATATATGTATACTTACACATATCTCTATATAGGAGGCTATATATGCATATGAATAGATATCTAAGCATGTGTGTACATGTGTACATAGAAGGTTTAGGATCAATTGAATAGGAAGGGATGATACTTTAAAAGTTGAAATTCTGAGGTGGGAGAAGACTAGAATGAGAGAAGACAGGGAGAGACAAAATGGGGTTAATCGTCCCATGTAGAAGAGGCAAAGGATAACTGTTACAACTTTACTTTCATTTACTCTTATTGATTTTCACTTAGGGAAGGAATGACATAAACTCTAAACTGGGTATCATGCTGGATACATACAGGAGAGTAGGGGGCATGGGGATGAGAGGCTGAATGATGGAGGGGAGGGCAGGCTCTGGTGGGGAGGGACTCCAGAAGCACACACTTCAGTACAGGGACAGGGTAGAGACCAGAACAAGGCGGGGCGCAACAGGAAGGAGGGACATATGATCAGACTGTTACAATATGTCCACTGTGAAGATGTCCTGTGTAATTACACATGTACAGCCTGTATTGAATTGCTTGTCCTTCCAGTGGGGGTGGGTGACAAGGGAGGAACTGAAAGAATCTAGAATTTAAAGCTCTGCAATACATGCATCTAGGAATTAAGAGATACAGAGACTGGGGTAGGGAGACCCTCCCTGTCCTACCAGAAAGTTAGAGAGCAGATCAGGGGAGGGGCTTTACAGTGGGATCACTGGTCTGGGGTTGGGGGTTGGGGAAAGACGGGGAGAAAATTTGGAACTCAAAAATCTCATGGAAATGAATGATGTAAACAAGAAAACAAATTTTAAAAAAAGAAAAAAAACAAAATTCTTTATGATAAAACATTTAATCACACAGGCATTTATTTATATTGTTTCTTAGAACTTTATTATGTCCATCCTGTTGAGTTTTGGGAAACTATATCATAATTATTTCTATGACCCAATTTTTTTTTTAGCATTCGTTTTAAAAAAATTTTGAGTTCCAATTTTTCTCCCTTTCTCCTCCTCCCCTCTTCCAAAATGGTAGGTGATTTGATGTAGGTTATATAAGTACTATCATGTAAATGCATTCCCGTATTAGTTAAAGTCGTGAAAGAAGAAACAGATCAAATGAGGAAAAAAAACACAAAAAAGTATAAAATAAGTGAAAAAAAATGCTTTGCTCTGTATTTAGAATCCATCAGTTCTTTATCTGGTTATAAATAGCATATTCCTTTGTGAGTCCTTTGTACTTGTCTTGGATCATTGTGTTGCTGAGAAGAGCCAAGTCATTCATAGTTGGTCATCCCACAATGTTTCTGATACTGTGTATAATGTTTTCCCAGTTCTCCTCATTTCACTGTCTTTCCAGGTTTTTCTGAAATCTGCCTGTTCATCCTTTCTTATTGCATAATTGTATTTCATTGCATTCATATACCACAACTTGTTCAGCCATTCCTCAGTGTCCAGTATTTTATCACCAGAAAAGGGCTGCTATAAATAGTTTTGCACATGTAGGTCCTTTTCCCTTTTTTATGATCGCTTTGGGATATAGACCTAGTGGTATTGATTGCCTTTTGGTCATAGTTCCAAACTGCTCTCCAAAATGATTGAATCAGTTCACAACTCCACCAACAGTTTATTAGTGTCCCAGTTTTCCCATATCCTCTTCAACATTTATTATTTTCCTTTTTTGTCTTATTAGCCAATCTGATAGATGTGAGGTGGTACCTCAGAATTGTTTTAATTTGTATTTCTCTATCAAAAGGTATTTAGAGCACTTCTTCATATACCTATAGGTAGCTTTGATTTTTTTCATCTTAAAACTGCCTGTTCATAGCCTTTGACCATATATCAGTTGGAGGATGGCTTATATTCTTATCTGTTAGACTCAGTTCTCTATATATTTGAGAAATGAGGCCCTTGTGAGAGATACTTGCTATAAAGATTGTTTCCCACTTTCTGCTTTCCTTCTAATCTTGGTTGCATTGGTTTTCTTTGTACAAAA
This sequence comes from Pseudocheirus occidentalis, assembly GCA_028646575.1. Lineage (NCBI taxonomy): Eukaryota > Metazoa > Chordata > Mammalia > Diprotodontia > Pseudocheiridae > Pseudocheirus > Pseudocheirus occidentalis. The sequence goes on from CM053598.1 coordinate 124,317,712, forward strand.
GCTTTTGATTTTAATATAATTAAGATTATCTCTTTTACATTCTTTAATGCTCTCTATGTCTTGTTTGATCATGAATTCTTCCTTTCCTCATATATCTGATAGGTAGACAATTTCTTGTTCTTCTAATTTGCTTATGGCATCACCCTTTATTTCTAAATTATGTACCCATTTTGACTTTATCTTGGTAAACAGTGTGAGGTGTTGGTCTATACCTGGTTTGTGTCCTGTAGTTTTCCAGTTTTCCCAGCAGTTTTTGTCAAAGGCTAGGATCTTTGAGTTTATCAAACACTAGGTTACTGTGGTCATTGACTACTGTTTATTGTATATCTAATTTATTCCACTGATCCACCTCTCTATTTCTTAGCCAGTATCAGATAGTTTTGATAATTACTGCTTTATACTATAGTTTGAGATTTGGTATTGCTAAGCTATCTTCCTCTGTATTTTTTTATTAATTCTCTTTGATATTTGTGACTTTTTTTCCTTCCAGATGAATTTTGTTATTTTTTCTAGCTCTGTCAAATAATTTTTGGTAGTTTGATTGGCATATTACTGTATAAGTAAATTAATTTAGACAGAATTGTCATTTTTATTATATTGGCTTGACCTACCCATGAGCAGTTGATATTTTTCCAGTTGTTTAGATCTGACTTTATTTGTGGTAAAAGTGTTTTGCAATTGTGTTCATATAATTCCTGGGTTTGTCTTGACAGGCAGACTCTCAAGTATTTTATATTGTTTCCAGTTATTTTAAATGGAATTTCTCTTTCTCTTGCTGCTGGGCTTTGTTGGTCATCTAAAGAAATGCTGATGATTTATATGGATTTGTCTTATATCCTCCAGCTTTGCTAAAGTTGTTAATTATTTCACATAATTTTTTAGTAGATTCTGTAATGTCCTCTGAGTACGCATGATGTGATCTACAAAGAGACTAGCATTTTAAAAGAAGGCTCCAAGGAAAAAAAAGTTGTAGTGTCCATGCTATTTGCATTATTGATTCTTTCATTACTCCTGATGGATCTTGAATCTGACTCTGAGTGATGCTCTGGAGCCATTGAATTACAGTGAGGAAGGTGTAATTATAGTAAAGTTAGAGAAATTAGATCTAGAGATAATTTTTGTATTGAAAGTCTATGATAATTTTAGATATCATGACTTTCAAAGTCTGCATTTTTGAAGCATATTTTAGTTTAAAAACTCAAGCCTTCTGCTTGAATTTTGGCCAGAAATTTTAATAATAATATTAGTTTATTAGCTATTATTAGAGATATTTGTTTAATGGTAGGTATATTCACAGTCTTTACTGAACAAAGTTGAAATATTTGGGTTTCGGAATAAAAATTACTCTTGTAACTTTTCTTTTAACAGTGAGTGCTTTTAGAGCTAAACTGCAAGACTTTGATAATGCTGTTTTAAATAAGGAAAATTATATTCAAGGAAAATTAAATGAAAAGGAAAAAGTGATCTCAGGGCAGAAAGCTGAAATAGAACGACTGGAAAAGAAAACTAAAACTTTGGAATATAAGGTTTGTCATTGGGTTATTTTAGTGGTATTAGGGGTTTGGGGTAGGGGTCAAGGTGAGAGGGTTTATTGTACATATGAGGGACCTCAACCAATGCAGAACAGCAACTGTTCTGCAATTTTTATTGTTTTTTAGAGAATGGCCTGGGGGGGAGGGGTGCCAAGAGGTTAAATGATTTGCCCCCAGTTACATAGCCATTGTGTATATGTTAAACATAGGATTGAAATCTAGGTCTTATTAATTCCCAGGCTAGGCCTGTAAGGTACTAAAATTATAGGCATATCAGAAACAGTGGTTAGTATATGGAGGAAGCTAATTTCTACTTGAGGACTTCTTTTTTTAGTTCTAAATCCTGTGATATTATAGATATTATTTTCTCATGTGTCGCTTCATATGAAAAGGAAGAGAAATAGAGAAAATAACATAACTTACAGGGAGAGTAGAGACATCATGGTAGAGTTGAAGGAGCACTGGTCTTGGAATCCCGAGACCTGGATCCAGCCACTGACTCTGGTAGTTAACAGCAATCTGATAATGAGTGAGGATTTTCTAGCATTAGTTTCCTCATCTGTAAAATAGGGTAATAATACTTTGAACTACTTGGCTTAGGAAATGGTTTTGAGCAAAACTCTTTCAGACCTTTATGGGTTTCATAAGTAAGCTGCTATAATTTTTTATAAAGTTAACATTTTGAGTCAACAACAGGACTCCCAACAGAAAGCCAGTAGCTGCTATATTCATCTTGTAAAACAACTATTTCTCAGTTCTTTTGCTTGTAAACCAGCTTCAGAGGTGTATTTTCTTCCTCGGTTCTTATGCATGTTCCTAGATCTACTTCATGCATCAGGGAGAAGAGCTCTACCTTACTAATGCCTTTCTGTACCATTCTGATAGTAGCTTCCAAAGTTAACATTGTAGGCTTTTGGCTTAGGGAAAAAGCAGTTCTCTCCTAAAAGCAAGCAGCTTTACTGAGGGAGAAAGATTTGATTGATAATTCTCATTTTTAGGTCTGGATGGATACAATGAGTATGTCAATTTAACGTTTAAAGGAAAAGTAACTTTTCTTTTAGTTTTCCTTGGAGCAAATTGGGGAGGAAGAGTTTATTTTTCAGCTACATAAATTGTTTGTATTCCAGACATATTGTAGAATAATAATTTGCCTTTCCAGATTGAGATTTTAGAGAAAACTACTACAATCTATGAGGAAGATAAGCGTAATCTGCAACAGGAGCTTGAAAACCAAAGCCAAAAACTTCAGCGCCAATTTTCTGACAAACGCAGACTGGAGGCCAGGTTGCAAGGCATGGTGACAGAGACTACCATGAAGTGGGAGAAAGAATGTGTGCGTAGGAGGCTTCATTTTCAGAGTTTGATAAGTTTTAAATTATGCTATATTTGGATAGAGTTAGGTCCTGATAACAGTAGTACTTAGAACTAAATGAATCTTTTCTTATCTCTCCACTACTATAAAACACATAAAGTTATTAACAAATTATGATAAGATGTCAGCTAGGTATAGTTAATTGTGCAGAATGAACAGAAAAAAAGGTAACTTTTAAGAGATTGACTGAATAGCAGTTTAATTTTTGGTATTATTAAATCTGAATATAAATTTAATATTACTAATCTTTAGGAACGTCGTGTAGCTGCCAAACAGCTAGAGATGCAGAATAAACTCTGGGTCAAAGATGAGAAACTGAAGCAACTCAAGGCTATTGTTACTGAACCAAAGAATGCTAAACCAGAGAGACCATCACGGGAACGAGATCGAGAAAAGATTCCTCAAAGATCAGTTTCTCCATCTCCAATACCTGTAGGTTATCGAGTTTGACAGTAACAGATACTAAAAAGCATAATTTGTAATTCCATTGTTTGATTTAATTTTCTATTAGAATGTTATTTGTTATTTTTTTCTCTGCTTCCCTCCCTGAATCAATAATCTGCTAACTTTCCCAAATTATATGCTTTTTTTTTTCTCTTTTGGATCCCTCATACTCTGAAGGAACTCCCTCCATTGATGTAGATTGATGATTTATCTTTAATTTATGGGACAATGAAAGGTTAAGTGACTTGTCCATGGTCCCATTGCTAGTATGTGTCAAAGGCATTTGTGCCTTATTCCAAGGCTGGCTCTCTACTCTGCTACTTAGACTCTCCAAGTTTTTCTTTAAAAATTAGAAATAAATAAGTGCACTAAGATACTAGCATTAAGTAGTACATGTAAAAAAGTATAGAATAATATTACAGTAATTGTTCATTGAATTTCAGTCCATTGTGTTGCTCATTAATTTTTCTTCAATTTTTTTAGCTTTCTAGTAACTATATTGCTCAGATTTCCAACGGCCAACAACTCATGAGCCAGCCACAGCTTCATAGGCGCTCTAATTCTTGCAGCAGTATTTCTGTAGCTTCCTGTATTTCGGAATGGGAGCAGAAAATTCCTCCATTCAACACACCTCTCAATGTCACATCTCTCGAAAGGCGTAGGCTACAGGAGCCAGGACAAAATAAAAATTGTATCGTATCAGACAGAAGGCGAGGGATATACTGGCCTGGAGGCAGAGAGGTGGTTCCCTCATATAAAAATGAGATAGCAATAGAAGAGGAGCAGTGCTGCAGGGTTAGTGCCAATATTTTAAAGTATTGTAGCTGTAGTTTTTTTTCTTTTAACTTAATTTAGAACAGGGATTCTTAACCTATTTTCTATGTCATGGACCCCTTTTAAAGTCTGGTGAAGCCTATGGACAAGGGGTCTCAGAATGATGTTTACAAATGTACAAAATACAATAAGATTGCAAAAGAAATATATTGGAATAAAGATATAATGTTTTTTTTTCTCATCCAAGTTAATTGGCTCCAGGTTAAGAACCCCTGATTTAGATGATCATTTGTTAAGCCTAGAATTTTAACAATGTAAATAAAGTCAAATCTTTCTGCTTTTAATTTCATGCTACTCATTTATATTAACTTGAAATTAAGATACTGCTTCATCAAGCCTAAAGAAATACTTTCCTCAATTTGGACATCTTAAGCATCAGGAATCTATGACCATTGTTCATATTGGTGTCCTAAGGCTTTTTTGAACTATCATGGTAAAGTGATATGATGAGCATCACATAAACTGTGACTATAAATGTTGAGAACAAAGTTTTAATTTTAGTTTTATTCTTCATATTCAGTATTTCCTATTTGCCTTCCCAGCCATCACCCTTCTCCCTCCCCCCAAAAAACCCAGTTTGTCAAAAATTATAGGTTGGCATTACAATTTTGAATGCTAATATTTCAATTCTAATTTATCATGGTTTGTCCTGAAAAATTTACAATACATTTGTATGCATGAGAGTGGTGCTGGTCTTTTCATATTTTTTGCTCATAACAAGGATTAAGGTGAATTTCTTTTTAATTGAAATGAATTTATCTAGATTTACCAATTTAATATTTATTTAAATTAGTAAAATCTTAGTTTATTTGGTTGTTATTCTAAACTCCCCAGTGTTAATGAAGGGGGAGACATTTTAGCTTTTTGTTCTTTTCAAAAATAATTAGTGTGTTACAAAGCATTTGATTTCTTGGTGTATCGAGAATATTTGTTTTTACAAATTTTGCCTTAATCCTTTTCTTGTAGCAAAGGTTGGTGTATGGTCTTTGTGATCAGCTCTTAAAATTCTAAAGCTACTTGCAAGGCCTTGATTATGGCTGTTCAGTTTTTGTAAATAATTTATATTCTATTGAAACTCTTTTGACTGGGAGATATTTAAGAGATTGTGATGAATCTTTATATTTTCATCACTGAAATCAGAATCTTAAAGATTTAGAAGTGCAGCAGAATAGTTAATATAAAACTGTCTTGTGGATCTTGGTTTTTTAGACACATTTTGTATCTTCAAGTTGAATGAATTTACATTTGGATTGTGAGGAGAAAGCATATTCATTTTCTAACAACCTGATATAAAGTAGATTGTAAAGACTGTTGTTCCCAAAAGCTATTTAAGGCATATATTCATTTGAATTTCTTTATTCACTGAATATTCTTTGTCTATTCATTGTATTTCTTTCTGGAACCTTTTTTTACCCTACTTTCCCAGATAATTTGAACATTTATTCTGTTACTACATATAAGCTCCATTATAGTATTTTGGTTATTTCTTCATGGGTGGTTTTTTTTAGCTGAATATTAGATGCTTGTCTCTTTCTTTCTTTTTTTTTTTTTTTTTTTTTTTGCTTTTTTTTGGGGGGAGGGCAGTTGGGATTAAGTGACTTGCCCAAAGTCACACGGCTAGGTTTTTGTGTTAAGTGTCTGAGGCCAGATTTGAACTCAGGTACTCCTGACTCCAGGGCCGGTGCTCTATTCACTGCGCCACCTAGCCGCCCCGATGCTTGTCTCTTTCAAATGACTTTCCTCAAGCTCTGAGAAGGAGAAAGTAAAGTCCAGAAGCTCTGTATTGTCTGTTATAGTTTATTCGGGACTTGAATTTTGCTTTCTATTATAGCTGAGAACATAAAGGCACAATCTTTAAAATTCTCCAAGTTAATATTTCTGAGAAGGAGGGCCTCTTTTAGGCAGCACTGTTTGTGGTGACTCATCTAAGAAATAGCCAGCTTTAGCTTTGCTACCTAGCAGATGATGAATTATTTTCTTGCTGCTAGAAATGAGCTTTCGGTCTAGCTTTTGTTGTGACATGAAGTTTAATCTATAGAAGTAAAATTCTGTAATAAGACAAGGCTATTTTAAAATTTGGAAACCATAGTAGGGTGAGTTATTATTATTCAATCGTTTGTTTTATTTGACTCTTTGTGACCCCATTGGAGTCACACAAAGATAATAGAGTGGTTTGCCGTTTCCTTCTCCATCTCATTTTACAGATGAGCAAACTGAGGCAAAGAGGGTTAAGTGAGTTGCCCAGGGTCACACAGTGAGTAAGTGGGAGGCCAGATTTGAACTCAGGGAGATGAGTCTTCCTGGCACTCTATCCACTGTACCACCCAGCTGCCCAGTCAGGGTGAATTGTATTTAGCCAGATCACATCAGGATGTGTTGTTTAGAAATATTAACATCTCTATAATACTGACTGAATGGTATAGGTGAAATTTAAAGTGTATTGAAAACATTTAAATTCCTAAAACATGAATTATATTCTTTCTGTAGAGAACATACTTGATCAGTCCTTGCTAGATCCAAGTGACTTGAGAATTGAGAAGTGAGATCATAGAAAGTATACAAACTCTGTGTGCAGGTGTGCGTGTGTGTGTGTGTGTGTGTTAGAGATGATAGTGATAATATAGTCTTTTGACATCAATATTATTCATGTTCCTTCTTGGGAATTCATGAAGTAATTACTACATTTGATTTGTGGAATTGATGGATTGTTGTTCAGAGAAGTCATTTAGTATGTCTGGACCAGACATTTTATCCTGTTTGTTTTGAAATTTAAGCTTTGATCAAAACTATTCAAACTTGGCTGCATTCAGTTTGAGTGTAATAGTTTTACTATATCAATTATTATTTTTACTATTTTTAACTTTTAGGGCTTGTATCAAGAGTTTCTTTGCCCCTTTTACTTTGAGGAATGCCTTCTACAAATTAAAGTGTCTTGTGTGTAGGCTTGAGGTATGCTAGTAGGCAGGATAAAAGCTAATATCAAAATGGAAAATGAAGCCTTTGAAATGAAGAAAAGCCTAGCAATATTACCCAGAATTCTTTCTCTTATTTGGTTGCTGAAATTGAAGTTCACTGGTAGAATATGTCTTACAATAATTTGTTTAGTTATTTTATTTAATTGCAAAGAAAACATTTAAAATTAGTTGAATAACACTTTTGGCTTTCAGATGATTTTCGAGCTTTGATTTTGATACTGTGTTTTCAGTTACTATAACCTAGCCTGCTGCACTTCTAATAATACTCTTAATGAAATTAATTCTGGGTTATGCTTGTTTCTTGATTCCTCTTTCAATCTGATCAGAATGCACCACCAATTCGTCTCCGACACAGACGATCACGCTCTGCAGGGGACAGATGGGTAGATCATAAGCCTGCCTCTAATGTGCAAACTGAAACAGTCATGCAGCCACATGTCCCCCATGCCATCACAGTAGCTGTTGCAAATGAAAAGGCACTAGCTAAGTGTGAGAAGTATATGCTGACACACCAGGAACTAGCCTCCGATGGGGAGATTGAAACTAAACTAATTAAGGTAAAGAATGAATTTACACAGGGGGAGAATTATTTTTAAAATATCTTTGCAACTCCCTCCCCCACTTTTTCTTACTGTTACTTTGACACATATAAGACACTGTGATCTAATAAACACAAGGGGAGCATTTTACTTTTTTTGTATTGGTTTTGCTGTTGCATGTCAAAGTAAAAATACTGACCCAGCTCTGCAGATTGCAAGTATGAACTAGATCTCGTTTTCTTCTAGATTGATTTAGTCAACTAATCCTCAATCGGGCCTGGAATCTTACTGTTTCTTTAAGTTTAATTTGCACTCTTAATTGCTACAATTTGATTTTAAGTTTCCACTTTCAGGAGGGAAAACCACCACAACAGAAAAAACTTCCTTGTTTACTTATTCTGCAAATTTTAAGTCAAAAGGCACATTAAAGTACTGAGATTTCTTTTGGTTGCTGTTTTGGACCTTTCAGAGTCTTAGATCCAAAATGTTTATATAATTTTGAAACCGTTTTTCTTTGGTTGTTGGAAGAAATATAGGTAGTCAACGAAGAAAGAAAATAGGGTTGGCTAGTAAGAGGTTTCACATTTAGGTGCAGCTGTAAACTCAGCTCTAATATAATTTACTGTGGTGATCACATCTAAAGAATAAAGTAAAATAGTATTTAGACCTGAAATCCTAAAAAAATTTGCTGATCCTTCATATTGTTTAGCTTCTGAATTAATTGTAGTTTAAACAAACCTCAGTGTAGTGTATGATAGGGTTTGAGGGGGAAGTTGTGAGGAGTGAGCCCAGTACTTTATGTTGAAGTACCTTAAATAGTCTTTCAAATACTTGAAATCTTTGGATTTGTGGGTATTCTGGATATGATTGTGTCTTGTGGGTATGGGTTGTTTGAAGGAAGTAGGACAGCTCTGAAAATAGGTGATTGGAAATGTTTGCCAATTCCATCAGTTTGTAATAGTCATCTTTTTTTCTTTGTTTCAGGGTGATGTTTTTAAAACAAGAGGTGGTGGGCAGTCTGTACAGTTCACAGATATTGAGACTTTAAAGCAAGAGTCACCAACTGGGTGAGTGAGTGGTCACCCAGAGATACTATTTGGAAAAAGTGCTCTTTTCTTTTATAATTTATAAGGATGGAGCATATTGTCAAATAATTTTATGAAGTTTTAGGGACATTTATTTTCTAATATATTATTTTGAGTTGTTTACAGTGATTCTTGCCATATATTTTTATTCTGAATTTTTCCTTTGCAGTCGGAAACGAAGATCTTCCACATGTGCTGAGACGCAAGAAGTTGCTACAGAGTCTGAGTGGACAGATGTGGAAACTCGGGTAAGCTTCAAGAAATAACCAATACTGAAATATTTTAATAATGCTTTTGGCATTCTAAATCAAAAGAGCAATAAAATTATTTAATTAAAAAAAGAACAAATAAATGTAATTAGAAGCTTCTGATCTTAAATTGTGAAACCTTATATTCTAATTGAATAATTTGAAGTGTGATTGCATGCCACTTATGCAGTTGGTATAAAGAAGAGGTTATGCTCAAACTTAAAAGGATATTTTATATTGCCTTCTTCTGATCTTAATGAATCTCATCAGACCTCATTTAGAGTCTATATTCTGTGTACAGGACACTAGGATGGGCTTCTAAAATTGGGAATAGAAAGAGGTCTCTCTGAATAAGGAGAATCTAAGAGAAATTCTAGTCTTTTCCAAAGTAACCCAACCCCTAAGAGAAGATATTTAAATTATTTGCATTTGGCAGAATGTGGTAGAAGAAAGACTAGATCTCTAGTGCAGAGCCCAGTGTTTTAGTTGTAGTTCTCTTTGCCTAAGGCAAATTGTTTAACTTCTTTGGGTCTCGGTTTATTTTTTTTTTTTCTGTAAAGTGAGAGTGTTGATCTTGAAGAACTGATCTTTCACACTCTTTAATTCTGTTGCTGTATCAAAAATAAACTGTAAATAATTCTTCTGTGGCTGCCTCTTCACTACTGTAGTCTTTTATTGCTTGGAGGGGACAAAGAGGTGATATACCCAATTCTAGTATTTACATGGGAGTATATTTTATAGTTATTTGTAATATCTGTGACTAGTAGAAACTTTTGACTTTTAACTTCACTTATTTTTCATATTAGTGTTCTGTAGCTGTGGAAATGAGGGCAGGATCTCAACTTGGACCTGGATATCAGCATCATGCACAACCTAAGTAAGTTATTTAACAATTTAATTGACAACGTCCCTGGCTTTATTTGATTTTTCAAAACCAAAATTTTCAGTAAAATTGTGTTTTAGGGCAGGTTAGTTCCATAGGACGGCAGCTAGGTAGCACAATAGATAGAGTGCCAGACCTGGAGTCTTGGAAGACTTATCTTCCTGAGTTCAAATCTGGCCTCAGACACTTACTAGCTGTGTGACCCTGGGCAAGTCACTTAACCTGTTTGCCTCAATTTCCTCATCTGTAAAATGAGCTGGAGAAGGAAATAGCAAACCACTCCAGTATCTTTCCAAGAAAACCCCAAATGGGGGGGTCATGAAAAGTAAGACGTGATTGAGCAACAGGTTCCATAGGAAAAATTTACTAATGGTCAGTCAGCTGAATAATATAATATTGTATCAAGGTTTTATAATTTTACAGTGAGATTTTATTAATGCATTAATGTTATTGCTGCAATAGTATTAATAGGGGAAACTTAATTGTTAAGATATAGGATGTCCTATATAAATGGAACTACATGAAATATAATATGTATACATGTTTTATTTCAGAATTTATTGAAAGAATATGCAAGAAAAAAAGTGCTTTCATTTATATGGGACACCCTCTATAGTATATGATTATGAGTGAAATAAGCTAAATGTTTACTGTGTTAAGGGTAAACTATAATTATACCTAGGTGCATAGTTTTTAGCTTAGAACCAAATTTGTGAATGTTATACTAAAGTTCCTTGATAACCATGGGTTGATGGAAAGAGCACTGTGCTAGGAGTTTTGGGCTCTATTCTAGTCCTGGGTCTGGAAGTCTGGGCAGAGGTCACTGAAGATGACCAGAAATGATGATTTCTTGTATAATGGTGATAATTGAAGTTACTGGGATGAATTTGATCATTAAGTGAGAAAGGAAAAAGAGGGAAGGACAAAGTACAGACACTTAAATGGTGCCCATGTGTAGAGGGGCAGGAAGAGGATAGGTCAAAAAGAGCCTGAGTAATAGCAGTTTAGGGAAGTTAGCAGAGATGGGAATTAACAGTGTTGAATTTGGCAAATAATTTTCACAAGAACCTGTCAGCTAGATAGGTTAGGTATCACTATCCCTCTTTTACCTTGAAAGAAACAGATTCAAAGAGAAGTGATGTGGTAGGGTCAGTCAGTAGTTCTTCTGGATTAGGAGTTAGGTTTCTTTAGCATTCCTAATTCAATGATCTTTCCATTTCATTAAGCTACCACCATATAATTTAATAGCAGCATTAAGAATTTTTATTCCCAACAATCTTTAATCCTAAGATTTGGACTTCTGTTATAATGTGAAAACATATTATTATTTGAGGATTATGTGATATAGTATGTGTGTTTATATACATCTCAGACTATCTAGATTGAGATACAACTATATTTTTATTTATATCTAGATTGAGAATATATATATATATACACATTGAGCTATCTCTGTCTCTTCTCTCTCCCCTCTCTCCTATCTGTCCTGAAATAGCAGCTTTTCCTTAAAATGTCAGTGCAGCAACAGCATATTATTTAAAGCATATTAGACAAAAAAGTTGTAATTGCTTTTTTTTTTTTCTGTGTTCTAATTCTTGACATAGACAAGCACTTTGTTAGAGTGTTTTTCAGTCAATAAATTGGAAGATAGCAGTGCTCAAAATATGTATTAGCAATGTGTTGTGACAAGTTGGACTTGACCGGTTACTATAGTGTGTTAAATATACAGAGAATAGCCTAAGTACATGCCTTTACTGGTATTTTTGCCCTTGTTAACTTATGTATAATCTGAGACCCTCCCTCTACCAAGGTTTCCTTTTTGCTGTTTTTATTCCATTGTTGTAATCAAACAGCTTTTCAGAGTTTCTCCAGCCCTCTTCCTCCTGTGACAGTCTGTTGTGATCAGTTTAGAAACTTTTAAGTGCCAGAGGATGAGCATTGAAGATGCACTTCTTCCTTAGTGCAGTTAATAGGTTAGGAGTATTTATTAGTGTTGTATGCTTCATCAAGTATAAAAGTTCTGGTATGAGCAGGAAGGTAAAAGGGAATGAGTCAACTTTAGTCTCACTGGATTTGGCTTAAGGAGGGAATAACATACACACTCAATTGGATATCTTACCCTATTGGAAAGTAGAGGGAAAGGGGATAAGAGGGTGGGATGAGAGGACAGGTTGGAGGAGAGGATAGTTAGAAGCACACACTTTTGAAAAGGGACAGGGTCAGAGGAGAAAATAGAATAAATGGGGGGGTGGGATAGAATGGGGGGAAATATAGCTAGTCTTTCACAACATGACTACTATGGAAATGTTTTGCATAACTACACATGTATAACCTATATTGAATTGCTTGTCTTCCATGTGGGGGGGTGGGTGAGCAGAGAAGAAGGGAGAGAATCTGAAACTCAAAAGTTTTAAAAACAAATAATAATTATTTTTACATGCAACTGGGAAATAAGATATACAGGCAGTGGGGTATAGAAATCCATCTTGCCCTACAAGAAAGTAAAAGGGGGAAATGGGGAGATGTGAGAGGACAGTTTGGGGCAAGGGGTATTCAGTATGTTTGTCATCTTAGCACGGTGGTTAGGGGAGAGGCAGGGAAAAAATTTGTAACTCAAAATCTTGTGGAAATGAATATTAAAAATTAAATAAATTCAAAGGGGGAAAAAAATTCTTGTATGATAGGAAGACGTATTAGAATACCCTTCTACCTAAATATATTGGTATCATTATGTCAGTACTATTTTTTTTTTATAAAAACTTATTAGTTCACATTGTATAATTAAATTCAAACTAATGTTGCTCTTATTTTTCAGGCGCAGAAAGCCATGAATTGAGCTTCTCTTGTGATAAAGGATTTTTTCATGTTATTGATTTCCTTTGAATCAAACAGCTTTGCTATTTTGTAAAATCAAAAACTTGGCTTTATTTAACATTTCATAGCTCATAGCTGTTGGCTATGCTATACACTGGCAGAGAGAGCAACACTTCCCCCCTTGTCTCCAAAGACATCTATTCAAATTCTCCATACATCTGCTATACTTATGAATTTCAGAAAGAAAACTCTTTCCGTATTTGAATGTTAGCTTTTGATTATGCTATTTTGTGTATATTTTCTGTATACCCTTATAGATAATCATGCAAGGCTTTGCCCTGGGGAAAGAGGGTGGTGTATTTGGCTCATGTGTTCTTTTATGGTGTGACCGTTTCTAACTTAGGTCTCATGATTTTTAGGTTGAAAATAAAACACATGCTGCTATTTATTTAGCTACAAAAATGCACTTTAGATATCGACAATACACACTTTCATAACAAAATGAATCCAATAATTGTCTTATCAGAATTCATACTGGAAAGTGAATTGTGTTGAATTTCATATTCTACATACATATCAATTTTCTGGCGTCTGACTATGACAAATGACCTAGGATAAAAAGCACTAAAAATATGAAGTGTATAATATGAAAAGTCGTTTTTGTTTTATATTTCAGTTGTATTATATAAATTAGAAAAAATTTCAGGGTATTTTATTAAGTGGAACTACCGGCTAATAAACATATATACATATATAATGTATCTTTGTGAACAATTTGAATAGTATAACTAACACACATTTAAAGTATTTTGTATCATTTTGTGTTTCTAAATGTATTATAAGAACATACCCTATTTGCTTAAATTTGAATTTCCTTTGAAAATGGTTTTTAACACACAAGTGCAGAGGAATAAATTTCTTGGCCTCAAATGAGATATTTGCTTGACACATTTGCTATTTAAATGCTTATTTACTCCCCCCCAAGCTCCTCAGAATTGGAAGGGCTTCTGAGATTACCTAATCCATCCTTCATACTTGAAGGGGAATTCTTTCTACAATCCTTGATGAATGGTCATCTGATCCCATTGAAGACCTTTAATCTTGGGAGATTTACTGCCTTATGAGACAGCCCTCAATGTGAAGAAATTTTTCATTATATGGATCTGAAGATTATCAGGGTGAAATCATGTTTTGATAAACACCAAGGGGCTATTCCTTTTGTGTGTTATAATGGAATTTTGTCTTACTGAATTTTGTTTGTGCCTTAATAACTTTTTGTTACCTAGAAATTTTCGTTGGTGCTATTTATTGTAACAAAGACACAAGCCTTGGGCTCAGGTGACCAGCTCATGCTTACTAGTTTATGATTCTGGACAAATCACTTAGCTTATTAGAAATTTTTAAGAAATTACTAGAAATTGTTTAACATTGAACCTTAGTTTCTTCCGTCTGTAAAATGGGGATAAAACTTGTACTGCTATTTCTTCCTATTTTATTACCTTAGGTAATCCATAATGAAACAACCCTCATTTTCCTTATTTGTAAAATGTAGAATTTAATGATAACATCATATGATCCTACCTGCTTCATAGTGCTTTTGTAAGGGGAATGCTTGGTAAACCTCGGAAATGTAAATTATCAATAGGATTTTACCATTGTAACATCAAAGCACATCCAGTGAGTGATCTGATTGTCAGAAGGGATTAGTAACCTTTGTACCACACTGGTTCTTTAAACTTGCATTGCCCTTGCTTTACCAATGCTTCTGCGAATTTTTGGAAGAAGCCTTTAGTTTCCTTTGCAGCTGCTGCTTTCCTGTTGCTTTTCTTTTTTTGCAGCTGAATTTAAAGCTTAGAAAAGATTGACTTTAATCAGTGTTTGAGCAGATTAAAACTGATACTAAACCTGACAGCTAGTTCAATATTTAGCCATACTTTTTGAGTTATATGCTGAGAGTAGCCTGTATATGTCTGTAAAGGTTCAAGGAGAGCAGGCTTCCATTCCTCTTACATGTAAGAAGTCAGAGAAGGGCTCTTGGAGGATATGTGTGCAAAAAGGCTTGTCCAGGGCAACAAAAGGCCTAACATCCTTTATGTTCTGTTTTTATATGGGAAAGTCAACAAGTCATATCATTATTCATCTGTGAAGGGTAGTATTTTTGGTCTTTTTGTGTCAGTAAGTACTTCAGTTGAAAATACTGAAGCAGTCAAGCTTTTCCATCTTTTCAATGAAGAAATTGAGACTTGGAGTTGTGATTGGCACTAGAAGTGTCCTAATGTGAACTATATTGTAGTTGATGTCTGTCAAAAATTATATTAGACCCAGCTCTCGGATTAGTGATGCCATCTGAGAAGAGTTGTGGCACTCATAACCAAAAGTCTTATTTCTCCCTTTTTCTTATTTGTTCCAGGCTGATGATAAAAGAATGCAAATAAATTTTAAGTTAATCCTAGAAGACAGGAAGTGACTAGAGCTGTGAAATAAGTGGCTATTGCATTATTAATGGTTTTGCCATGGATAATCCAAGCATTTATAATTCAGTGTATACAATTTCTTGAGTCAAATAAACTAGCTTGCTAAGAAAATGGGAGCATTTCTTGAAAGAAAGTACTCCAGCAAAGGGAAACAAAATAAAATTTGAGAGGGGGGTGTGCTTAAGCTGCCTCAATTGCTTTTGCACCCTGAGTTTTGTACTTCCCAAATATTGCTCATTGATCCTTGCATTTTAATCAGTTAATGAACTGAAAGTTGCTGCCAAAAGATTTAAGTTCATCTCCCTTTGATGGCACACTTGATGGAAAGCAAGTCCCCTTAACCTTTTGGCGTCCTTAGCAGTTTTACAACTGTTGCAAAGCAAATAAGTGATCTGCATTTTAGAAAGAGTTTCTTCGTGGGATAGTACCTGTATGGATGAAATCACAGATCCTGTCCGAAAATGTCAAGCAGTGTGCCTAGGTACTGGGGATGTAGAGATAGTCCCTACCCTTAAGGAGCATACATTTTATCATAGGCATATGTGTTCAAATCACAGGATTGTAGCAGTAGAACTGGAACAGAACTCGAGGTCATCTAGTCCAAACCTATTTTATAACAGCTGGCTTCTTTAGTATTTTCAGGCATGCCAAAGGCTTTACTCAGTTTTTCTTACTTGATCCTGACAATAACCAAGGGTAGGTAGGTCCTGTTGTTACCCCCATTTTACAGTTAAGGAAACAGGTTGAGGAGTGCCAGCAACTACAGAGCTGGGATTCCCACACAGAGAACCCAAGACCTTTTGCCTCTGAGGCCAAAATTCTTTCCACTATGCCACTCTGTTTCTCTATGCTGAATCCCTTAAGTGCCGTGGTCCCTGAGCCCACACCCAATGCCATGTTGTCTGCAGCTTCCTTTGTCAATTCCAACTATTCATTCATTTTCTTTTTAAGTTGTGTCTGACTCTGTGACCCCATTTGGGTTTTTTTTTTTTTTAAGCCCATTTCCTTCTCCAGCATTTTACAGATGGGGAAGTTGAAGCAAACAGAATTAGTGACTTGCTCAGGGTTACCTAGCTAGTAAATGTCTGAGGCCAGATTTAAGCTCAGGTCTTCCTGGCTCCAGTCCTGGCACTCTACAGCGCCACCTACCTGCCTAAATCCAATCATTTGCATGTCGTGCCTCACCTCCCGGGCCATCTGGTCTTTGAAAACAGGACCAACAACCACCACCTCTGATAGAAATGGCCAGTTGGGTGACACAGCACCCTCCCTCCCTTCCTTCCTCACCTCCCTCTCCCTTGTAATTTTGATTACTGAAACCTCTCAAGATATCTTGGGGTTTACAGGCTAGATTTCTTAAGGACCATACCTTAAAACCGAATCACCCTGGCTTTCAACTGGCAGCTTGTACAGGGTGTTTTGTGAATTTTTGGCAGAAACTCTGAGGTTCTACCCTTCCCAGATTGATTTTTTTTTTTGGACTAGGTAAAAAAAGGCATTCTCTGCCTCATTTATTACCTAGCCTTAATCACTGAAAGAGCATTACCTCAGTCAAACTGAGACCTGGGGGAAAAACTTTAGCATAAAAAGGCCAAAGTCTCCCACAGCACCTGGGGCCATCTCCAGTCTTAATCTGTATCTGGCTACTGGACACAAATGACTCTGGAGGAGAAAGTGAGGCTGGTGACTGCACAGTCCAATTCACTTGCACGTCGTGGCATCACCTTCCTGATGTCATGGTTCTCTTCGAGAATGAAGGACACACAACTAAGGAAACAATTCCCCAATGTATTGGTTTGTCCAAGGTCATGTAGAGCTAGGATTTGACTCATCTTTCCACTCCAGATCCAGTGCTTTTTTCACACTAGATTTCTGTGAAAATGAAACTGTCCTCAAGGAACTTATATTCTAATGGGTGAAAGGGATATGTATCTCACGTCTATGTGTGTCTGTACACACACACCAAAGATTCAAAAAGGCAGGTAATGGGAGAGTACTTAAGGAGGGACCGCAAGTGGGCGAGCTGAGAGCCATGGACGCCGGGAGCTTCGTCCAGTCTTTGACCTCGTTATCAGGCACTAGGGTGGTAGTGGTAGGAGGCAGTAGGGACCGTTTAGCTGCGGAGAGTGTGTGACGAGCGGATGGCTCCCAGGCTGCTGGGGGAACAGTATAGAACTCGGATGACTGCGCTGGCCAGCGTGGAACAGCATATCAGCTTAAAGCAGCCCATCCGGTCCTGCTGCACACATTGCTGCGCTTACAGGCCTTTCTGCATGAATTCCATGCACTCATCGGACAGGTAGCCCAAACTATCTTACCCTAAGCTCTAAGTTTCCTTAGAGAAACAGTGCATTTAGCTACGCGTGGAAGATGAGCCGGAAGTGAAAGACTGTATGGGGCCTTACCAATGGTTGTGTACGCATTACGTCAAAGCCCTGCCCATCTATTTCCGCTCGGCGCACGCTCCGATTGGCCAAACGGCGTAGATATAAAGTGCCGCGCCGGCCCTCGCTTCTTTCTCTTCAGTTGTTTGTAAGGTGCTTGGTTCTTCTTCGGAAGCTAAGGCCACGTTGGGGTGAGTCCTCACTTCAGCCGGCGGCGACTAGCACCACTACGAACAAATTTCTCCGTCTGCTGAAATGGCCGTCTCCGAGCTCGCCTGCATCTACTCTGCCCTCATCCTTCACGACGATGAGGTTACAGTCACGGTAAGAGGTGGGGGTGGCCTGTAGGCCGGCGTGCCCTTGCGCGGGTAGCCGGCCTCCTAAACCTCCGCGCCGTGTGCGGCTCGGCGGGACAGCCCCGAAGAAGGGACGCGGCAGGGCCAGGCTAGGTCACGCTTTCGGCCGTCCCCCGACCTAGAGAGTCCCGGCCTTAAGGGGTGGCTGCCAGCCACACAGCCCCTCTGGAGCCTGCCTGATGGACAGGGCCAGCCGGGACTCAAGCACGCGGCCAACCTGGGCTTCCCGCCCGCTGGGGCTGGGGGGAGGGGGGGAAGCCTCCACCACGTGGCTGCCGCTGGCCCCCTGCTAGGCCGCTAACCGGGAATTCTGGCGGCGTTTCGAAATTATGTATTTCTTGGCTTCGGTTGGTTTGGCAGCCGGCCTTAGCTTACTATGGGGATACGTGGTCAGCCTCTCTTGGGCCAGGCTAGAGGGGTTCATTCCCCTCCCGTTTTAATAGAAGCGACACCAAAAATAGAATGCAAAGTACAAGTCACTTTGTATGTTTGGCACTTCTGTTGAAATGGGGCTGACATTAATAGCAAGTTGGAGAGAACGGGAGAGCAGTTGTGGAGGTAGAAGTGGCAAGATTTGGAAAATGATTGGAGCTATTATATAGGCAGAATGAAGAGTTGGAGACAATGTGAAGTGGCTACAAAGATTGGGAAGGTGATTAAGATTTGGAAGGAAAGGTTTTGGTTTTGTTTTTTTGACTTGTTGAGTTTGAGATAACCTTTCTGACATCCAGTTGCAAATGGCTGGAGCTTCCATATATAGGGGATATTCCCAAAGTCTTTATATTGCAGTTTTAAGCTTTAAGAAGTAAAGAAGTCTGAATGGTACAGGCTTACCAAAAAAGGAGACATTTTGAGAAATTATTTAACATTTTAAAACACTGGTGTGGGTTTTTTTTTTCTCCAACTTGAAAGGATTGTATCCTACCCCTTAGGTCAGTCAGGAAATCGATTTCGATGCAAACCTTATAGTTTTGACGCTCCCCTCCCCCAAAAGAGTATTGGGGTGACTAAAGAGGGCAAATAAGAGGATTTAACTGATCTACTGTTCTGAGAAAGTTTTAGGTACAATGTATGATAGGATGCCACACCTTATTAAAATTAAGATTGCTATTCAGCATTCACAAATGTAAAATAAGTTTAGTCATTGAATTTTCAAATGATAATTTGGTAATCTTTTGTTAACTTATCAAATTATTAAAGCTTAAAACTGTACTTTTGAAAAACCCTAAATAGACCTGGGCCACCTGTGTTGATAAAACCCTTGGGGCTGAAAGAAAAGTGCCTTCGGAATTGGTGTGTGTTTGAGGTAAATTTAACCATTTAGAGAAGGAAAAAAAAAGATTTTAGGAACTGAGCTCCTTAAATGGAGGTTAGGAGATTGATTGCTCCACCCTCCAATCTGTGGGACTGAGTGGTGATGGGTGGAGTACCTAGGTTGATGGGATTTGCAGGGTGAGTCTTGCCTGTGATTGCAATAATGAACTTCCTGGGGGTGGATGGAAAAGTCAGGAGTGTCAAAGTATGCATAACTAGGTGAGAAATGAACCAGGAAGAGAATAGACATGAAAACCCAAATTAGAGAGTGGGCAGTCCTGTTAAATGTTGCAGACAGGTATGTTTTAGCTTAACAGCAATGGGGTGTTACCAAACTATCATTAATTTATTGTTTCTAATCTCTTAATAGTTTATTTTTCCTTACATGAAAATTTGAGAGGTCAGCAGTTAGTATTTGAAATAAAATCTAACATGTATCTGAATAAAACTGTGGTTCTATTCAACCTTTTGGTGTTTTTTTTTAATCTAGTTTTCACTTAGATGAATTTCAACAGCATTTTATCTCTGTTTCAGGAGGATAAAATCAATGCCCTCATTAAAGCAGCTGGTGTAAATGTTGAACCATTCTGGCCTGGATTATTTGCCAAGGTAAGACAACTGTGGACATATGGGTTGTATAGACACTGGGGGGAAATTGCACAAAACATCTGAAGGAGTACTGAACTTAGTTCTGAAAGACTCTTTGAACTCTCATCTCTCTTGGTTGTGTGACCATAAGCAAGTCATTGGGTCTCTGAGCCTCTGTTACCTCCTGGATAAGAGTTAAACATGATCTGCAGTACTGGTTTTCTGTGATGATTGAGAGTACCAAAACACCTAAGATGATATACATGGAAGAGTATTAGACTGAATAAGTTAATTAGTCTCTGAGCTCTTGGGTTCTCAGGTGTAAAATGAGGGGGCTTAGACTAGATGGCCTCTAAGGTACCAAGTAGTTATAGGAAAAATTAGCTTATAAGCAAACTATCTCTGGTGGCTCAAGATTCAGGACTGCATATTTCGTGACATTGAATGTTATCAAGCAAGCTGTGTCTATAACATAGGGTGTTATGACTTGGGTGTTTTGGGTTAGGGTAAAAACTTAACTGGCTTTGTATTGTATTCATAATGCTATGTTGGTTTCAGGCCCTGTCCAATGTAAACATTGCAAGTCTCATCTGCAATGTAGGAGTTGGTGGACCTGCCCCAGCAGCTGGTGGTGCTGCCCCTGCTGGAGGGGCTGCTCCTGCTAGCACAGCTGCCCCAGGTGAGTATTCTTTCTTGTTTGAAAAACTGGGTTAAGTCATGTGTTGGGGCCTGTTGACTTGTTCAGGGGTGGGAAAACCTGTAGCCTCCAGTGCAGGTCTTAGACTTAAAAGAAATTGTCTGAAGTTTGGATTCAGTCAAAGGGCTGCACTTGAGGACCTAGAGGGCCATATGTGGCCTCAAGGCTGCAGGTTCTTCACCTCTGTACTTGTTGGTGGAATCTGTTCAACAGGCTGTTCCTTATTCATTATCCCAGAGGAAATGTTATTTGACTATTGACCTTTATGGAATGTCTTCCCTGAGATGTCACTAGTTCAGTATTATGGTGGCATACACCCTGCTATTATAGCAGCAAATGAGCAAAGCCATTGGGCATATATAACAAGCAGAATAGAACTTTTGTGATTAAACATCCCTGTAGCTGACTTTCTCTTTAAAGTTAGGCTTTGGGAAATTGAATTGTTTTAATTTGATGTTGGCTATTTTTCCTACTTAAAATTGATTCAGTTTACAAATGTATGATTTTGATTTCTTGTACCTTTTTAGCTGAGGAGAAGAAGAAAGAGGAAGCAAAAAAAGAAGAATCCGAGGAGTCCGATGATGACATGGGCTTTGGTTTGTTTGACTAAATATTTTTTGTAACATTAAATAAAAAGCTCACCTCAACTAAAAATGTAGTTATTTTGCTAATTTTTAGGTGGTCTCAGCAATGGGTACACAAGTATTCTCACAAAGGAGAGGTAGATAACACTGGGTTAATGAAAAAGTATTTAAGTACTTTCTAAGGTTTCCTTTCTATTAATAAAAGAATATCTAGTTCTCACTTTGAACCATTGGCAATGACTTTGCCAAGAACTTGGTTTTCTGGGCCTTTAGCAGCTGCTTTTTCTTTGTGCTCTGGGCACAGTGTGGCCTGGACTTCTTCCACCAGTATCTTGGTCCAGAAAGGAGATGACAGTATTTTGGCTCATCTGGTACATGTCTTTTCCTGCACTTCAGGGTTCCTTGCTTCACCCAGGATGACTTGTTTGCCTTGGTGGTGTGGCAAGCAAAAATACAGTGCTGTGAGCTCTTCTCTCCCCTCCCCCCTTTCCATAAGGATTGCTTCTCTGGACAGTGATAAGGGAATGGGACTGCCCTGGAGATTTTCCCTGTGGCATCCAAGTGGTTATAGAAAGCTGGATTTGGAGTCGGGAAAACCTGTGTTTATATCTTTTCTTACTCTCTCCCAAGGAGTCATTGCAATAAGGGTAACTGAACCTCAAACTGTTGTAGGATCAGTTGAGTTAATATAAAGTGCTTTTGAAAACTCAAAAGGCCCTATGTAAACATTTGCTGTTTTCCGGCGTCTACATAAGGTGCTTCTGGCTGTTTTGACTTTGCTTCTTAGCGTGCTATTCTAAGGGTGGCTTAAACTTAGATGCTATTTCTATAGCTTTTCTTCATTCCCTAATCCTGGAAAGACTGCAGCTAGAAAGGGAAAGAGAAGTGAATCATACAGTCATGAATTATCTAAGCTTGGAAGGCTTTCAGTAGCAGAATAAGTGAAGAGCAGAATTTCAGCTGCTTCTGCAGTTAAAGTGACAACAGTGTATGATGATCATTTGCAGTCATCACTAAAAGCTGTTGCTCAGTTTCATACTATGGTTTGGTGAGTGTTAGGTAATGCAGTTATTACTAGTAGTAGAGTTTGCCTTACTTAGGAGCAGAGGAATTTTCTTTGCTTTTACTGTATATATGGGATTATTTTATACCATTACTGTGCAGCTCTCAAAGACCTCCCATGAAGCTTCCCACCCTCATTTGACCAACTAAGAAGATTTGTTCTCATGGGATGTTCTAGACATTGTCCATTTTAGAAAATCCAAATAAGTAGGCCTTTGATTATAATGTACAGGATATAATTGTATAGTTCAATTCAGAAAATGTCTATTTTGCCTGTGTACTTAAGGTCTTTTTTTACTTAGTAAATGACAAGTTGTTTAACAACTTGTTTTCCCTTGACTTTGACTACTATAAGAATTACATGATTTGTATTTCCCTAAACCCATTTAGTATCAACTACTAAGACATTCAGAAATTTTGTTTTCTGTTGGATTGGTTGGCTTTTTCAGCAAAGGTAATCATGCCTTGTGTCCTTGATTTTGTCTTTTTCCTTGGTGATTTTCCTTGTCTAGTTCTCATCTGAATTTTCCTTTCAAACAAATTTTATATGGCCTTCACCTCGGGCTGTCCTGTATCCTGTCTTCCCATTTGATGTAAAGAATTTATTCTTTGAGAAGTTAACTCCTAAATGGATAGATATTGTAGTCTCACCTTCTAAATCTTGGAACTTTTTGCTGGATGTTTCTGCATGAGTAACTCATTAACACATCAAAACACTTGTGAAAACGATTTTTTCCTTTTAGCTCCGATATCCTTGCTCAGAACCTTATCACTTCTATGGGATTATTGTAATAAACTGCTTGTTTCCAGTCTTGTGCATAAGGTACAGGTCTGATTTAACTTCCTTGCTCACCTGGCTCATCTTTCATTTGTGTGCACCATTCCTTACCTGTTAAATTCCTTTACCACCAATTGAAATTGTGATTTCAAGGCTCAGCTGAGTTACCAAATCCTGAAGCCTTTTTAGTGATCTTCAGATTTTCTTGGAGGACTTCTTTGGTCCGGTGCTTGATTGTAATATACTTTGTATGTGTTGCAGACCTCCCATACTCCAACATCATTGGCTGATTAAGATTGTAAGTACCTTGGCTGCAGTGTCATTTTTAATTTTCCTGTCTTCCATTCCTTTACTTGGATTTAGTTTGAATTGTGATTTCATTGGTGTTGAGAACTTCCTGATGGGAAAGCACCCACACACTGCTTACATTTTTTTTTTAAGTAAAGTTTATTGAAAGATAAGGAATAGGCTTTCTTTTTTCTTTTGCTTACATTAATAAAACATTGGTGCATAGATGCTGACTAGAAATGAAGTCAAGAGACTGAATTTTAACTCAACAGCATCTTAGACTAAACTGTATGATCATAGGTAGGTCACTACTTTGAGCCTTAGTCTGCTTCTGCTGTGCTGCTATAGTCTGAAGTTTGTGAGGAAAACTTTGTTATAAGTATTTATGGAAATGTAATCGAGTTTGGTTTTTTTGCTCGAGTTGGTCATATAAAATACAGTATGTGTTGAATATACGATGGAAAAATACCAGATATAGGCGGCATAGAACCTGGTTTTACCTGTGATTGAAGCTGTCTGACTTGTTGAATTTTTTCTTATTCCTTGTAATGAGATGCCTATGAGCAATTCAGGAAAAATCTCAACTCCTCTGGTCCAAGGCCTGCAACAAAAAAGAATCCTCTCTACTTGCTTTTGATGAGTTGTAAAAGGTCAAGAAGCTCTAGGCACCTATAAAACCTTAGGAAAAGGTAGAAGATACAGGATTACTTTTGGAGACCAACCTTTTGAACTTTTACACTCTTAAGGAACTTTGCAACAGCTTAAAATGAATACAGGCTAACTACTGAAGAAGACTGTTAGTTTAGCAAGTCAGAGAGCCAATTGATATTGCAGGGCCAAGTACCAGGATCTGCTTTTGCACATGTAATATGTGTTGCCTTCTACAACTCACATGTAAAAAGTGAGAGGATGTCCACTGGCATAAATGAAAATATTCAGGTGGACCAAGTAACTTAACCTGTACTTGGAATTTCTGTTTTCCGGGGAAAATACGGAGAAAGCAGTAGCTCTTGAGTTCAGATTTTGCTTAAATGCCTTTTACTTTTTGCTTAAACACCTGAGATCCCCCTACATTTATATATTTATGGTCCAAAAGGAAGGGGAACAACACCAGTATCTGTTTGCTTTTGTTTTGACTTTGACTGCCCAACTAAAAATTGCCCATTCAGAGAATTCATATGCTAGGATAAACACAGATGCAATTTCAGGAAGAAAGCAGTAAAACCAGGAGGATAAGGAAAGGCTTCCTGTGCAAAGGAGGTAGCACCTGGTGTGATTTTTTTGTTTGTTTTTGAAGGAAACTTACAAACCATAAGGGCTCGGGGAAGGAAGGAAAGCATTACAGGCATGAGTGGACACTGAAAGCTGTCATGGAATGCTGACATGAGGACATAGCAAGGAGGTCACCAACTGGAGTACAAAAGAGCAATATGAAAATCTAGACAAGGAGAAGGGAGCCAGGTTGTGGGAGATTCAAAATGCCAGATCCTTTTTTGGGTCCCAAATAGGTTGACAGGTTTAGTCTTGTGTTATAATAGTGGTACAACACATTAGCTAACCTGTTATGTATGCTAGAGTTTGGGTAGATTTATTTTAATCCTAATCTACCAGTTTTGTGAGCCTATGTAAGCCACTCAGTGTCCCAGGAAACCCATAGGGCAGACACTGAAGATGGACTCAACTGAGAAAGTCACTCAGGAGTTGACTGCTAGAATTAGGCTTTTGAAGAAAAGATATTCATTCTTTCCAGCAAGTTTTTAACTCGACAATTTAATTTGAATTTAAATAACTGAAATAATTTGGAATTCTGAAGTTATTTAGACACACTGCTCGTCTTTCTCACTTTAAAATTCTGTTACCTTTCTGCTACACAGGTATATATAATCTTCTAGAATTAGTAAGGAAAGCAACGGTATGACTTCTAAATTTGTGTTGGGCTAGAGGCTAAGGTGATCACATAGACAACGAATAGGTTTGTTGAGGATCTGCACCTTTTCTTCAAGTCCTGTGAGATTGGAGTGACTTAGTACCTTAAGAGCTATCACAGAGACCAACCATGGCGGTTTCCAACTATTTATTTGCTGTGCTACAAGAGAAAATTAGTCAAAAAGACCAAAGCCCATGTCATCATCTGATTCCTCGGATTCCTCTTTCTTAACTTCCTCTTTCTTCTCTTCAGCTGAAAAGGAACAAGATGATATATGAATATGTATGAATATTTGAAATGAACTAAACTTAGTAAATGTTTCTTGAATGCTATTTCAAATACAATGCAAGAAAGCAAGTACAGTTCTAAATCTCCAGGTATCATCTTGGTATGTAGTGCAAGTAGTGTCCCTTTGCTTATTCATGCCTTACTCTACTGCACACTAGTAAAACATGTCATCCAGAATGAGATATACAAATAATCTATTCAGTCAAGAGTGATCTGTATGTACATCTGTCTGATCTTCAACAAAGTTGTCAATTTAATCTATAGTGACTACATCTAGTTCAGAGATCCAAAGAAAGGATGCTTACCAGGGGCAGCACCAGCAGCAGGGGCAGTACCTCCAGCAGGAGCAGCACCAGCTGCTGGGGCAGCTCCACCAACTCCTACATTGCATATGAGGCTTCCAATGTCGATGTTGGCCAGGGCCTACAACCAATAACCAGCAATTAAATACTGCCTGTTCAGCTAATTTTCATTTATTTATCTTATGGGCTTGGGCTACTCAGGTCAGCTCTCTTCATTTTAGAGGACAAAACAGTCAGACAGACTCAGATATTCTAGAAACAGGGTAAAGAGAAGATGGGTGAAATAACGTATTAGGCATGAGAGGTACCTTAGAAAGGAAAAGAGAACAACTTCAAACACATTCCCTACTTGTTTGGTTTTATTTCTGCAAGACATTCCGAGCTATATAAAATCTTGCACTTTTCTTAGTATAAAACAAGCTTGTCATACCCTGACATCAAATATGCAGTACTGGTACTGCAGAATTAATTTTTTTTGTTTTGTTTTGTTATATAGTCTACTAGATTAAGGCTGCCTTACCTTTGCAAACAGACCAGGCCAGAAAGGTTCGACATTTACACCTGCTGCTTTAATAAGGGCATTGATTTTATCCTCCTGTAACAAAACGTCAAAGTCACTGCTGATAACATGGCATATAAGCTTTCCCTAACATTCACTATTACGTACTATACCTCTGTGATAGATTTCATTGGGTCCCCTGTCAAATAACCTGTTGACAAAAGTACTCTTCAGTCCAACAAGCATTATTCATTACCAGTGAAATCAGTGCTAGGGACTCCAAAATAAAACTAACATCTGTCTTTACCCTCAACATGATACAGTATAAAGATTACCAGAAATCAAAGGACTTGGGTTCAATTTTCTGCCTCTTATATTCACTAATCTTAATGATAGCATTTATGTTGTGTCTAGTACTTCACATATTTGATCCTCCCAACAATGCTGTGAGGCAGGTGCTATCTCCATTTTTACTGTGGAGGAAACTGAAGCAAACCGGTCACATTGTTTTAAGTCAAAAGCTGTGTTTAAATTTGCTAGTGGAGTCAAGTAAGAACAAGTTTTAACTTTGGACAATAAATACTTTGCTTTTAAGATTTGTAAAATGCTTTATATATGTTTTCTCATTTGGTCTTCCCAACTCTTAGCCATTCTGAAAGAATGGAACGTGTTTAGTATTTCTCCTTTAAAGGCAAAGAACGGAGTCTGGGATGTTAAATGAGTAGGCCAGAGTTATATACTATCAAGTGGGATTTGAACAGGGTTTTCCTGGCTCTTCATACTATTCCACCACATACCTAAATGTCTTTTTGGCACCGAGTTACCTTATCTGTTACTTGATGGGGTTGAAAGGAAGGGCAGAGGCATGTTTATTCATGGCTTGCTTCTGAATGTGCTTCCAGCTAGATTTGTGGAACTTGTCTACTTGGGCTGCTAGGTAGTGCCGTGGAAAGACCCGAGTTCATATCCAACCTGACACTAGCTCTGTGACCCTGGGCCAGTCGATCTCTTCCTGCCTCAGTTTCCTCATCTCTAGAATGGGGACAATGAAGATGATGCTGCAACAGCACCTCCCTCAGGATCAAATGAGAGCACATTGGCAAAGCCCTAGCACCTCCGAGGTGCTACAGACACGCCAGCACTGCTGTCATTCCATACTGTCCCCAGGATCTGCAGCTTTCGGAGCTGGAGGGAGCCTCAGGCATCAGGAGGATGACCCGGGCAGAACCAGCGAAAATGCACAGGAGATGCGAGGGAGATGGGCAAGGCTCCCGAAGCCTGGGGCGGGCGCTGGCATGGGGGAGGGGGAGCTACCTTGGAGGCCCCCCGCCCGTTTTACCCACTGCTCCCCGGCCATGAACTTGTCCGCCCTGCACCAAGCTCCCCGATCTCCAGGTTGGAGGTTCCCGAGCCCCACCCCCTCCGGTACATTGAAGGAAACAGGCCCGGGTAGGTGACTTGTGCCGGGTCACCAGAGAGGTCACGGGGAGGAGGCTGCAGGGGGCCAAGATTTGAACTCCTAGGGCGACCTTGCCGGAAGAGGGCAGCGCGCTCTGTACCCCAAGGCTCAGCCCTCGCGGCCGGCCGGGGCCAGACCCGACCCCCGAGGCTCACCGTGACCGTGACCTCATCGTCGTGCAGGATGAGGGCCGAGTAGATGCAAGCGAGCTCCGAGACGGAGGCCATTTCTGGGAGTGCTTGGCCTGGTGCTAGCCGCCGGCTGAAGTCCGCCTCAGCTTCACCACAACGCCGCCTTAGCTTCCTGGGAAGGACCGAGCACCTTACAGGGAAACGACGAGGTGGGGCAAAGCGGCGTGGCGCCTGCGCAGAGGCATCGCCGACAGGGGCGCGCCGCCGGTCGTACGGCGAATCGGCGCCTCCCGGCCAATCAGCGCCCAGCTCCGGGCGGAAAGGGCGGGGTGGGTGCCTCCCCTGGGTCCGAGACCGACAAGGGCGCGAGAGCCTCTGCGTTAGCGGCTGACCCTCGCCTTGCACTGTGCACGGGTAACCGCTAGGAGGCGGTGTTCCCCAGCATTCCTTTCTCTGCACAGTTCTCTCTGCCTCAGACCATCTTCCAAGGCGAACGTAGTCCTTAGGGAAAATTATCCGTCTGTGTCTCCATCTATATTTCCTCATTGCTGTCTTCTGACACAGAACTGATAATGAGTTTTTCAAGGGGAAACAGGCCCTCAGGCGCCCTATGCACGTGCGTCCAGCATGGGCAGGCTAGGAGAGTTTTCCTCCCCGCCCCGAGCGCAACAGGCCGGGTCCGTTGTCTCAAAACAGAGCCCGTCCCAGGCCGTGCAGCGCTGCTACTCCGGCTTCTCTCCTGGTGCTCCTTCTCCCGCTGGTGCTCCTTGATTCACAGTTTTCTCTCTTCCCATCATTGCTTCCAATGTCAGCTATCCAAAGCCTCTAGGTTTTGGGGTGTGGTGCCTGCGGGCATCAAAAGTCAGTTCAAATAGAACGGAAGAGGAGAAGGAGGAAACTGCCGATCACCGGCGTGCAAAAAAGGGGGATACTGCGTAGTCCTGTGGAGGGCCCT
This sequence comes from Pseudocheirus occidentalis, assembly GCA_028646575.1. Lineage (NCBI taxonomy): Eukaryota > Metazoa > Chordata > Mammalia > Diprotodontia > Pseudocheiridae > Pseudocheirus > Pseudocheirus occidentalis. The sequence continues at coordinate 124,346,524 of CM053598.1, forward strand.
GGCTCTGCAGTCAGGGACCTGGGTTCAAATACTGCCCTGACACGTGAACTTGGGCAAGTCGTACATCTCACTGGGTCTCAGATGCTTTTTCTCTGTAAAATGAGGGGCTGGCCGTAGATATGAACATCTAGGGTCTTGAGTGGACTAGTCGGAGAATTGTAAAGGATGGGGTAGGGGAGGGGCAAATGCAAAAAGAAAGAACCTTAGGCATTTTCAGTAACTAGTGGTAGATAGCCGCCTGGAGGAATCAACTTCTCATCTCTAACTTCCGCAAACCGGCTATATGTTAGAATCATTTAATGCTTCTACAGATTCTGTTTCTTTGTGTAGGTGAATCCAAATAGAAGCAGCCTGGCATATTTGAACCAGAGACCTGGGTTCAAGTTCTACCTCCGACAATTAACGGCTATGTGATCTTGGGCAACTCACTGAGAACATTCTCAGTGCCCTAGATAAGTCTATAAGATTATAAATTGCAGAGAAGGTTTGATTGAAGGAGTTTCCTCATCAAGGGAGTTTTTTTTGTTTTAAATCAATTATACCATAGGTTTAGTGTCTACTAAAGCAGAAGTGAGGAACCTGCACACTCAAGGCCACATGTGGCCTTCTAGGTCCTCAGATGTGGCCTTTTAACTGAGTCCAAGTTTAACTGAACTAACCCTTTTCTTAAGGGGATTTGTTCTGTAAAGTTTGGATTGTCAAAGGGCCATACTTGAGGACCTAGAGGGCCACATGTGGCCTTGAGGCCTCAGGTTCCACACCTCTACATTAAATTATTCTAAGATCAAAATAAAATTACTTGATGCAGAGGAAAGTGAGAATCAGAACTTTTTACAAAATGCCCACATTTTTGTAAGAAGAAATAACTTTGAAAGGCTTAAAGAAACTTGATCAATAAAATGACTGAAAATGAAAGATGTTCTATACCTACTGATAAAAAGTTGATGGTCTCAAGGTGCAGAATGAGACTTACATTTTCAAACGTGGCCAGTATATTTTTTTGTTTTGCTTAATTGCATATTTATTACATCATCTGAGTTGTGTATATGTGTGTTATATTGTAGAAGAGTTGGAAGGAGGGCATTAACAATACGATTGCTTTAAAAAATTGAAATAAACAGAAGAAGCAGGATAAGTTTGAAAGTAACATTTTGAATTTATTGTATACTGAATGAAAAAAATCTATACATAATAGAAATTCATGATTTTATGTATCATCCTTATTACCATATTTTATGCATAGAAATGCTCGTTTTACTTAGTGTTTGTTAAATTCAAATTTAAAAAATCATCTAACCAAAAATTCCCAGACCTAATTAAGTTAGCCTTTGAATTCCAGCTTTGTAGCCCTTCCTTTGGTAAAAAATTAAAAAAAAAATGACAAGTCTAACTCAAGCCATATAGCTTCTTTATGTTTCCCTTCAAACTATATGATACGCTGAAAGGTTTTTTTTTTAAGTATTAAATGAAAGAAAATCTTTATAATGAACTTTTAGAACATCTAGACCAGCAGTAAAGAATTCCTACCAGGGAAGAGGGTATTACTTTTTCAAATTTTAAACATTTAAGGAGAGAATTTCATAATAGGAATTTCTAAGCCAGTTTATATTTTGAGAAATTCATTAAAACTGCTTGCTGCTAGGAGATAGAATTAGGAGGAAGAGGGTGGGGGGAATTTCAGAGAAGTAAATTAAAGCTACGTGGCAGGAAAAATTTTATGATGAAACTGGAGCCCAGAGAGGTTAAGGTCTTTGACCAAGGTCACACAGATATTCAGTGCAAGAGGTGACGTTTGAACACAGACCTGACTCCACTTAGAGCCACCCTCCTTTTTCTTGTGTTCCTCACTGGATGTTGTAGGTGTTATTGGTCAGATACACCTTGTACCAAACGGTCTTAAAGGTCCCTGCCAGATCTGAGATTCTGTGAACATCATGAAAAGGGTTTTTTTTAATGTGCTCCATCAATCAACTGAATTGAGAAACCTAAATCTCTTTGGTAAAAGAAGTTTTAAATCAAAGAATTCCTTTTCTTCTGGGTGATGCTGGCTCCGTGCTGCCCTCCTGTGGCAAGTCTTTGGAATGGTGAGTTAGGTTGCCGGCTGACTAGCTCGCTGGTCTTCTCTCTAGTGATTTAAAGATCCTTAAACTGTTAGGGCGAATTTGACGAAGGAATATAGCGTGGTCTATAGTACCTAGCGAGATGGATGGGTCAGGTAAGCCGGGGATGAATGAAGGATGTCTTCCAGGTACACATGTAGATATGGGAGATGGTGAGTCTCTGAGTCGGCAAGGAGGTATGAAGTATTGCTTAAGAGCTGGCGAGGGATCGATGGATAGTAGGTACTGAATAAGAGTTTGAAGAGAGATCAGAACTATCTCAAGATGGGATGGGCTGCTTTGGGATGCAGTGCGTTCCCTTTCACTGGAGGCCTTCCAAGTGGAGGCTGGAGATAGGATTGGCACTGTTGCAGCAGGAATTCATGTTGGGTCAGACTAGTGACCTCTGAGGTTCCTTCCAATTCTAGCATTCTCTTTGGCTCCATGTGTAAAACTCTCTGGAGCCCAATGACTTCCATACTGTATTTAAATGAAAATAGGACCTGGTTGTCAATGACAAAATTGTGCCTGCCAAAGGCACTCATCTGGGATCATTAGATTTAGGGACTTTAATTAACTTTTGTTTATTTTTAATTTACATCATTTATTTCTACAAGATTTTGAATTACAAATTTTCTCCCCATCTTTGCCCTACCCACCACCCCTAAACAGCTATCCCACTGTATAGCCCCTCCCCCAATCTAGACTTAGGGACTTTATAAATGGGTCCAGGAAAACCTCTGTCTTCATAGACCATATCTCTTCTTTGCCTTAGCATGTAGTCTTAGAGGATTGCTGTGGCTGGAAAAATTCGTCACCCAGTGATGTTCCTTTCTGAGCTTAGCGAGGCAGTTTCTTGGATGGTAGACATACAGCACATCCTTGGGCCTATACTGGAGGTTGTGTGGGCGAAGGGAAAGAACAGCACATTTGGAGGCAAAAGAACTGAGTTCAAGAGGCGGCTAGGTGGCGCAGTGAATAGAGCACTGGCCCTGGAGTCAGGACTACCTGAGTTCAAATCTGGCCTCAGACACTTAATACAAAAAACTAACCGTGTGACCTTGGGCAAGTCACTTAACCCCAACTGCCCTCCAAAAAGCAAAAAACAAAACAAAAAAAAGAACTGAGTTCAAATCCTGACTCTTGTCAGTTACTATATGTATTATCTTAGGCAAATTACTTAACCTCCCAAGGCCTCAGTTTCCTCATCTGTTTTTTTTTCTTTGGGGGGGGAAGGCAAGGGAATTGGGATTAAGTGACTTGCCCAAGGTCACACAGCTAGTAAGTGTATCAAATGTCTGAGGTCTAATTTGAACTCAGGTCCTCCTGACTCCAGGGTAAGTTCTATATTCATTGCACCACCTAGCTGCCTTCCCCCCGCCCCCCCCGG
>CM053598.1:124350512-124440846 GCA_028646575.1 Pseudocheirus occidentalis
TGACGTTAAATACAGTGTCCCTGCTCCCACAATCCTTCACCTTTGCAAAGAGGGGAGGGAAGTACATTTTCTTTTCTTCTCTATAGGTCAAAGATTAGTCATTATAATTAAATAGTTTTCAGGGTTTCTTTTTTGTTCTTGTTCTTTTCTTTTACACTTTTGTGGTTCAGTCTTTGGCATATAATGACACTTTAAAAAGGTTTATTGATTGATTGGCTGACTGCTTTGTTTTCCCGGTTCTGCTCACTTCACTCCCCAGGGCTTTTTCATGTTTTCTAGACAGGTCTTCCCCACCCCTTTTTTGGGTGGTTGATTCTTTGAACCCAAGGGCCTTTGTCTCTAATTAAAATGCAGCTTGGGAGCTTTGAGCCAATGTTCTAGACATGTGAGATCCTGACAGAGCAGGATCTGTCCAGTTTTGTGTATTTGAACTATAGTCAGCACACTTCAACGTCTTCATCTAAGTTGTTAAAAAAAAATGAACCCTGAAATCTCAGGCACCTTGAATCAACTTTCCACTTCAATACTGAAGGGGAAAAAATTTCCTTAGATGCCTGAGATTTGAAGTGAGGCCCAGTTTCTATGTAAGAACAGCAGGTGGTGCTATGTAATTGGGAGTAAGGTCAGGACTACTCCAGAAGGAAAGAAGACAGAACAAAATGTCAAAGGAAGGATTCTGACGAAGATGATGATGATGTTAACAATAGCTAACATTTATATAGTGCTTTAAGTTTTCCAAAGCGCTTCAGGTATATTTGTGTTTTGACTTTTACAACAACCCAGTGAGGCAAGCACTGTTAACATCCCTGCTTTACAGATGAGGAAACTGAGGCTGAGGGAGGTTATATGATTTGCCCAGGGGTAAAATTGATTCTTACATTAAACCTATAAGATTTGCCCCCATTTTACTGATGAAGAAAATAAAGCAGAGAATGGTTAGGTGACTTTTCCAAGGTCACGCAACTGTTATGTGTCTGAGGCGGGATTCAAACTCAAGTCTTACTGTAGATTTTTGTCAAGGTGGAGAACCTAGTGCTATTTTGGAGCAAAACCCAGAGGATGAGTCTGAGAGAGGAGAACTCCAGAATTTTAGAATCTTGACCATGGAAAAAAATTGTGCAATAAGTAAGATTTATATTCATCACTCCTCATTTGAGTGCCCTACCTAGTTGTCCTCCCAGGGTGCAATGATACCCTCTGAGCCTTCCTTTCCTCCACCATGTCTTGCCACTTTTATGATCTCAGGACCCCTACTCTCTATTGATTGCTAGCTAATCCTAGACACTAATCACAGGATCCTAGGGAGGGAACCTTGGTGATCATACAGTTCAACTTTCTCAACTGACAGATAATAAAACTGAGATCAGAGAAAGAAAACAAATTGTTTAGTGTCTTACAGACGGGTAAGCGAAGAGCCAGGAGCCTATACTTGGTTATCTCATTACACTCAAGCTCTTTCTCTCATGCCATATAATGGTGTAGCAAGTAGAGGTGGTGTCGGGTAGTGGATAGAGCAGTGGCCTCAGGGTCAGGAAATCTTGGGTTCAAATCTTGCCTTTGACTAATTTTACTAATTATATGATCCTGAGGAGGTCTCAGCCTTTATAAGTTTCAGAGCTGGTACTAACCTCCATGGTACGGGATGTTCCTTGTACCAGTAAAATATGGTTTAAAAAATGTAAAAACCAAATAACACTAGTAAAAATCAAATAACCCCTTATAGTGGTACATGATCCTGCAAATCAGAGAATCAAATTGAGAACTGATACGGACTTTGGAGGATAATTACTTCAACTCTCTCAATTTACATATTAGGAAATTGAGGCCTAGAGAGAAGTTTAAATGAATGACCCAAGGTCCCAAAAGTATTAAATGGCAAATATGGGCTTCAAACTGTTGTTTTGACTCCAAATTCAGTGAAGACTTCAGCTTTCACAAGATTTCCCAGACACTCTATCAGCAAATTCTATAGTCATACAACTTCAGATCTAGAAGGGATCTTGGGGTTCATCTAATTTAATGAATTAACTAAAGCCCAGAGAGGCACAGAGACTTGTCTGATATCATACAGCTTATAAATGATTGCTAAAATCAGAGCATGGCCCTTCCCTCTTTCCTCTCCACCATGGTGCCTTTTTACAATAATCCTGGGAGGTAGGCAGGTCAGGTATTATTAACTCCTTTTTGCGGATGAAGAAACTGAGTCAGGATGGCTAAGTGACTTACCCAGTATCATGCAGCAAGCCCTTTGCAGGGCTGGGTTTGAGTCCTGGGGCTCTGCTTCCCTGTTCAAAGCTCTTTCCAATATAACGTGACTGCTTGAATCTGCAAGTCTGGTAAGCTTGGAGGAACACACATTACCAACCAGGTTCAGTGAATTAGTGAATTCTAGCTTCTGGGCAAATTAACTTTCAAATACTAAGTAATTAGCTTTTATCATCTCCACACTGCTATCTACAACACAGCATCAATACGAGGTTAGTAAATGAGGCTCTGTTGTTATTTACCAAACTGAGAATGGGGAAAATCAGTATCAAAAGATCAGAATAGAGTTAAGCTGAGGGGGTAAAGTGAGCCAGGGAGAAGTTTTTCTTGGGGAGATGCTGTGGCTTTAAGGTAGGATGGCTGCAAAGCTTATCTTCCACATAGGGAAAAAGCCCTGCTGGAACCAGCAAATTTGGAGAATGCTGAACATGAGACCTCGGATGGGAACCACTCCTCACTGTCCTAGCTGGCCCTCCTGATGGGAAATGGTTAGGCTGGAAAGGATAGATTTAGGGAAGAGATAGCAACTGGTGGTGATTTGTTTCAATTAAATGTTCGTTGAACCCTTACTCCATGTACAATCCTGTGCTGGGAAAGAAGGAGAAGATAGGATATTAAGAGCTCCGTGAGGGGAGGGACTATTTTATCTTTGCATCCTCAGTGTCTAGAACAGTGGCTGGCACACAGTAATTGCTTTAATAAAACGTCCGTTGAATTGACTTTTAAATTGAAAACGCTTTCATAGAGTTTATAGTCAAATGTGGAAATAAGGCATACAGCATTGCACAGAACAGAATCATGTAAGATGGTGCGTCATCCAGTGGTAAGTTGTGTGGTGCCAACTCCAAGTGTGGCAATGAGTCGAGGATGGGGAAAGTCCCAGAAATAAGACTGAGATGCTAAACTCCAAGGAGCCACCAAAGACAATCCCTAGAGCTGCAGTCAAACCATTACTGATCTCTTCACCTTAGGTAAAGCCCAGCATCTAGGTCTTTTCCCCTTGAGTAACCCAAGTTACTCAAGAGATAGACTCTATTATTCACTGAGTGACCCCCATCCATTGACTGTTTTTCACTGAATCAATGTGGGGAATGGAGGAGAATTAGATGATAGTAAAGACTCAGAGAGGATCAAGTGAAAGAAAATCTTAGGATTGTCAAAAAAAATTCACTTCGGGTTTTTGACCTTCGTTGGGAAAAAGTAACAGCCTGAAAGTATCAGCTATAAGCCAGTCTCATGGTAGCATTCCCTTCTTTGGAGATCTTCAGGCATGGTCAGGATGAATACTTGTGTGGTCTTTTGCAGAAGAGTTTCTTTTTCAGATATTCATTAAACTAAAGCACAGATCTGACCATGTTACTCTCCTACTTGATACACTCCAGTGGTACCCTATTACCTCTAGGATTAAATGTAAACTTCTCTGTTTGACACATAGGGTCCCTTATAGTCTGGTTCCAACCTACATTCTCCATCATTATTATACACTGAAACAGTCTTGGTCCATAGGTTCTACCTATGACATTCTTTCACCTCTGTGCCATCCCTCATTCTTGGTAGCATGTCTCTGTTCATAAAAAGCACCTCTTTACCTCAATCCTTTCCTACTCTCCCTGGCTGTTAGTGTGTATCCCTGAAATGATCTCATATTTAGTTTTAGATCTTTTATATATACCAATATGTGCACATGTTGTCTCCCTTCTAAGAATGTCACCAACTTGAGGTCAAGGATTGTTTCACTTTTGTAACAAAACCTACCAGAGGGCCTAGTATGTGGTATTATTAATATATGTTACTTACTTGCTTCTGTAATGGGTAGAGGTGTTCCAAACTTTTAACTATGTAATTATAGAGGACGAGAACTTAGAGACTGAAGCAATCAATCAATCAGAAGTATAGAATAGGGTTGAACAAAGTCTAGACATGTTTAGCAAATCAGTCTATAAAAGTCGTTAGATTAGGAGCTAGCAACCTGGCTAATCAAGTGGGGAAAGACTGATGCACTTCAGGTTAGTAGGTGAGATCAACAGTACTGAAGATGTATTGTGTTTGGTTGAAGAGGCTTATGCTTGATGGGTTTTGTATAAACAAGCAAGCTATTTCAGAACCTAAGCATTGAGTGTCTGTAGCCTAGAGCAGGGGTGGGGAACCTGTGACCTCAAGAGGCCATATGCGGCCCTCTAAGTCCTCAAGTGATCCTTTTGACAGAGTCCAAACTTCACAGAACATTCTCCTTAATAAAAGGACTTGTTCTGTAAAACTTGGACTCAGTCAAAAGGCTGCACCTGAGGACCTAGAAGGCACACAGCAGATTCCCCACCCCTGGCCTGTGGGAATGAGCAGTTCCTGCCAAGCCCATGATAAGGCATCACTTGGAATGAGATAAGAAGACCCTGTATCTCCACCCCTTTTCCCTTTGACCAGAGAATGACTTTGTGAACCCTGAAGGTTTGGATTTCTTATCCAGACTCTAGAAGTGTCCCCAGAATGACAATGGTCAATGGCAGCGTCAGCATCAGGAACGAAGGACACATTTTATACACAGAGAAAAGGCAGTTTTGGGGACTCGATAGGGAGTCCAGGAGGAAGCTACATTGTGTCTAAGGAAAAACCATGAGGGTCCCAAGAGGAGGAGGAAAGGATTTCTAGCAAAAAGACTTCCAAAATCTCCATTACCCTCTTTGCCACATGTGCTCAAAGCTTGAGCCCACTTTCCCTCAGATTCTGTACATACTTGTTGGAGAATATTCCCATGGTGTGTGTGTTGTGTGTAGTGTTTTGTACTGACTGGACTTATTCTACACACTTAGTAAATTGTACACCCTTAGTTTCTAAAAGTTAATTAAGTTTGACTGGCTACTTGATGTTGTCTGATAAACAATGGGAAAGTAGAACCTTATGAGTCATGATATCAGGAAAACTTCCTAACCCTTCAGGATCTGCTCCTAGAAATCCAATGAAAGAAGTAACAATTACCCTCTGGGGGCCTATTCCACAATTTTAAGTTAGGATAGTGGCCTTGAGACTGCATTATTTGGCTGTATCTGTTATTTGAACAGATGGCTTTGGAGAAGAAACTGAAATCCTTCAGTTCTCTGATGTTGTGGGTCCATGAGATTCACATATAAAATGGGTATAAGAACAAGGATTGTTATGAGAATCAGATGAGATAATGTGAAAAAGCACTTTGTAGTACATAAAGCACTACGTAAATTCCAGCTATCATTATTCTAATAATTATTATCACCATTATTTCCTTGAGGGAAAAGACTATATGGTTTCCCACATTTGTAACCCTAGACCCCTACCATGATGTGCTGCACACAGTAGGCACTTAATACATATTTATTAAATTAAATTGAAGGCCACATGGCATAAGGAAATGATCTCTGGATGAGAAAATGAGAGACCAGAGTTCTAGTTATGACTTTGTCTTTAATTTACTGTTTATCCTGGGCCATCGCATAGTATCTTAAGGGTTGGATGGGCCCTTCAAGATCATTTAATCTAGCCTTCTACTCATTCTAGGAATGCCTTAAACAGCACCTCTGGAAGAAGTTATTTGCACTCTCTAGGCCTCAGTTTCTTTATTGGTTAAATGGAAAAACGAATCTTTTCTCTAAGTATCATGCGGGATCAGATAAGATAATCAATGTCAAGTGCTTTGAAAAAAGATATTTACTGTACAAATATAAAGGATTTTAAAAGCAATTAATATCCTTAATGTTTCCAGGCTATAACTCATATGCTGTCTTGGAAGACAACCAATGAAAAAGGAGGTAGCTTTAATGGGAGACATTGGTTTGTGTCTGCCAGAAGCATTCATCCGGCCATGCCTAGGGGGTTCTGAGGATGGCTTCTCAATATTCTGCCATTGCTCTGTCTCCACAGCATCATCTGAAAGTACTTGGCTGGAACTGCCCTAAGCTCTGTGCCCAAAACACTTTTTTGAGAGATATTCTTGCTTTTCTTTCCTCGTTGACAGTGACAGGAGAAAAAAAGTCTAATGGAGAGTTGTTATAGAAACACCAGGGACAAGGAAGCAACAGTTATATTGGTATGTGAACAGGCCTTTTCAGAGGTGTCTATAATCTGGAGAAACCAGATGCAGTACTCATTGCCATCATTATTGTCATCCCTAGCATAGTCACTATCATCACCTTCATCATTACCATCACCATTGCTAGCCATCGCCATCGCCATCGCCATCACCATCACCATCACCATCGCTATTGCCATCACCATCACCATCACCATCGCTAGCTATTGCCATCACCATCACCATGACCAATACCATCGCTATTGCCATCGCCATCACCATCACCATCACCATCACCATCACCATCGCTAGCTATTGCCATCACCATCACCATGACCAACACTATCACCATCGCTATTGCCATCGCCATCACCATTGCCAACACCATCCCCATCCCCATCACCATCCTTCACCACAATCATTTAAGAACAAAGGATGAACAACAACAACAACTACCATTAGTTATTGCCATCATTGTTTTCGTTTTTATTATTGTCTCCACCAGCATCACCAATTCTACCATCTTCTCTGTTCATGGTTTTAGGAACTCTATTTTATAATAACATGAGAAAGAATGATGTGGTCCAAGAAACAGAGGAACAATTTAAAGCATCAACCAATGGGACAAAAGAGAAAAATTCTGGCTTCTTTCTAAGAAGATCTGTCCAATTTTGGCTCTTGGTGAAGAGTGAGGAAAAGGACAACATAATAATTTAATTTAATACTAGAGATTTATATGAATCACTGTCTCCCCTAATCTGTAGCAACTTCTATGTCCTGTCCTGGGCTCAGTGCATACTCTTCTCAATCTCTTACATCTCCATACTGACTCAAGGTTTAGACCATGAGGATTCCCTCTTCATATAGATGATCCTAAGGTTTTGTAGGATCCTCAGTAAGCAAAGGAAGATTTAGTGATAGCCCTCAGACTCTTTAGACTTAAGAAAGGAAAATGAACCTCAAGGTGTTTAATGAAGATTTGCAACAATAAGGGTCGAAACAAAAAAGGTGGTTGGAGTTACTCCTATATTAGATGGTTGGAGTTATAGAGGCCAGAGGGAGTATATTCAAGTTAGAACATCCTTGTTCTGTCATTAGTTGTGAGGCTTTGGACAAGTCTTACAACATCTTGAATGAACTTTAGAGGTCACTTAATCCAATCTTCTATTTTTACAGATAAGGACACTGGGCTTCTGAGGAGTTTAAATGACTCTTCCCTCTAAGTTGTATTAACATTTTTTTAATGTGTAAAATGAGGAAATTGAGCAAAACAATCTTTAATGTCCTCTCCATCTCTAGTTAGCCAGAGCAAGGACATGCCTGCCATTCAACAATCATTAAGATTTTACAATTTTGACCTAAAATCCATATTTGAAGTCAGGTTCTGACTTTGGTTAATAAGCAGAAGCCTAGGGGAGGTGCTGCCCCAAACATGGCCAGTTTGGAGGAAGCTTTGGGTACTTGGTTCCTTTCTTTTGAATGAGATGTTGTGGAAAGCACCCTGACTAAAGTTAGATGAACCTGGGCTCAGATCTGATCTTTAAAAGTACTTGTGTCTTCTTGGGCAAGTCACTTAAACTCTGTAAAGTTAACCTCACTTAACATGCCTCAGTTTCCTCATCTCTAAAATGGGTTGAAGGAGCTGTTGGACTAGATGGCTTCTGATATCCTTTTCAGCTCCAAATTTATGATCCAATCCTTGGTTTAGGAAGGTCTCCAAAGAAAATCCTAGGGAGAAAGCAAGTCCAGGTAGAGTCTCTGAATGATCCTTAGTTTTAACCAGAGGGTCTCCTCCTGTCCACTGTGGCTTCCTCACTCCCTAGGTCCAATTGGAAACTGACCTGGCTTCATTACAGTGACTTGGATTCAAACCCCAAGCCCTCCTTTCTCAGGGACAAAAAGCACCCCCAAAGCTGTTAATCTCATCAACAAGAATAAACATGTCGAGCTTTGTGATCCTGATCTCCCCTGGCACACATCTCTGGAAAAAAGCATTCTGGGGAAATCATATCAGCTTCAGCCCAGGGGCTGCCCTATTCTACCACCAACATGAACAGAGAACAACCTCAGTGACATTGTTTCCTAGAACAATATTTACTCAAGAACACCTCCACTTTGTTCTCAGCTTTTACAGGACAGCCATTAAGTGCTGGTAAAACAAACACCACGTGGTCCCCTGGGGCTTCTCCCCACCTGGCACTCAAACACTGTCTCCAAAGTGCTTGCATTCTCTCCTTTTCTCCTGCTCTCCTGCCTGTTTACTTTAGGACCACATGGTAATAATAGTAATTATTATTATTTTTGGCCTCTCAGTAGGCTCTAGAGTTGGTTCTCCAGATGACTTCTCTCCCTGTAGGGAGTTTGTAACTGGCAGGTGAGGACACAGGAAAGTGCAGGGTGAAAATGACCCAAACCTAGAGTTGAGACCAGGCTGGGCCACCGACAAGCTGTGTCATCTAAGACAAATCATTTCTAGGGGGAAATGGGACTGAGGTACAGCCTTAAAGGATGGGTAGCATTTGTTCAGTCACAAAGGAATGGGTAAGGTATTCCAAGTACAGAAACAATAATGAAATAATTAGCACATATTTTATTAGTATTATTATTTTGAGTCTGGACCTTCCTATCTTGCCTAGGCTAAAGTGCTGTGACCACTTGTGGTTGTTTCCAACACAGATTAAGAAGGAGCTTTGCTTTACTCTATTTCTCACCTAAGCCAGTTTGTTCCTCCTTAGGCAACCTGATGGTTTCCTTCTCTTAGTGGTTCAAAATATTGTTGCTGAACTTCATATGGACACCTGATCTTAGACCATTGCAACTCAGAATTTCTAAGCTCAAGCTATCCATCAGCCTCTCCTTCAGGTGTGTGTAATGATAGTGTAAATTTGAAGATCTTTTCCATCCATTAATAGGCCCATGTGACCTGCTTAAGTTACATGGAAGCCTAAGAGTTTGAGTCACATAAAGCCTGTGATGGAAGGAGCTTGCTGAATGGGTGGAGCAGAGCCCAGAGGAAGTCAGTCAGAGCAGTTAGAGCTGAGGGAGAGAGAGGAAGCAGGCAGTGATCTGTGAGTGTTTGTCTGTGGGAAGGCTCTAGCAGGGGGGAAGGCTTGGGGATAGCGGTGCCCCCTACATGGTTATTGTGTATGGATTTCTCTGTTGTTATGATATATTTGGCTTTCTGGTGTTGGGATTCAGCTTTCTAGTGTTTGAATAGATATTTTGGTTCTGTCTTCCATGTGGAGAGTCTGTTATATTTTGCAATTCAGAATTACTCTTAGTCACCATAGGTGCTGTGAATATGGCATTGGCACTACAGTGTGTGCCTCCACCCCTGGCCACACACATTTCTATAAGCCTCTCTGTAGAAGGCATGAGTCTTATCTTCATTTTACAGATGAAGAAACTAAGGAACTAAGAGAGTTATGAGCAAAGAGGACAATGTAACATAATAAAAAAAAACCCAGTGATTTAGAGCTGACGTACCTGGGGAGGTAGTTGTGTTATTTAATTCCTAGTTCTGTTATTTATTACCACTGTGTCTTTATGCAAATACTTGGCTTCCTTCAAGACTCAACGCAAATCCCACCATCTATAGCTTAAATCCCACTCCTCTGTGCCCCAGGCCCAGTCCCACCTTTCCCTTGAAATAATTTGTCTTTCTTTCCCCTTCCCCAGCTGCTAACATTAATCTCTCTCAGATTGCCTTCCATGTACTCTGTATGTATTTTGTATGTGCCTAGTTAATTATATGTTGTCTCCCCCTTAGAACATGAGTGAGCTACTTGGGCCCAAGGACTGATTTTTGCCTTTCTTAGGACTTAACACAACACCTATTGTTTAGGAATCACTTAACAAATGCTTGTTAACCGACTGACATACACTCTTGGACTCAGTTTCCTCTTCTTAGGGACTTAGCTAGTTAGTAGGATAAACTAGATTTTGTAATTTATCACATAAATAATTCACTGGCTGTGTGTTGGTTTGTTGCAGGATTGCCCTCTCTAGTCCCTGGAAAAACTGAGAAACAATTGTTTTGCTTTCTTCTTCTTCTCCTGCAGCTTTTAGCCCATCCCTAAGGTCACAGTGGTTTCATCCTTTGCATGACCCTACCATCCTCCAAGTTTCCCCTCTCCAAGTATACCTACTACCTTCTCCCCCCAACATCTGATTCCAAGAAATCTGGCCTCTTAGTGTAGAAAGGCCATTCTCACTCCTATCCTGATTGATACCAGATCTGGGAAGTCAGTCCAGGTATTGAGATCTGTTTGGAGGTCATTTAAATGGAAAATCGGTTATCAGGCCATAAGAAATTGATTTTATGTAATTTTTTCCTAGGTAGGCCAGCAAACTGTTGTTATAATCTCAACTCTCTTCTAACAGTCTATGGTTCTAAAGAGAAAGGGAAGAAGCCTATGCCAGACAAGGAGCCTGGAGATTAAGTTCAACTTGGATGGGCGTCAGGGTGTGTAGAATAATACATGTCACTTCCTTCTCCGTGGTCTGATGATAGTGTTTCACTTCCCAGACAGCAGCCCAGTCCAGCCCAGCCCAATTCAGCTTAATCCAGCCATGATTAAAGACGTGTTTGTTATTAAGAAGAGGAACAAGAGAGTAAGAGTCTTGTTGCATTAGGTGGAATGGAAGATATGATATAACAGGATATTTGGAAAACCTTGTGTGCCAACCTTTCTGCCCCAGTCTCCAAAACATCTCTCCATCTGATGTCCCAAATTCCATCATTAATGATTCATTTCTTTGAGTTAAACAGATCCCTTTTCAGGTTCTTTTTTTTTTGTAATCCAAACCTCTGTGAGGAGTACCAGATAGCCCTCAGATACAACTGGATTCTAAACTTTCTGAGAGCAAAGACTATGGCTTATATCTATGATCATGGTTAGTGCTGGGACATTAGAAATAATTAGGTTTGCTCCCATTTTACAGATTTTATAGATTAAAAAACCCAGACCCAGGCAGTCTAAGTGACTTGCCCACAGTCACATAGGTAGTAAGTGGCAGAGGCTGGATTTGAACCTAGATTCTCTGATCCTAAATCCAGCATTCGTTCTTATTGTGTTCTCCAGAGTTCATACCATAAATAATATTGTTGGGGTGGTTAGGTGGTACAGTGAATAGAGCACTGGCCCCGGAGTCAGGAGGAACTGAGTTCAAATTTGGCTTCAGACACTTAACTCTTACTAGCCGTGTGACCCTGGGCAAGTCACTTAACCCCAATTGCCCTGCCTTCCCCCTCAAAAAAAAGCAAAAAAAAAAAAAGATTAAGAATATTGTTGATTGGCTATTTCATTTCCTCTGGAGGAAATAGTTAAACCTAGAGATATGGCCTAAATTGACTTTGTTCCCCTCTTTTATTTCAGTCTTTCTATCTGGATAATGGGTATTTCTAATCTTCTGTAATGGAACAGGACATGGCCAAGAGTAGTTTCTTGCCTTATCCTTGTTGGAGCTCAGATAGGCCCTTTACTGTCAGCTCTCCTGTCTACTGACAGAGACATCACCCTTGAGTCTTAGCCTTTTCTCTAATTTTTCTTCTCCAGGCAGGCTCTTTTCTCCCATCCTATCCACTGCTATCTTGGTTAGAGAGAAAATCCAAGTGCGTGCCTTGGTTTTGTTACAGTGTGAAGGAATTTTCAAATACAGATTTTGTACGACTGAAGAAAATCCCAAATATTAGCTCACATTCTTCAGTTAGCTTGACTCACGTTTTGATGGTCAGGATGGTCAGACTCAGACCTTCCTAGTCTCCAGGGAGAGGAGAGAGAGGGAACAAGTTGGCAGCCTTGACCAAGAGCTGGAAGGACATTCAAAACCCTCTAGTTCACCCAAGCCCTGACATATTAAGTAACCTGTCCAAGATGACACAAGTAGAAAGTGTCAAGACTGGGATTTGAACCAAATTCTTTGACTCCAAAAATCCAGTGATCTTTCCACAACATTGCATTCATATAATGGAATTGCACAGCACCAAAGATAGCCTTTCTTTTAACTTGCCTCTAAGCCAATTTGGAAAATTTGTGGCAAATTTCTCTTTTTATGGGAAGCAAACTAAATTTCTAAAATGCATTGAGTTCTTCATGGTTTTTTTTTGGGTGAGGACCAGAGCAATTTTTTTTTTTGATACGTAGTCACAAAATTGAATCCTAGTGCTCATGGCTTGAGGGATGCTCTGGAACCATGGTTACACATGAATTTTAATTTTTTCTACTTTGGCCTTATCAGGGGCTTGCTTAGACATTCTTAGCAGTATAATAATTAACAGTGGGCACCCAGGCATCTTTATCATCTAGTTATTTGGTGTGTGAAATAGGCAAAATAACTCATCCCTCTTCCTTGGAGATGCACCCTAGCAAGACATGTTACCTGGAAGGAGGAGGTAGCTTTCTATTAGGAATAGGGAAGGACACCCTTTTGAAAACTGACTTATCCCTTGGAAAATAATGCAATACCTCCACTGACCTTCAGATCTGGTAGCACTTGGAATGGCAAAGATAAGGTATTGTCTCATATTCTCCAGACTTGCCAAAGAGCATGTCCAGAACCTAGCATATGATTTCACTTGACTAGAAGTAGTAGCCAGGACTTTTAGACACGGGTTTTCTGAGGTCTTTCTCTTGGCGATACTTTCCTCTCTCTGTCTCTGTCTCTTTGTCTCTGTCTCTCTCATTCTCTTCCACCCTTTTCCTGGTAGTCCAAAGAGAACTCTTTGATCTTCTACTTTTAGATAATTACATGGTAAGCCCTACTGGACCTAGGATAGGCATTGCTTGTTGAACTATTCCCATCATTCTTTCAGGAAAAAAATGCATGCCTCATTTTTCTAGCATAACTGTTATGATTTTTATTTTTATTGAATAGGAATCATTTTTAATGTATTTGTTTATGCTGTGATAGGAATTTCTCACTATAGTCCATGCATAGTGGGCATTAATGCCTGGATTATCTGCCTGAGTCAGGTTCAACTACTAGAGGATATTTTTTCCATGGGAAATGAAGCAAGAAAGTAAAAATAACAGATACATCTTCATATATAAGCTCACATATATGAGCTCTGATTTAATAAAGATTATATAGCATTTCTAAGGCACCTGGGACATAGTGAAAGAGAAAAGGAAAAAGAGAAGAGAAAAACATATATATATATAGCCTTGCATCTAGTAAAGGGCTCAGTTATTCAATACTTAAGGTATTGGTTCTGTAAGAAGGAAGATGCTGCCTTGCGATGATTATCTGTCTCTGCAAAGCTTTCTCCTGTTATTCCTAGGTGGGTATCGGGAAAAACTTAGCACCGTGTATCTTTTCCTGCTCACATGGAACCTCTCAGTTGGAGAAGAGAGAGAGAAGGAAGAGAGAAGAGGGACACTTACTCAGACTACCTTATGGTACACTCTTAAAAAGAAGGCAGTTGACTCATCTTTGTCTCCATTTACATTTCTCTCCTCTCTTCTTTCTTTCTCTCTTGCTCCAGTTTTTTCTTTCCTTTTTATTCCTGTCTTCTCTATCTTTCTCTTCTCTTTTTCCTTTTCTCTTTCACTATGTCCCAAGTGCCTTGGAAATGCTATATAATCTTTATTAAATCAGAGCTCAGTACTTCACTAATTTTTAAAAAAAATAATTAGGACAGGGTCTGGGCTAAAGCTCACTTTTATGTTATTTATAAGGAATGAATTGTCTAATCAAATAAACAGTGTGAATATAAGATGGCTTGGGGAATGTTTAACCAGCTTAAAAGAACACACAGTCAAGTACTAGAGTCAAGGACTTTAGAAGCATCATTCACATACAAAAATAATTGATTTTCTGAATTAAAGCTCACTCTTATCTGTTCATTAAAGTAGGTCCCCTAAGGACCTCTACTAGGCAATGTTTTATTAGCCTTGAGTTGTTATATATGTTGTTGTTTAATTGTTTCACTTACATCTACTCTTTGTGATTCCATTTGTGGCTTTCTTCACAAAGGTACTGGAGTAGTTTTCCATTTCCTTATTCAGCTCATTTGACAGATGAGGAAACTGAGGCAAACAGGGTTAAGTGACTTGCCCAAGGTCGCATAGGTAGCGAGTGTCTGAGGCTGGATTTGAACTCATGAAGATGAGTCTTTCTTACTCCAGGCCCTTGCAATCCATCCCACTGCTACACCTCCTCCCCCCATATAGTTCTACCCATAGTATGTCTCATTTTATACATGCATGTACATACCACCAGTCCAAATAGGAAGAGATCGCAGCAATCACCCAGCCCTCTATCTACTGTGCCACCTAGCTGCCCCATTTGTTATACATACATATGTTACATATAATAAATCACATTCCTTCAACAATGGATTTTTTTGGAGGGGGGAGGTAGGGCAATTGGGGTTAAGTGACTTACCCAAGGTCACAGAGCTAGTGTCAAGCGTCTGAGGCTGGATTTGAACTTAGGTCCTCCTGACTCCAGGGCCGGTGCTCTATTCATTGTA
Organism: Pseudocheirus occidentalis; assembly: GCA_028646575.1. Lineage (NCBI taxonomy): Eukaryota > Metazoa > Chordata > Mammalia > Diprotodontia > Pseudocheiridae > Pseudocheirus > Pseudocheirus occidentalis. The sequence continues at coordinate 124,365,290 of CM053598.1, forward strand.
CGACCTATCTGCCCCCAACAATGGATTTTGTTGTTAAATGCAGTGGGGCTCCACTCTGTTTGCAGGATAGAATGGGAAAGGAGGAACAGTTACAATTGGCACTTTCTAATAATCCACTGTCTGCTAAACGCTGCACGGGTTTCAGTCCTGATTTCTATATCCCCTCCATTTTCCTTCTCACCTGACTGCTCTACCACCCTTTCTGCCTCCTCTTTTCTTGGTACTCTAAAGACAGTACAACCAAAATTTAATTCACGGAACCCCTGCTTTGTGCTTAGATCTCTGTCCGCTAGGCGTTACAGGGGATGATGGAGGAGTAAAAAATATAGTGCACACTCTCAAGCATTTTGCAGTCTAGGTGGGAAGCAGAGACTTCGTGTGTATTCGATACTTTAGTGAATCTCATAGCTACCGGTACAAGTTGACCTCATTTAAGGCGTCTCAGCCTGTGTTACTCCTGGCCACGTTGTCCCAGGATCCCCTACAAGCAGCCTACTCAACAGAGCTGTAGCTAGCGATGTTGGCCCCCAAGGCAAGCAGCATGAAACATACCTAGAGCAAGAATAAAAATGTACCCTCAAAACAACTTTGGGGAGCTAGGTGGCGCCATAGTTCACAGAGCATCAGACCCGGAGTCAGGAAGACTCACTTTCCTGAGTTCAAATCTGGCCTCAGGTGTTTACTAGCTGTGTGACCCTGGGCAAATCACTTAACCTCAGGTTCCTCAACTATAAAATGAAAGGTAAAAATGCTTTCTATTATCAAGGAACTCAGTCTAATTGAGGAGACATGTGAGCAACTGTATACAAACAAGATAAACTGGATACAGTATCACAGAGAAGCCATTGAGAGGGATTGGGAAAGTCTTCTTGGAGAAGGTGGGACTTTAGGGGGGACCTGAAGGATGCAAGGGAAGCCAGAAGGTAGAGATGGGGAGGGAGAGAGGTTCAGGTATGGAGGAAAGCCAGTAATGATGCTCAGAATTGGGAGACGTCTTGTCCAAAGAACAACAAGGAGGCCAGTCACTGGATTGTAGAGTAAGTAAGAGGGGAGATGTAAGGTAATTGGAAAGGGAGGAAGAGAGCAGGTTTTGGAAGACTTTAAAAGCCAAAGGGGGGATTTTACATGGGATCCTGGAGGTCATAAGAGACAACTTATATTTATGGAATAGCACTTTAGGGAGATTGTTTTGCTAGATGAGTGGAGGATGGATTGGAATGGGAGAGATAAGGCAGGAAGACCAATCAGAAGCTATGGGGGCACGAGGTGATGAGGGACATCATCAGAGTGCTGCATTGTCAGAGAAGAGAAGGGAATATGGGCAAGAGATGCTGGCAAATTAGAAAAAATTGACAAGATTGAAAAAAAATTGACACAAAATTGACAATTGGCAACAGGGTAGATATAGGGGTGAGAGATAGGAAGGAGTTGGGAATGACCCCTAGGTTTGGAGCCAGGGCAGTTGGGAGGATGGTGATGCCCTTGACACCTTGGAAAGTTTGGAAGGGGGTTGGGTTGCTGGAGGATGGTAAAGGGGTCAGTATTGAGCAGGTGGAGTTAAGATGTCTCTAGGACATACACTTCAACTAAAAGGCAGTTGGAGATGTAAGACTGGAGGTTAGTGGAGAGATTAGGGATGGATAAATATATCTGGAAGTCATCTATATACGGGTGATAATTGAGTCCTGGGGGACCCATAAGTTCAGCTCTCTGCGTCATGGTGCGTCTTTCTGTGGTGTCTGATTGACACTGGCATGCTGTATGTGTTATTCTAATCTCTCCAAATTTGCCTAGAAGCTTCCTGAGGGCAGGGGCTATGTTTTCTTCTATCCTGTCTTTCACATTGCCTAGCATGGGCTGAGAGGCTAGAAGTCATTCAAGGAATGCTCAATGAATGATGGATTGTGTGGTGGCTACTGGGTGGTGGTAGGGATGGAGCAGGGTGTGCTAATGAATCAATCAGCCCTGCCAGAAGCAGTCATCACCTCTGGACTCTGCAGAGGACACACACATGCTGTTCTGCTGCCTGCCAAGAGTTATTGGCCTAACAGGCAGCCAGCCACCCACACGTGGCTTGGTTCATACTAACCTGTGAAGCATGCAGGGGACAAAGTGGCTGCGCCCCCCAGCCATCCTGCAGCAGCAGCAGCCATAGCCGCAGCCACAGCTGCTGCAGCGGCCACAGCAGCAGCAGCAGCAGCAGCCAGCCTGGGAGCTGCCCCAGTGCCTCTCAGCCAAGAGCATCAGCCTCCCATAACCTTCTCAGGCTGTTGACTTAGTGTTGGGGGTGGGGAGAATTGGCCGCCAGTGGAAGGCTGGGATGCAATGAAAAACGTGGCCTTTCAACATTCCTAGGGTTAAAAGAACACCCCCTGCTTTCTCATCTGAAAGGCACTTTGGCTCCCGCTGCGATGAAATGTTTCGGGAATCCCTCTGATGTCCCTGCCATGGAACTGAACCGGTTTTTGGTTCCAAAACATTTATGGCTTAATGGGAGAGACACAGTGGTTGACCACACAGTGAGAATGCAAGCATGAGTCAAAAGGAGAGGAGAGGCAGAGAAACAGCCATGATTGTTGATATAGCTTGTGAGAGCCAGGGAAGAGATGGAGATGGGACTAATAATAGTAATCCTTGGAATTTCAACGGCACCTTACAATTTCCAAGGCACTGTGCTAGAGTTTCTGTTATCAGATTAGTTTCTGTTATTGGATTATGTCCTCATAATAACCAGGAGAGGTAGGTTTTAGAATCAATTAATCAAGCAGTCCACAAACATTTACTTAGCACCTACTATGTACTGAGCATTGTGCTAGGCACTGGGGAAACAAGACAAAAGATGAATAAGTCTTTGGTCTCAAGGAATTTACTTTCTATGAAGGTATTTTGTGCTTGTCAGTGGGCTCCTTTGACAGTCTGGTGAAGCCTATGGACCCCTTTTGAGAATGTTTTTACATTTTTTTTAAATTTTAAAATATTTAAAATATTTAAATGTTTTTAAATGCACAAAATAAAATATATAGGATTGCCAAGGAAGTTATAATTTTTAAAAATGACAAGTTCAAGGAGCCTGGATTTAGTACCCTTAGATCAAAAGAATATAGCACATATACAGATAAGTAAATATGGGATGTAGAACAAAAAATTACCCAGAGATCAGGGAGTGGGCACTAAAAGCTGAGGGAATGAAGGAAGGTCCCTTGAAGGAGGATGCATTTGACGTGAGCCTTGAAGGAAGATTGGAGTTTGGAGACAGTGTTGAGGAAGAGAACATTTCAAGCATGGAGGACAGGCAGCGTGTGCTAAGGCCCAGATGGAATGTGTTGTAGGGGAACAGAAGCAGGCCAGTTTGGCTGGAGTGTAGAGTACATGAGGGGAATTAATGTGCAATTAGCCGGGAAAGACAGGCTGGAGCCAAAGTGTGAAGGGTCTGAAATGCTAAACGGATAAATTTGTATTTTATCCTAGAGACAATGGGGAGTCATTGAAGCTTCTTCAGCAGCAGAGTGTGGTCAAGCTTACACTTTGTGAACAACAATTTGGCGGCTGTGTATGGAGGATAGACTGGAGAAAGGAGGGACTGGATATAGGAAGGTGCTGTGGCAGTGGTTCAGGCCCAGGCTAAGGTGCTTATGGTTTGAAGATCTAGAGGAGAACAGGAATGAGAGATGTTAAGGAGGTGGGATTGATAAGAGTCAACAACTTTTGTTAGATGTGGGGTGAAGGGTGTTGTAACTGAGGGCAAAGATGAGGTTTTGACTATGAGCCTGGGAGACCAGAAGAATGGTGATGCCCTCTACAGAGAGCGGAAAGAGGAGGCTTAGAGAGAAAGATCATGAGTCCTGTTTTGGACATGTTGAGTTTGAGATACTTATGGAGCATCCATTTGGAGCATCCAGTTAGATCCAGTTGGAGATGTCTACCAAGCAATGAGAGATGAAGAAGAACTTAGGACCAAGATAAGATGGAGACTGGATTTGTAGATTTCAGCAATTTGCATAGAGATGATTGTTGAATCCAATTGAGCATAAAAAGTCACTGAGATTGTGTGTAGAGATAAGAGAGGGCTGAGGTAAAAAATCTGAGGTATACCTGGGTAGAGGGGGTAGGAAATGAAGGATCATCCTACAGAGAGAAGAATCTAGAAGGATCAGTGGTGTGAAAACCAGGGAGGAGACATTATTCTGAGGGAGAGGGTGATCAAGGACTATAAAAATATTTAGGAGAATGAGGACTGAGAAACTCTTTAAGGAAGAACCAGGTTTCTGTGATTGCAAGAAGGAATAAGGAACATGAGATTTTTTTGATCATTTCAGTCACGCCCAATTGTCTGTGACCCCATTTGGGGTTTTCTTGGCAAAGATACTGGAATGATTTGCCATTTCCTTCTCCAGCTCATTTGACTGAGAATGAAACTGAAACAAGCCCAGTTAAATGACTTGCCCAGGGTCACACAGCTAGTAAGCATCTAAGGCCAGATTCGAACTCAGGAAGATGAGTCTTCCTGACTCCAGGCTGGGAAATCCATCCATTGTGCCACCTAGTGTCCCTGAGAGAAGAGGTCTAACATGAAGGGCAGATTACTAGTAATAGAACAAGGGTTCTCCAAGGCTCTATGGAAGGGGATGGTAGAGTTGGATAGGGACTGAGAAGAACAGAGTAGTAGATTGTCATGACCTTTCTAGTAGCAGCTATAATTTTGATTTGGTTGTCATTTCTTGAGCTAGGAGTGGAAAGTACTGCGTAGTGGTGATGGAAGACAGGATGGCAAATGGGAGGCAGGCAGCAGGGCTGATGCCCTTGGAGTCCCTCTGGAATGACTGGATGGGATGAAATCCTGTCTGGGCTTGATGTAAAATTTGACTTACTCTTTAGTCAACAGCTAGGCCATCTGGGCCCCAGGAAAAATCCTTCGAAGCATACACTAAGCACCACATTATGTATTATCTCATTGTTCTCTAATTTTTTCATGCTTTCAAGTCATGTCTATAAGCATTTATTAAGCACTTTCTATTTACCTGGCACTATTCTCCTTCTGACTCCAGGGCCAATGGTTTATCCACTTGTACCACCCAACTCTGCCTCCCTCCTTTTTAGAAACCACACATGACTATTTATTTTGTACAGGCATCTGCAGGTATGTTAAGTGCTAAGAATACAAAAAAAGGAAAATAGAGTTCCTGCTCTATAAGGAGCTTACAATCTAATGGGTGGAAGAGAACATGCAAACAATTATGTACAAACAAGATATACACAGAAAACTGAACATTCCATTGGACTCTTCGTGACCCCATTTGGGGTTTTCTGGGTAAAGATACTGAAGCGGTTTTGCCATTTCCTTTTCCAGCTCACCTGAGAGATGAGGAAACTGAGGCAAACAGGGCTAAGTGACTTGCCCAGGGTCATACAGTGAGCAAGTATCTGAGGCTGGATTTGAACTTAGTAAGAAAAATCTTCCTGAATCCAGGCTGGGCTCTCTATCTACTGCAACATCTAGCTACCCTATATACACATTTATTGGAGACAATCTCCAAAGACACTAAGATTAAGAAAGACTGGGAAAGATTTCTTGCAGAAGGTGAAATTTTAGCTGAGACTTAAAGGAAACCTGGGAAACAAAGAGGCTGAGAGGGAAGAAGGGAATTCCAGTTGTAGAATATGCTCAGAGTGGGGAGATGGAGTGTCTTGTTCGAGCCAACAGCAAAGACACCAACGTCACTGAGTCTTTGTTGGCAAAGAACTGTGTCTAGGATAACACTTTGCACAGGTTACAGGTGCTCTGTTATTGTTAGCTGGTCAATTGATTGATCATAAATAGCCTAAACGCATACTCTCTGAGGTGTACCCCAACCAGATTGAGGGCTATGAAACAGCTGTGGTTAGTTGGGGAAGGCTTCCTGGCAGAGATGGGTTTTGGCCTGAATGTCAGAGAGGAGGTAGACAGGTGGCTGTGGCATCTGGATGAGGCAGGAGTGGGTTGAATGAGGGATCAGAAGGAAGACTGTGGGTATGACTTGGTTAGGGGAAGGAGGGACGGATAGAGCAGGCTTGCATGGCTAGCATAGAAGTTGTGCAGAGAACACTAGTTATTATAACTAGTACGAGTCAATAAGCACTTTGAGGCTTGCAAAGTGCCTTATATACATGGTCTCATTCGATTCTGTTACAAAAAGTAAAGTAAGAAGGAGATGAGAAGGGGATTTGACTCCTAGACACTGGAACAGGGCCCAGTACAGGTTAAATTGTGAATAGGGCAGAGTTTCTCTTTGTACTTTGGTTCATCCTCCTCTCTTGCTCTAATGGGCTCTTTTAGGCAATCCATGACCTCATTCTCTATTCGTTATCTCAGGAGAAGCTGTGATATCAGTGTTTTATACTTTTATATGGATTTAAGACACTTGGTTTTCCTTTTCAGGGGAATTTGCATTTTAAATCTCCTTTCCAAAGGAGAGATGAAAGCTTCTGTCCCCCCAGTAAAAGAATTTTGACAACAGGCCATAGGTTAGTGGGGAAAAGGCAGGGGTTTAGATTTTTTTTTAAGACCCTGTTAATGCAAAGGAATCTTTAATTTTTGAATGTCAGTTATCATGTTTTTGGAGGGAGAGATATTTGTTTCCCTGGGCTCCTCTATAAATCTGTCCCCACTAAAGACCGCTGGGCCTATAACTTATGTTAGGGAAGCAAGGTGTTCATAAAGTTGGGACAGCAGCTGGAGAACTTCCAAGTTTGTCCTCATTAGTGACCACTATGTCTGTAGAACACACCTATGTTTTTGTGAGGAAGAACAGGGCACAGGACACTGGAGTCCTAAGGCCCCCAAGAAGGAAGCTGAAGATATACTCCACAGAAATTAGTTGATGGTTTCTGATCACAAAACTGTGGAAACTGAGTTGGAATTGGCCCAAAGTTCCCTCTGCCATATTCCCAACAAGTGGTGATCCAGCCCTCTCATGAAGCCCTTTGATTGGTGAAGGAGACCCTCTACCCTCTCAGGCAGTCCTGCTCCAGTTTCAGTTTCTCTATGGAAGATTTCCTTATGTGCAAGGAAAGAAAGGAAAGAGGTATCTATTAAACTTCTGCTATGTGCCAGGCTGGGGTAGGTGCTTTACAAATACATCATTTATTTCTCACCATGATCCTGGGATATAGGTGCTATTTTATTCCCATTTTGTGGTTGAGGAAACTGAAGCAAACAGATGAAGTGACTTGTCACACAGTTAGAGGGTGCAGGTCTTCTTGACTCCAGGGCTGGTGCTTCATCCATTGCACCCACTAAGGTGAGGCTTTACTTTTCTTCTTTCACCCATCACTTCTAGTTGTGTCTCTTGGCGCTCAACAGAAGATGCCCAATTTCCCTTCCACTTGAAGACTTGAAGATAGCTATCATGAACCCTTTTTTTTTTTGCCTTTTTTTTTGAAAGGGAGAAGGAAGAGCAATTGGGATTAAGTGACTTCCCCAAGGTCACACTGCTAGTTTTGTGTTAAGTGTCTGAGGCCAAATTTGAACTCAGGTCCTCCAGACTCCAGGGCTGGTGCTCTATTCACTGCAACACCTAGCCGCCCCTATCATGAACCTTTTCAGCCCTCATTTCTCTGGGCTAAACATTCATAGCTGCTTGATCTTCATATTGTCGGGTCTCTTGTTCCCTCAGTGTCTTGGTCTCTCTCCTCTGGCCTCACTCCAGTTTGTCAACATTCTTCCTAAAATGTGCCTGTGTTTTAAAAGATTCTTTCTTCTTCTCATTTATTCATTGATCTGTCTTCCTGAGGAAAGAGAGTGTCAGATCCTGGGACCAGGAGAGTAGAGCTGTGCAGTGATCCCTTGTCTGGGCCTGCCCTCTAGGCCTCCTGCCCCTTCTGCCCATCCTCCTGGAAATGACACAAAGGTTGTGCCAAGAGGGATGGTGGGACTTAGAGCCAGATTGCCGGCAGCTTTAGTCCATGAGATGTCAGTGTGGTACCAGGATTTCCAGACTGGTCAGAAGGGACTGATAGAGCAGACAGAGAAAAGTAGAACTGAGCACAGTAGGACAGATGGCATGGTGTGGGAGAAACATCCGGAGTCTTCAGAAGATTTAGGTTAAAAGACCTGTTCTGTAACTTAATACTTATTTGATCTTGATGAATCATTTAAACTCTCTGACTCTCTGTTTCCTTATCTGTAAAATAAGGGGTTTCAACAGGAAAAATTTGTACACAATCACAGACACATTGTATGTGTGATGACCAGCTTTGATGAATTGTACTCTTCTCAGCAACGCACAGTTCTAAGACAACTCTACAAGTCTCAGGATGGAAGGAGATGTCTACATTCAGAGAAAGATCTAGAAAGACCAGAGTTTAAATGGAGACTGAAGCAATCTACATGCAATTGTTCTTTTTCATGTTTGGTTTTCTTTCTTTTTTCCCACTGTTCGTTCCATTAATTACAACCCTTCTGTACAACCAGACTAATGTCCAATTTGAAAATATTTGCAGATCCAATACTTGATTGCATGCCGCCATGTGGGGGTGGGGCAGAGGGAGGGGAGAAAATTTGAAACTCAAGAGATTATAGAACTGAATCTTGTAAACTAAAAGTAAATAAACAAATCAAATTTTAAGAAAATAAAGGTTCAAGTAGTTAATCTGTTAACTATAGATCTAATGCTCCCAAGACTTCCAGACTATACTAGCCACAATTTGTCTCTAGGAGCAGAGGTTGTATGATTCCCCACAGGGTGCCATTGGCTTGGTGGCCATTTCGGAGATGGCTGAGGTCAGCTAAGGCATGGTCACCAGCTGGCTTATGGTAAGGGAGTATATTGTTCTGTTGATGGTCACATGAGATCTCCTCCAGTCCATCCAGCCATCCACCAGGAAACCAGAGTCTATGCAGACATCTGACCATCTGCCCTGCTGCTGCTCTCCTTTCCCCACCTGGAACAGCCATCCCTCTAGAGCTGACCTCCAAAGACCATCCTCCTTCCTGTTCCTCCCTTCAGGGGAGTTAATCTGATGAATGGGAACTCTGCCTTGAGACTGAGCTGACCCTGTTTGTTGAGTGATGGAGTGAGATGTAACGTGCTGTATCTAGTCAGCCTCGGAGAACAGTAATCAAATCAAAGTTACCAGTGTTAATGGTAAGGAGATGATCCTTGTTATACAATTACACAATCCCTGTGCTTCTTAGACCAAAATTCCTGTCAGTAGTCATCACTCTCTCATATATGTGACTTCTCCAAGATCAGAATGTAATCTCTGTAAGAGCAGATTGTTACACTTTTGTACTTGAATCTCTAGGGCCCAGCACGAAGCCTGTCCCACAATAGTTGCTTAATAAATGTTTTTTCACTTACTCCTTTATTCCTACCTAGGGGAAGGGGCTGATTTGTATCAGGTGATTGATGTGATGTAGCTTCTTATTTGGGCTGGTGGTATGTACCATAAAAAGAGGCATCTACGGCTGGCACCATATGGAGCAGCTATGTGGTGCGGTGGAGTAGAACGGCCTGGAGTCAGGAAGATTCATCTTCCTGCATTCAAATCTGGCCTCAGGCACTTACTAACCATGTGACCCTGGGCAAGTCACTTAATCCTGTTTGCCTCAGTTTCCTCATCTGTCAAATGAACTGGAGAAGGAAATGACAAACCACTTGAGTATCTCGGATAAGAAAATCCCAAATGGGGTCATGAAGAGTTAGACAGAACTAAAAACAGTTGAACAATAACAATAATGACTGACACCTCTGTGAGTACTGAGGGAGTATAGATTCCTAGACTTTGGTAAACAAATCTAATTTTTAAGTATGGCCTTGCCACTTTCAGTCTGTATGGCCCAGAAACAATGTCTTCCAAGTGGCATTTGGATGTCATCCGGGACTGTATGCAGACTGGAATCATATGACAAGAAATCCGCCTGATGATGTCTATATTTATATATGGACTTGTCATAAGTTTCTTTTTTTTCTTTTTTAATAGTTTTTTATTTTTTCCAATTACATGTCAAGACAATTTTTAGCATTCATTTTTACAAGATTTTGAGTTCTAAATTTTTCTCCCTCTCTCCCTCTCCTCTTCCTAAAATGGGAGGCAATTTAATATAGGTTATACATGTGCTATCATGTCAAACATATTTCCGTATTAATCACAGTCACGAAAGGAGAAACAGATCAAAAGGGAAAAAAACACAAAAAAGAACAGAATCAGTGAAAAAGTATGCTTCGATCTGCTTTCAGAGTCCATCAGTTCTTTATCTGGATGTGGATAACATCTTCAGTCATGAGTCCTTTGTACTTGTTTTGGATCCCTCTGTTTCTGAGAAGAGCTGAGTCGTTCATAGCTGATCACCCTACAATGTTGCCAATACCATGTACAATATTTTCCTGGTTCTGCTCATTTCCGTCATAAGCTTCTTAAGAATAGGAATTTTAATTTTGTTCTTGAATCTCCATTGTCTAGAACAAAGTAGATGCCTAATGAATACTTGATTGATTGATGTTGGGCAAGTTACTTAACCTCCCTGACCTCCTTTACCTCCTCTGTAAAATGAGGGGGTTGGACTGGGTGACTTCTGACATCCCTTATAGCCCTAGTTCTCTGAACCTCAGATTTTATGACCTCAGTCTAAAAAAAAATAGAATGACTACTTCCCAAACCATAGCCCTGGGAAAAGCAAAATATGAGCTTTTTATTGAAAACTTTGAATTTGGGGGGGAGGAGGAAGGGCAAGGAAGAAGGGCTATATAGAAGAAAAGTAGGTAGGCACTGTTCACCTATAGAAGAAAGTGCCTGATCTTATGAACTATGAGGAGACAGAAAGAATGAAAGTAAATAGAATGAGAATTAGTAAACTTTTTGTCCCTCTGGGTTCAAGAAAGCTAAGCAATGCCTGAGGCTTCAGGCTAGTTATAGGCACAGGCAGTTGCTTATGATTTGAGTGCAGCTGGAAAGGACCCCTCATCTTCAACTTTTCCTCTCCCACTACTTGCAGCTCATCAATGATGCCTGAAATTCAATCAATAGAGATTTTTTGCTTTTGACTTAAGGTTTTGTCTGTTAAAATTCGTATTCCCTCAGAAGGGCTAGTATAAGAAGCCTATATCCATATATCCACATCTTCTTCTTCTTCTTCTTCTTCTCCTCCTCCTCCTCCTCCTCTACCTCCTCCTCCTCCTCTTCCTCCTCCTCTTCCTTTTCCTCTTCCTCCTCCTCCTCCTCTTGCTCTTCCTCCTCCTCTTCCCCCTTCTCCTCCTCTTCCTCTTCCTCTTCCTCCTCCTTCTCCTCCTCCTCTTCCTCTTCTTTCCCCTCCTCCTCTTCCTCTTCTTTCTTTGCCTTCTTTTCTTCTTTTCTCCTCCTCTTTCTTCATCTCCTCCTCCTTCTCTTCCTCCTGCTCCTCCTCCTCCTTCTCCTCCTCCTTCTTTTCCTCTTCCTCCTTCTTCCATATCCATACCTTGTTATGAAGTTTATCAAGTTATTTGCTGAGAACAGGTTTAGACGTGAGGGGGGAGAGATATCCAGGGGCTGAAGGCACTAGTTACAGCTCTGACACTGGTAATTGCTTCGTGTCTATGTTGTATTCTTCCCCCTCCATTCCCATTCCCAGTAGAATAGAAGCTCTTTGAGGGAAGGGTTTGGACCTTTTTTCATCTGTACACTTCCAGCTCCTACCACAGTGACTTGTACATAGTAGGAGCTTTATACATTCCCTCTGCGCCCCCCCCCCCAGTGAATTGAATCAAAGTGTTAGTCATTCCTTTATTTAAAAAAAACTCATGGCAGCTAGGTGGCACAGTGAATAGAACACTGGCCCTGGAATCAGAAGGATCTGAGTTCAAATCTGGCCTCAGACACTTAACACTTACTAGCTGTGTGACTTTGGGCAAGTCACTCAACTCCAATTACCCTAATTCCCCCCCCCCCAAAAAAAGCTGAACAAGTTCTCACTGCAGTAAATGCAAAATATGCCACTATGCATTAGAGTATATATAGACAAAGAAGAAACAGTCCTGACCCTCACAGAAATTGCCCTCTAGTGAGGAGGAAGTCAAACAAATCTGTTTTCTCTCATTGTTTCATTTTTTTTTAATGTGTAGGATATGTGAGGTAAGACAGCTTCATTGCTCTGTTTTAAATTAAAATGCAAGAATGACAAGAACAACACAAGAAACTGATAGTCATTCATACCTTAGAGTGACTAAATGCTATGGGAATTAGAAGAAGAGATCGATCACTTGAAGCTGAGAGTAGAGCAGGTGTCATTTAGATAACTTGGTCTTAAAATATGGGTAGGATTTTGACTGAAAGGTGGGATTTGGGAGAGTGGCATTCCAGGCAAAAAAAGTAGTATCATCCAAGGCAAAAACCTTGAGCATAAGACATGTTTGTCATATTGACTGTAGTTCAATTTCTTTGTTTCATGGGATACGTGATGACAAGATAGTGATAATAGTTTGGGATGAAATCATGGAAGACCATGAGTATCAAGCTAAGAAATTTGGACCAGAAGCCTGGTGTTCCACTAAACACTTACTGAAGACTAAAAGAATTAAGGGAAAAGATGAAGGAAAAACAGAAGTCTTTATTAGATCATGGTAGAAAGATAAGTCAACTAAGAGTCAAGAATGAACCAATCTCGGAGTCAGAAGGGACTCTTGAGTATCTCAGCCTAAGTAATGCCTCCTACTAGTAGTCTCTACCTACACTCCAATTCGGCTGAGACATGATGGATATCTGTAAGTGCTTGAAGGGTTGGCACGTAGAAGAGAGATTTGACTATCTACTGGGCTCTAGAGGAAAGAACAAGTGTTAATAAGTGCAAGATATAGATTTTGGTTCTATATAAGAAAAAAATGAACCAAACAACACTAACAATTGGATTTGTCCCAAAGTGGAAGGGTCTGTTTCTGAATTCAGTGGCTTCCCCATCAGTGGAGGCTGAATATCTACCTGCCAGGGTTGCTGTAGAGGCGATTCCTAATCAAGTAGAGTGGAGCTAGATGATCTCTAAGGTTTCATCAAACTCTTTGTTTCTGTGAGCAGGAAATCTCCCACTCGGTTCTTACCTGATAATAGCTTTATCTATTATTGCACATCTTTCCCCCTCCAATTAGATAATAGACTTCTTATAAGGCAAGAACTTTGTCTCATACATATTCATAACCCTCCCAGGGTTCTCTGCACATGGTAGGCACTCAATAAATATTTGTTAATTGACTACAGCCTGAATCCCATTATAACAAATCTCATTACTAAAAAGTATGAGTATAAGTGAGCCTTGATAAACATTGGATATTCAGAGGCATTCTGTCTCTGTCACTTACTTCCTGTATGATCATAGGATCATAATTTAGAACTAAAAGGGACTAGAAAAGCCATCAAGTTCAGCCCATTCTTGTTATAGCTGAGGAAGCCAAAGCACAGCAAGGTTAAGTGGATTACCTAAAGTCACACTGGTAGAAACACTGGTGGAATTTGAATATTCTGATTCCAATTCAAGTGATTTTCCCACTGTACCATAAATTACTGAACCTTAGTGCATCCCAGTTCCCTCATCTGGAATGTAATAGTATGAAGGTGGTAGCAGGGTTGTTTGATTTGCTAAAAATAGTTTGGACCACAGATAGTGGTAATTCTCATTTATCTCAACATCCCACCTATGTGCAACCCCTCCCTCACATTCTTTATGACTGGAACAATTCTCAGATATTTCTCCTATCTTCCCAACCACTTGTCATGTCTATTCATTTTCTCCCCATAAAGCTGTATCAACCAAACCTCTGTGGAGGGGTCCTTACCCTAGTAAGCAGTTTAAATTGATTCACTAAAAAGGCAATAAAGGCTGAATAAAGACATATGTATCTCAAAAGCAGCACCTGTCCCAGGTCTTCTGGATGACCAGGACAGAGCCTCACTCTCACTGGCTTCTATAACAGCATGAAAGAAATAGAAAGTTCTATGTTACCGCAAAACTCCCAGCTCCTGTAGGGTGCAGGGAAGGGGTAGTTTTAGTTGTTTGTATGACAGCTCACAGTGGCTAGAAGCTGGAATTTCCTTCCATGGCCCAAATGGCTTCAGAGACCTCAATTATTTTCTCCACAAGCTCTTGCTCATTGGTTTGGGTGGCCAGGAATGCTTGTGACTCTGGAACCACATGAAGGTCCAACTTATGCTCTGATTGACTAAGAAGCAGTAGTGGCAGGGATTTGGGAGGGTGACATGCTAGGCAAAGAGAGTGAAAGTCACATGCCTGGTGTTCACTATGGTTCAGTTTCTTTACACCCTGGGTTGTACATAGGAAAGCAGTGAAAAGGGTAGCTTCTGATGAAATCATGGCAGGTCTTGAGGGTCATGCTAAGAAACATGCTTTTCTGCTAAATACTTAACCAAAGATGAAATACTTTTCTTAAAGGAAAATATAGGTAAAAGAAAGCACATCCCTATTAGACCAGAGAAAACATGTCCATGCCAGTGACCTTCTTGCTGTGCTTCTCCTCAGTCCTTTGAGGTTATCTCCTTTGAAGATAACCTTCAAAGACCAGGTACTCAGTGACATCTGTGAATTGTCCCTCAGAGGTCCTCATGTGCTCTCTACTCCAAAGCTTCATGGGAGATATAGTCCATGGGGGAAAGTAGACAAGTCTCCAGAAAGTCAGTTATAGGACAATAAAAGAAGGATAACACCTGAGTGGCTTAGCTTTGCATTAGAGCTGGAAGGGACATTAGAAACCCTGCAGTTGTTGTTAGGAAAGCATTCTGCAAACATGAAAGCAGTGTGCAAATGTGTGAATTGTCTGGGGCCAACGTAGTAATAATAATAGTGATTATTATACAATATATGTGGCACTATATATATATATACACACATATATATGGCACTATATATAAATATAGTGCCTTAAGTTTTGCAAAGCATTTAAATCCATGTCTCATATGATCCTCATGAAAATCCTATGAAATAACTTCTTTATCATCTCCATTTTACAGATGAAGAAACTAAGACTGAGAGAGTTAAGTGACTTTTTCCACAGTTCTACCTACATGTCTGAAGTAGGATTTAAATCCAGAGTTTCCTGAATAGTCACTTTACCCACTAGGTTACCTAGCTACTTCTTGACAATTAGAGTTCCTGCTCTTTGGCTGCCACTGTCAACAGACCTCTTTTATTGTAGCCATATATGGGTTAAATCCAGTAGCTAGGTGACATAGTAGATAAAGTGCTGGATAGATAGCTGTGTGATCTTGGGTAAGTCACTTACCCGTTTGCCTCAGTTTGCTCATCTGTAAAATCACCTGAAGAAGCAAATGGCGATATCTAATATCTTTGCCAAGAAAGTCTCAAATGGAGTCTTAAAGAATTGGATGTGAGTTCAAAGAAACAGTCAGTCAGCTTCAGTAGATATCCAATTTCCCAGCTTTTTCTTGACTGCCTATTGCTTTTCAGATAAAATGCAAACTTCTCAGCTTGGCATTTAAAGGCTTCCATAATCTGGCTCCAACCTCCCTATCCAAATTTATTTCATATCACTTCCCTTCACATACTCCATGTTTTGACACAACTAGCCTACTAACTTATCCACATTCAGCATTCTATCCCCTGTAACTGTGGATTTGGCCAAGGCTGTTCCTCATGCCTGGAACGAATTCCCTCCTCACTTCTGCCATTTTGAATCCCTAGCTTCTTTCAAGGCTTAGATCACATTCTACATGAAAGCTTTTCTGATCTCTCTAGTTGTTGGTGTTCTCTCCTTTCCCAAATTACCTTGTATTCACTTATCTTTGTAAATGTTTTATCATCACTAAAACACAAGCTTCCTGAGGGCAGAAACTAATCCATTTTTTTCTTTCTATCTCTAGTATGTAGCACAGAACCTTACATGTAGTAGGTGTGTGCACATATATATTGTTATACACATTGTTATACATGCACATATACATATATACATATATACACACACATATACCCCGTCTCATCGCTCAGATCTCCAGGTCATGAACATGTTTAATTTTACTTGACATCCCTCACAGTGCCTATGACAGTGCCTTACACATGATAGGTACTCAGAGTATGTCTGTGAAAGAGCTGGTTGAATTAATACAGATATGGTTGGTGTGTGGATATAGTTACCCCAGATGACAGACTTGCAGATCACAAGTCCCTGGGTGTGGAGCAGTTTAAGGTGAGGAGCAGAGGAACAGCAGGAATGAAAAGAATGTCTCTCTGTGCCTTGACTTATTTCTGTGACTTGAGAAGTAACTTACTTTCCCACTGGCAGAGGAACCAGCAAGCATGTGTGTAAAGAATAATGGCCTGAGACTGGTAGGGGAAAGGAATGGCAGTCAGGAGCAAGCCAGGCCATTCACCCCAGTCCTGCTGTTTGCCTTTTGATGAATTCGGATGGTTAGGTGATGATGCCGACCTGTGTTGAAGCCCAGCAGACTTTGTACTAGGAGTAAAAGGACAGAGCTGTAGTTAGATGCCTGTACCACATCTCAAGTGAGAGAGATGACCAGATATACAAGGAGGGGTGGGGTGGGGAGAGAGGTGAAGCTGCCAACAGTGCTGGAAAAGGAGGGTAACTCTAGCTGCCTTCACAGTCCCACTGATTCTTTTTTTTTTTATTTTTGGAGGGCAGTTGGGGTTAAGTGACTTGCCCAAGGTCACACAGCTGGTAAATGTCTGGATTTGAACTCAGGAAGAGAAGTCTTCCTGATTCCAAGCCCAGCGCTCTACCCACTGTGCCTCCCCAATGCTCCTAGGTTCTTAGATAAGGCTGGTTAGAATTATAATCAAAAATCATAGAACTGAAGGGAACTTAGTGATCACTCTATTTTGGAAAGGAATAATTAACATAACAGGAAATAGAATTTAGACCTGAAAGGCACCTTGGAGAATACTGGGTCATTAATATAGCAGACTAGGGAGGGCCAGTGAACCCACAGTCTTCTGCGGGTAGTGGTTATCATAGACATTTTCTTTAGATAATTCTATAACGTCCCCCTCCCCCAGGTGATCAGATATTCTGGAATATGATGAAGTCAAGGCCTGGATGTGCTAATGAGGCTCAAAAGTCATCTAATTCAATCCCCAGGTAGGAAGTAGCCGGGCTGGGATTCAAACCCTCTAATTTCAAGCTCTATGGTTTTCCTACACCACATTTATCTTGATATTGTTATAAATGAGGAAAATTGTGCTAAGGCTGACTCTCCAAAGAGGGTTATATCTTTTTTTTTTCTTTTTCCTAACCCTCTCCCTTCTGCTTGCAAGCCATGAAATGTCTTCTGGGATAATGTGTCTGGCTTCTCCCTTTGTTCACAGACCTCCATTTACATTCAGCAGAGTAGTGGAGAGATCAGCCTGGACGGGAATGAAAAGGTCAACCATATGGAGACCTTGGGCAATGTTGACTTTTGGCCAGGGCTACGGGCTTAGTTTCCCTCATTCCGATGCCTCCCTAGGCTCCTGGTTATTTTGAATGAGATCAGGACACAGAATTCTCCCAACCTTCTAGATTCTTTGGCCTCTGTCTCTCAGGTGCCTCTGTATTCTGAGGACAAAGGCAATTTCTGTTGCTATGAGGAAGCCTCTTGGTTTTTAGGCCTCTTCCACGGCCTCTGCTCTGTGCCCCCGTACATGCACACAGAGCAGGCTAAGAGGGAAGCATCTCAGTCCTTTTTTGGGAGCTGCATCAGCTATTTTTAGTGGCAGCTAGGCTCCATCCCTGCATCAGGACATTCCAGATGGGGCTTCTAGAGCTGGGGCTTCATGAACCCTGAATGCACCCTGAACAGCTTGCTGAGTCCTCGGTCACTTCTCCCATCCCCCTACTCCAGGCCCCCCTCTCTGCTCTTCCACTCTGCACGCTGCCCAGTCTGACAGAGTCTCAGGTAGCCGTGGGTCTGAGCTTCTTAACCAGGAGACCTGCTCATGTTCTCTGGCACGGAGAATACAGGCCATACAAAGGGGATGTTTTATGTTTGACTTGGCTTAGAGAGCAGTGGTTCTCAACTTTCCTAATGCTGTGACCCTTTAATACTTGTATGTGGGCATATCTGCTTGTGGGCGGACCCACCTGGAGACCGATAGAGGAGCGGTGTCTTGGTTCCTAAGATCATCAGAAATATGTGTTTTCCCATGGTCTTAGGCAACTCCTGTGAAAGGGTCGTTTAACCCCAAAGGGGTTGTAACCCACAGGTTGAGAACCGCTGGCTTAGAGGGTGTGCAACCTCCAGTTAAGTGGCCTGTCAGTCAACAAGCATTTACTAAATGTGTACTATGTTCCAGGTATTGGGCTAAGCAATAGGGGTACAAGAAAGGCAAGTCTCTGCCCTCAAGGAGTTTACATTCTAAGAGGGAGAAGATAATATGCAAACAATTGTGCTTTTACAAGAAATATACAGAATTGTTGTTTACTTGTCTGACTTTTCATGGTTGCATTTGGGGTTCTTTTGGCAAAGATACTAGAGTGCTTTGCCATTTCCTTCTCCAGCTCATTTTACAGATGAGGAAACTGAGGCGAACAGAGTGAAGTGACTTGCCCAGGGTCACACAGCTAAGTGTCTGAGGCCAGATTTGAACTCAGGAAAATGAGTCTTCCTGACTTCAGGCCTGGCACTCTATCCACTGTACCTTGTAGCTGTCCCTATTCAGAACTTACCTGCCACACAAAACTCTTAACTCTTTCTGCCAGGTATTGAAGGCCCTGCATAACCTGGTACTACCCTATTTTTGGACTCTCATCTCATGTAATTTTCTTCTAGCCAGATTGTACTCATCTCTGTCCTCTAGCCGGTCTTTGTTCACACTTCTCTCTGTGCCTGGAGTGTTCCTTCTGCCTGTCGAATTCCTACTCCATTAAAGTCCAGTTTGAATGCCTGTTCCTCCAGGAAGTCTTCCCTGATGCTCTTTGCCCCCTCAGACCTCAGACATCATTTTGTTGTTCACTCTCTCATGCCTTGTGTGTTATTTCCTATTATCTTTGTGTATAACTTATCAGCTAGACTATAAACTTCATGCGGGCAGGCACTATGTTTTGACCTAAATTTCTATCTTTCCCAGTGCCCAGCACAGTGTTCTACACACAATAAGTGATATATATAAATATATATTTGATAATATAATATATAAATATATAATTAAATTTATATATTATGTAATAAATATATAATTATTGTAATATATGCTTATATAGAAATAATATATAAGTATATGTATATATGTACCATATGTGTGTATCTATCTATCCATCCATCCATCTATCTATCTATCTATCTATCCATCCATCCATGTATCTATCTATCTATCTATCTATCTATCTATCTATCTATCTATCATCATCATCATCTGTTGGATTCAATTCCAATTCCATTTCAATTTCATTGCCAAGCAATTCCATATAGTCTCCACTTTCGCCCTGGCAGACAGGAAACCTACTTTCTAGCCATTGCCCACGTTCTTAGCCAGTTGGGCATTGGGAACATTACGGAAGACAAGGGAAAGGCAGGTGAGAGGCCGTCTTAGCAATATTCAGATTACGTTCATCCCTGCCCAGCTTTCCCACAATATAACACAATATATGAGAAGTAAATAGTAGCTCACATTTACATAGCATGGTAATGTTATGAGAAGCACCAAAATAATAGCTCACATTTACATAGCAATTTTATGTTTGCCAAGGGCTTTACATACATTACCTCATTTGAGCCTTCCAACTATTTTGTGAGGTAGATGCAATTATTATCCCTATTTCATGCATAGGGAAACTGAGGCTTGGAGTAGTCAGGTGACTTATCATGGGTCACGCAGCTAGCAAGCATCTTTGGCTGAATCTGAGCCTGGTTTTTCCTGATTGCACATTTAGTGTCCTACCCGGTGCATTGTAGTGAGCGGTATAGAGTCCGAGGGCCTCTCTGACTCTTCCTCGCTTACCCCACAAAACAAGTCCATTGATTTACCACTAAGAGACATGTGAGTAATACAGACGGTACTGAGTACTATGAGTTCTAGAGTAAAGAGAGTGTCCTGTGGGAATGAGGGGAGACTTCTTGGAAGAGACAGGCCTTGCTCAAGGTCACTGTTGTGATTTAACTCGTCCTGTTGAGGCATAAGGAGAGCCAAGTTCTACTCTCTGTTCTGACGATAAACGGCTGCTAGTGACTCGTCAGTCAGTCTGGTATTTATTAAGTCCAGTATTTATTAAGGCAAATTTTTCTCTGGACACTTGGCTTGTTATTTGACACTTTAGGAGGCAGCAATGTGGTTATGGTAGAAGAAGCACTGACTCAGAGCACCAACCTCTGATGCTCATGTGGCTTTGAACAACTAGGGAAAGGTGGGAGGAAGGGGATGGGCACCTACTACTTGCCAGAAAGGGAGACAGGAGACCATCTAATCCAACACTTTTATTTCACAAAGCAGGAAACTGAGGTCCAAGATAAAGTTGCCACGGGTAGTTCCTGAGGCTCAGTGGATAGAGCGCTGGTCCTGGAGTCAGGAAGGCTGGAGTTCAAATCCAGCTTTAGACACTGTGTGTCTGTCACTTGCGTGACCCTGGTCAAGTCATTTAACTCTGCCTCAGTGTCCTCCTCTGTCATATGAGCTGGAGAAGGAAATAGCAAATCACTCCAGTATCTTTGCCAAGGAATCCCCAAATGGGGTCACAAAGAGTTGGAAAGAACTGAACAATAAGGATATTATTTGTCAGACGCTGTGCTAAACCTTTGCAAAAATTATCTCATTTGATCCTCATTCAAAAAAACCCCCTTGAGGTAGGTCCTGTTTTAATCCCCTTTTTACAGTTGAGAGAACTGAAGCAGATAGAGGTTAAGGACTGGATTTGAACTCAGGACATGTTGACTCCATGTCCAGCGCTTGATCCACTGAGCCATCTAACAGCCTCAGCAACTACCACAGATCCCTGCCTGAACCTCGGTTTCTTCATCTGTAAAATAAAGGTGTTGGATTAGATGGCCTTTGAGGTCCCTCCTGGAACTAGAGCCTCAGGTCCTTCGTGCCCAAGTGGAGAAGTTGGCCATTTCTGTATCAGACTGGAAGATTTCCCATTTCCCCCTACTCCTGCTTCTTGGCCTTCATATTTCTATTTCTCCAGACTGAAATGACAGGGCCCTGGGAATTTCAGATCTCAGGGTAATGAAGGTAATTAGAGAGGCCCCTCCCTGCCTTATCTGCTAGAATCTAGCATTGAGATGAAGGGCTATGGGAGCCATGAGGTGGGCTCTGAGAGAATTACCTCTATTGCACCCAGTTATGGTGAATTGGGAACCTCTGTAAGCATTACAGACTCACTTCTGTCCCCTAAAGAGTCGGTTGTCGTTTATCCTTCATTTTTGAAGGGGATCAATGATATCATGGGGCGATGTCTTGACTTACTCATGAATTGGCTCTAAGTGGGGCAGAATGACACAGTCATCAGCCTCACTCTTTCTTCTAGGGTCATTGAGGCCTAGTGGCAAGACAAAAGTCAGGATGGCTGCGGACGGCCCAGGATGCAATGCATGACCTTGGTGTCTTTGATGTCTTACCAAGCTCTAAGGATTCCACAGGCGCTTCATGGCTATTCGCACAAGTTGTTCTCATCTTCCCATTCTGCCAGGGAAAATCTTCATGTGCTCGGGTAGGCATCCCCCTAATTCGCCGATGGATTTGAGGCCTCTCTCTCAACTTTAGCCCATGCTCCCAGATGATTTACAAGGATGTGACCCCTGCACATACTACAGCTTCTTGGAGTTACAGATAAGACTTGAGTGAGGGTGGACACCAAAGGTGGATGAGCAACCCTGAAAAGGGTTTGTCAGCCCTCGCACCAGAGATGCTGTCCTCTGTGAACACCTTATATACCCCAAAGAGTCAGCACCCCATAGATACTGTGCCACATTCAGTGGGCCTCCATTTCAGTTGAAACTAGGGATCCAGGAGACCAAGCCTCTTTCATTCTTAATAGGGAAATAGTGTGAGGTATTTTGCCTAAATATAACCCATACCTCCTTCTTCCTGGAAATGCTGGGGTTAATTAATTAACTAGCTGTGTAGCACAATGCAGGTGTTAGGAGGGACTCAAGAAAGGTCACTTTTCCCCACCCCCTCAGTACTTCCAGATGCACAGCTTATCCCGGCTATATGACATATCATTCCATGCCACAGAGCCTTTTTCTGTTAGTAGGATTATTGACATCTGTTTAACACTATTGAGGCAGAGAAGCTGTCTTCTACATAGGCTGTTAGGCTGTATGCATAACTTGGTTCTGAGACCCTCAGTTCCAGCTGGCTGGATCTTCCTGTTGACCAGGCCAGAGATGACAATCCTGTGGGAAGTGTTGGAAGAGAACCAGAAGAAGGCATTTATCCAGCCTAGCCTTTCCCCAGGGCAGCTAGATGGTACAGTGGTTAGAGGGCTAGACCAGGAGTCAGGAAGACCTCTCTTCCTGAGTTCAAGTCTAGCCTCAGATGCTTACTAACTGTGTGACGCTGGACAGGTCACTTCACCTTGTTTACCTCAGTTTTCTCATCTTATTAAATGAGCTAGAGAAGGAAATGGCAAATCACTCTAGTCCCTTTGCCAAGAAAACCCCAAATGGAGTCATGAAGAGGACACAACTCAAAATGACTGAACAACAGACCTTTCCCCAAAAGGAGCCAGTTCTATTATTTTATTTTATTTTATTATTTCATTATTTTTATTTTTTGCTTTTTGGAGGGCAGTTGGAGTTAAGTGACTTGCCCAAGGTCACACGGCTAGTTTTTTGTGTTAAGTGTCTGAGGCCGGATTTGAACTCAGATACTCCTGACTCCAGGCCAGTACTCTATTCACTGTGCTACCTAGCCACCCCCAGTTCTATTAATTTAAAAGACAAGTGAGGAGCTAAGGCTTCTTTACAACCTTAGGACCTCAAATGCCATCAGCATCTGAAGCAATCTTTGACACCTGAGGGATCAGTTAGCAGGCAGCCGCTGTGCCAATATTAATGGATTATCGAATGAGAGCCACAAGGGGCCCAGAAAGCCCTCTAGCCCAACCCTCTCCCTTCACAAATGAGGACCTTGAAGTGTACAGAGAGAGAAAGTCACTCACCCAAGTAACAAAGGCAGGATTTGAACCCAGATTCCCTGATTTGAGATCCAGGGCCCTTCCCACTCTGCCTTATGTTCTCAAGAGTCCATAAAGCCTGATTCAGAGATCACAGATTCTGTGCTGGGGTTCCAAGGGATCTTGGAGGTAACCAAACCACAGATTATTAGGAATCCCTTCTTTAACATAATTAGACCAATAGCTCCCATTTGGATGCTGCTCTAAGGCTTGCAGGGTAAAATGTACATGTTATCTTACTTGATTCTCAAGACAATCCTGGGAGGTACGGGTTATTATTCTCCCCATTTTACAGAGGGGAGAATTGAGGCTTAGCATCAGTCATTCAGGCTATGCTTGAAAAACACCAGTAAAAGGGAATCCATTACCCTCCAAAGCAGCTCATTTCACTTTTAGGCAGGAAATTTTTCCTTAAACTGAATGAAAACCCGCTTCTTTTACAATCTCCTCTGAAGTAAAGCAGAAGCAACCTAATCTTTCTTGTGTATGGTTTCCCTTCAAGTGCCCAAAGACAACTATCATACTTCCCCAAGACTTTTCTTCTTCAGATTAAGCACCTTCATCTTATATGGTAGGGATATGACTTCCATTCCCCTCTCTATCCTGGTTCACTTTCTCCAGATAAGGTCTAGCCTGTTAATATCTTTTCTAAAATATATCACATAGAGTTGAACACAATATTCCATATTTGGTCTAATTAGAACGAAGAATCTCAAGGCTATCTTAATATGATGTAATAAATACAGTGTCAGGATCAATAGTCAAGAAGATCGGGGTTCAGATCCTGCCGCTACACTTACTATACCTCTACACTTACCTCGGCAAGTCACTTGAGCTCTGAGCCTCGATTTCCTCACCTGTAAAATGGAGAAGGAGTGAAATAAATGATTCCCCAAGATCACTTCGAACTCTCAGTCTTTGATCTTATTATTTTGCTACCACTACGTGTGAAGATCTCTAAATGTATGCTCAGGTCATGTTAGCTTTTTTTCCCCTTAGTGCTCCCCCCAACTGTGTTGTTGACTTATATTAAATTTAGTGTTTTTTTAAAAATTAAGTTAGGAGTTAGGGTTTTTGTTTTGTTTTGTTTTGTTGTGTTGTGTTTTGTGTGACTGGGTTCACCATTCAGTTTCGTTACAGTTTCCTGTCTAGATCAGCTAGATTCCAACATTCATTAATAAATGAATGATCTGTGATTTCTGTAATACCATTACTATATTCACTGTCACAGATCCCAACCCCTTCTCATGTCATTAGTTACCATGGCTGCAAAATTCATCATGGAGCAGCCAGCCTTCTGGCAATGAACCTCTTTGCACTTAGCTAAGTGGGCCTTGGGACATTACGCATGCTGTTAATTGCTAGGTCCACTCAAAGCCTTTTCAGTGTGATAGGTTTTGCCAGAGCTTATACTTGAATGGTATAGCCTTGGAAAAAGTAAGGTCACTCCTACACTGAGATGAGGCTTTAGAGTCAGATTAAGGTCTTCAGAGGGAAATTCATAAAGAACTTCCATTTTTAGCATGCATCTGCTTGCAGCACTGGATTTACAAAGTCTACCCGTTTAGCAGGGACAATTATCCTGGGATGTAGCCTTGGAAGCTAGGTGGCACCGTGGATAGAGCACCCAGTTTGGAGTCAGCAAGGTGATCGGGCTTCAGACACTTACTAGCTGTGTGACCCTGGTAAAGTCATTCAACCCCATTATCTGTAAAATGAGCTGGAGAAGGAAACGGCAGTCCAGTATCTCTGTCAAGAAAATCTCAAGTAGGGAAACAAAGAGTCAGATATGACTGAAAAAACAATGAAAGAAGGAAAGAAAGAAGAAAGGAAAGAAAGGAAGAAAGAATGACAGGAAGGAAGGAAGGAGGAAGGAAGGAAGGAAAAATGAAGGAAGGAAGCAAGTCACAAAGAGGTAGATTTAGGATTGGCATAAACAAAAAATCCCTAACAATTGGAATAATTCTAAAGCAGAATGAGTTAACTGGGAGATAGCTGGATCCCTTTATTTGAAGGTCCTTAAACAGAGAATGGACAATCACTTGTAAGAATTATTCAGGTATGAGTTGGGCTAAATGACCTCTGAGTTCCCTTCCACTTTTGAGATCCTATCATAACACTAAACACTAATGCAACCAATTAAACCTGTTCAGTAACCATTTACACATAATTTAAATGCATAAAGTATCATCAGAATTTTTCAGTCATCACCTCTTAGGTCTTTATCAGTCCTTAGTGCTTTTCTGGACTTCTTTGTATTGCTTGTATGTGTCCTTAATAACATTGCAGTGTTCTATTTACATGAATGTTAATTCCTATTTTTATTATAACATACAAATATGCTGTTATAATTATGTTGTAATGTTTATCATAAAGAAAGTATTTTGGAAAAAGCAGGGATGGAGGGACAATTAGAGCAATAGCAGGGTATTTCCCCAAGCTCCTAGATTCAATTAGAAGTTTTGACATGAGCAGTGTACCTACTGATCAAGTGATGGATGAGAGGAAATGCAACCTGTAATAAACTACTATGAGAGAGACAGAGAGATAACAGAGAGACACAGAAACAGAGAGAGACGGAGGCAGAGAGACAGGGAGACAGAGAAAGACTGAGACAGACAAAAACAGACTGAGAGACAGAGACAGAGAGACAGAGACAGACAGATAGATAGAGGGAGACAGAGACAGAGACAGAGAATGCTGCTTTTGAAGTTAAAGAAGAAGGGTTTCCAATTCCTGTCTGTGAGATTTGTACTCTAGAAGTGAACATGAGAAAGTTTAAGGATACCAGTCAAAGGGGATCTTGTGTGGAAGGCTGTATCCAAGCCCAGCTAGCTGAGAACAAAAGAAATAAGAGAACAACAAATTAGAGAGGGAAAAGGAAGTACAATGAGAGATCTTCATTGATCCTCACAGAGACTGAAGAAATGAATAAGCAACAAAAAGCTACCAATGCAATGAAGAACTATCATAGGAGTCTGAGAATGCCAGAAGAAATCTCCAGAAGAGAAGAATTTGGTAATAACAACAACCAGAACCAACTTATCCCATGGAATGGCAAATATCGTTAATAGCCCCAAACCTCAGAAAATGGTTAGAAAGCCTAATCAAATCCCTGAAGGGAGAGAATATTTTCTATAGAATTGGACACAAAAAATATTACATTTGGAAGAACGTGGTGTGGCACATTGGATAGAGGGCTATGGAGGCAAACTCCTATGGAAAAGAACAAGCCCCACCCACCTTCTGCTAGAGCCCTCCCTGGTACTGTAGGTCACTGACCACTAGTTTATCGCCATCTATGGATTTACCCAACACTGTAGGTCACTGAGACTGTACATAGAGTTGCTTCCTGCTAGGTAGCATTACTCCCTATGGCCTGGGGTAGGAATGCTATCTACCATCATTTCCTTGGAAATAAAGCTGTTTATGCTTTGAGCCTTGTGGGCCTGTGTGCTTGAAGGGAATTTGGTACCATTCCTTGGCAGATGTGAGAGAGCAAAGTTCTTGGATCATCTGGGTGAGTCAATGAGTCAGAAAAATAAGAAGTTTTCCCCAAAGAATACCTGGACCTTTTTTAGTATTAGCAAAGTCTATGACATAAGGGTTATATATAGACTGGGAGCTTGCCTCTAATTCTTGGCAAAATCTGAGAATGTATTATTAAAGGAATGGTCAATGAACATTTAGAAAAGGAAAAAGTGGTCACACAGAGCCAGTATGGTTTTATGAGTAATAGGTCATTACAGATTAATATAATTTTCTTTTTTAACACGATCATTAGGAGGATATCTAGGGGGAATGCCATAGATGTCTTTTAATTAGATTTCAGCAAAATATTTGATAGTCTTTCATGCTATTCTTGCGGAAAAGCTGGAGAGCTTTGAGTTAGCCTATCGTACAGTTGGGCAGATTAGGAAATGGTTGAAACATTAGTTCCAAAGAAGAGTTATTAATACATTGTCAACTTAGAGGGAAGTGTCTAGTGGATTTTCCCAGGAACATGCTCTTGCCTTGTGCTTTTTAACATTTAAAAAATATTAGTGACTTGAAGGAATGCATGAGTATCAGCTTTTCAGATGGAACATAGCTGCTAACACGAATGACGGAGTCAAGGTCCAACAAATTCTTGACAGGCTAAAATGTGGAGGTGAATTCTAATGAGATGAAATTGTAAAGAGATAAGTGTAAAATTCAGTGCTTGGGTTCAGAAAAAGTAACTTCACAGCAGTTTGTTGGAGAGAAAGATCTGAAGGTTTTAGGACTAAAAGTTCAGTATCAGTTAGCAGTGTGATATGGTAAAAGCAAGCTATGTTCTTAGAATACACAAAGAGAAGCATAGTGTCTAGGAATAAAGGGTCAGTTCTGCTATACTTTGTCTTGGTCAGACCTCATCTACAGTACAGTGTTCTCTTTTGGGTCCTACATTTTAGGAAGGACATTAGTAAAACAGAGGATGTCCAGAGGAGGGTAATAAACATGGTGTTATTGAATTATTTATGACTCTTTGTTACCTCATTTAGGGTTTCCTTGGCAAAGATACTGGAGTGGTTTGATATTTCTTCCTTCATCTCATTTGACAAGTAAAGAAACTGAGGCAAATAAGGTTAAGTGTTTTGCCCAGAGTCACAAAGCTAGTAAGTGTCTGGGGCCAGATTTAGACTCAGGAAAATAAGTCTTCCTGATTCCAAGCCAAGTATTCTATCTACTTTGCTGCCTAGTTGCCCCAACCAGCATAGTAAATGACCTCAAAATCATACCATGTAAGAATCATTTGAAGGCCTGGGGATGTTTAGGATGGAGAAGAAAAGGCTTAGGTTAGGAGCCATGGTAACTGTTCAAGTATTTGAAGGTCTTTGATATAGAAAAAGAATTAGATTTATTCTACTTAGTCCCAGAGGGCAAAACCAGTAGAAGTGGGTAGAAGCAGCAGAGGCAGATTTTGGCTCATCATAAGGAAAAACTTACTAAAATTAGAGTTGACCAAAAGTAGAACAGATTATTTCTGGAAGTAGCTGGTTCCTTCTCACTAGAGGTCTTAAAGCAAAGGCTCTTCTGTAGTTGTCTCTCTTTTTTCATTTTATTGCAACTATTGAAAAATGAGGGTGCTGGCCAAGATGATGTTCCATCTAAATGCTGTGATTCTAGCTGACTAAAATAAGCTTATAAGATATGTCACAAGATACATCGAGGGAGAGAATTCTCCTTCAGGTCTGGATTAGATGAGATGACCTCTCAGGTCCCTTCAAACACTGAGATCCTGTCATTGTGACTGATTTGGTGTTTCAAGACTTGGGGTCCAGGGGCAGCTAGTTGACACGGTGGATAGAGCACTGGCCCTGGAGTCAGGAGGACCTGAGTTAAAATCTGGCCTTAGACACTCACTAACTGTGTGATCCTGGGCAAGTCACTTAACCCTACTTGCCTACCAAAAAAAGAAAAAAAAAAGACTTTGGTTCCCTAGGGAGGTGGTATATCTAAATGGATCCAAATCATCTTCCAGTGCCTATGCAAATACCAAAATGCCCCAAATTTAAGAATTGCCAAAGTGATGAAGAAATGGATTTCCTGGAGCACATCAAATGCCATGTAGTATAATGTATAGTATGCTGGCTTTAAAGTCAGGAAGTTCTTGGTCCAAGCCCACCTTCTGACACACACTGGCTGCTTAACTGGCTAAATCACTTAGCTATTCACCATGCTGTGCTGCCTTATGTCCCAGCTAGAGCTAGTAGAGTGAATCTGCATAGTAGGCACAAGACATTTATACTCAGTGTCCATATTTGTCCATATAGACAACCCAAGAGGCAGAATGTGCAAAGGTCTTCCAATATCTCTCTCTCTCTCTCTCTCTCTCTCTCTCTCTCTCTCTCTCTCTCTCTTTCCTCTATGTTGTGCTGTCTCTCATTGTTTTGTTACAGTTTTTTCCCCATATTTCCAAATCAGCTATGTTGTAAAAGAAGAATCAGAACAAAAGGGAAATCATGAGAAGGAAAAAACAAAAAAAAAGAGAAAATAGTATGCTTTGATCTGCATTTAGACTCCATAGTTCTTCCTCTGGCTATGGATAGCATCTTCTATCTTTGGTCTTTTGGAATTGTCTTAGACCATTGCACTGATCCAAGAAGAGTTAAGTCTACCAAAGTTAGTCATTGCACAATGTTGCTGTTCCCTATGTTTCCCTGAATTCCCCATTTCTTATAATGCAGTAATAGAGCTTCCCTGAATGTGTTCCCTATGTTTCCCTGGATTCCCCATTTCTTATAATGCAGTAATTGAGCATTTCTTTTTGTACACTACTTTGTTCAGTCATCTGCAAATGTACAGGTCCCATGTTGGTTTTCAGGCACAAAAAGTGTGGCTATGCATATTTTGGTTCATGTGGGACTTCTTTTTTTTCTTTGATCTCCTTGGGGAGACCACTACCTAGTAGTGAGATTTCTGAGTCAAAAGATAAATGAGTAGTTCAGTGACTTTTCTCATGCAATTACAAATTGTTTTTTAGAATGATTACAGCTATTCACAGACCTACCAATGGAATATTAGTGTGCCTATCTTCCCACAGTCCCTCCAACATCGAATATTTCTACCTTTTGTCAAAAGCCGGCTTGTTTCTTCCCCTATCTTAAATCTTTCATACCGATTTAGGCTGTCAGCTTGTACCAGAAGGAAATTTTTTTACCTTCTAGGCTTCTCTCTAACATCCCCTCTGACTGAGGTCCCTTTGCATTTTTGAACTGCTCTATTTATGGCCTTTCAGGTAACAACTCACTTCTCTGTGGTATATTACACCCAATTCAAGAGGTAGAATGTGCAACATAAATTGTGTAATAGTTTTGTACTTTGTCTCTTTTTGTTTATTCTTTATTCTCAAAGGGGACCGATGATATCACAAGGGTAATGTCTTGACTTCTGCCATGAATTGGATTTAAGTGAGGCAGGACTGTGCAAAATCACCAGCCTCACTCTCTCCTCCAGAGTTATTGAAGTTCAGGGGCAAGACAAAGGTCAAGATAACTAGTGGTGGCCCAGGATGCCGTGGATGACTTTGGTCTTTTTAAATTAAGGTCTTTCCCAGGCCTCAGTTTGACTTTCCCTCCTATCTTATGATGACTACCTGGGGACTTTGTCCATGGTGGAGTAGTTAGCATGTGTCAGAAGCAGGACTAGGCATCTTCAACAAGGGCAACTTGACTAAGCTAATTTAATTTTTCAAAATATTGATGCTATTTGTCTTTGTATCAAACTCATTTCTATGTATACCTCCTATCTTTATTACTTAATAAAACCTTAATTATAACAAAGGAAGCTAAGCAGAACAAACACAGTGACCACATCTGACAATGTATTCAAAATTCTGTACCTGTAGACATCCCAAACTGCTTTATTTATGGTCCTTTGGATAACAATCCACTTTTCTATGGTGTATTACACCCAATCCAAGAGGCAGAATGTGCAAAGGTCTTCCAATCTCTCTATGTGTGCTCCATGTTGACCTGTTTCTCACTTTTTTATTATGGTTTTTTAAAGGGATAATTTAAAATAAATAAATGTTAGAACTGAAAAAAGAGTAAAAATTTAGAGTTAGAAGTAGAAGAGAGGGATAGGAAAGTAGGACAAAGTTACAAAAGTCAATTATTAGTCAACTTTGTCTCTGAGAGAGAAAAGATGTCTTCTGGGAAAGAGAGGCCTGGTTATCTCTCTTGTGGACTCCCAAAGCAAGCCCATTGGTTTGGTCAATGATAATGATATACAATGCCCAACCAATTTAGGAGGAAATAAGGTTTTCTTCCAATTAAGCAAGTCTTATGAGTGAAAGCCTTGCCTCTTGGGGGGATGCACAGACTGTGCCATCTTGGTTTGCTGACAAGAGAATAAACTGATTTCTCATGAAAGAGGCTCTTGGGATTGTTACGAATTACTATTCATAAACTCTCTGGCTCACTAATGGTCAGGGAAACTTGGAAAGTAAGTAGATTAAAAGTTAGATCGAGCAGAGAAAATTCCCCAGATGGCACAATTTGTCTGTGGATATGGTTGGCACCACATAAACAAAGCAGTGTCCCCTTTAACCGGGCCCTTGGTTGGCCTGGTTCTTGGGGTCTAGGGGTGGGGATCCTGCAGTCTCAAGGCCACATGTGGCCTTAGAGGCTGAAGGTTGCCCACCCCAGGGATAGTCTTTTTAGGAAAGTAGACGGGAGGGATGATTTTCTAGAGCTTATTCTCATATATTGTGAGACTTTGCTCTCTGAAAAGGAACTGGAAAACCTTGCTTAAGATCGGCCATGAAGTCAGCAGAGAAATAGGATATTAGTAACAGTCATGATACAGTAATGCCCCATTTATTTGGAACTGTCACAAAGATTAAAGTGTTCTGTATAAGTGATTTTTTCTATGTAATGGAACCTTGCCCCTTCAGGGAGGCCAAATGTGGTTTATTTGAAACATTTAGACAGAAGTAGGAAAGGCAATCTATGACACACTTCCTTCATAAGCATAAAATTATAGCACTTAGCCCCCTTCCCCAGCTTAAAGCGTGCCCAGTTGGCATTCCAATCAAGCTAATGGAGCCTCAGGTGCGCCCGATTCCCAACATTCATGATAAAACGCTCTTCTCTTTCCCTTCTCCCCTCCCAACACACAAGCTTCAGAGTTGAAGCAGATACCCTCTGCCTTCTCGTTGTTTGCAATGAGCCTTGTATTTGTACCTATTGGACTATTGCCTAGCAGTTCCTAGCATACAGAAAGTGCTCAATAAATGCTTACTGATGGATGGGAATCAGGGGTTTACATTGTGTGGTGATTTCAAGTCATTCTGGGAATATAGAAAAGAGGCAAGGGGCAGTTCCTACTCACCTTGCTCCCCATTGGCCGGTTCTTTGAGCTCTTTAGAGGGATGGATCGGGGAAGTATATGTCTTCCCACCCAACCACAAGCACCGAGTTCAAGATCTCCTTAGCAAACCTGTGCTTAGGACAGGGTCAGTTCTCTTTTGTATTTTCTCTTCTCATTTCTGTTTCTTTCTTTCTTTTGTGAAATCTCAGAAGGCAGCTGGCATCTTCTTCTTTCCCAGGCATCTGAGCATAAAGGTAACAGCTATCAGAAGACATGTAATAACAGTAGAAGGAGAGGCAGACAGGCCAAAGGAAGAGAGAAGGAGGAGACAGACAGAGACAGAGAGACAGAGATAGAAAGTCAGACAGACAGACTGGAAAGAAAGAGCCCACATGCTTGCTACGGATAGAGCTGTATTTAGAAAACGTGAAATACAAAATGGCTAGTCCTCAGCCCTCCCAAAGAAACTGCAAATGTCCTGTGAGAAGGCTTGACCGTGATCCTTTCAACTAATTTTACTAGTGATGATGCTACTGGATTCTGTTCCAATTGTTCTAATGATTCTTTTTGGCTTGGAATTATCTTTTCTGTGGGAATCAAGTTACCTGATTAATATTTGTACTCCAAATATGTTTTTTAATTTTTTTTCCTCCTTTATGGGGATGGGAGTGGGACAGGGAAATGAGTCAAAAACAGAATTTTCTCCAGAATCCATGCTGGGAGTGGAATTGTAGCCTTATGGAACCTAGTTGCCTGATTGGGAGAATAGGCAATGAACCCAGGGCAAACCTTGAGAGGGAGTAAAGGTTGGAGACTGGTGAAGGTTGCCACAGATTGTGGCCTTAGTTGACCAGTTCTTGGCTAGCCAATGTATTAGACAGAGAACATCATTTTAACTTTTATTGGCATCTCAAGGTCATCACCATAAATATTCACTTATACATGTGCTGTATTAGCTATTGCTTCTTGTTTTCACTTTTGTTCCAATCAATATATTTGCTTGAAAAACCCACAGACACAGCAGACGGAGGCTGGGCCCGGACTCAGGAAGATCTGAGTTCAAACCCATCTTCAGATACATATTGGTTGTGTGACCCTTGGCAATTCACTTAACTTTTGTTTACCTCAGTTTCCCCAACTGTAAAATCGGGATTATAATAGCCCCTACCTCACAGGGTAATTGTGAGAATCAAATGTGGTAATATTTGTAAAGCACTTAGCACAGTGGTATTGAGTAGGTATTTAAAAGATGCTTGTTTCCTTCCTACCTTCCCACCTTTGTTAAACGTGTCCCTTCTAATGTGTTGCTTATCAGAAAAGAAGAGCATTAAGCTTGTTAGAAATCAGCTTAAAATAAGTCATTGGGCTAAGAAGGAGTCTAACGATTGGGCTTTCAGAGAGGCCTCTTTCACCTTCAGGTTTAGGGTTGTGTTTGGCAGGATTGCTCTCCAGAAACGTGGAATGTTACTTTGAAGGTTAAAAATAACAATAACAGTTCTCTCCTTTCCTCCTTCCCCCTTCCCCCCTTCCCTTCCTCTCCCTTTCCCCCCTCCTTTCCATCACTCTTCCACACTCCTTCCCCCTCTTTTCCCTCTTCCCTTCCTCCTTCTTTTCCCTTCCTTTCCTCCCTCTTCTTTCCTTCCCCCTACCCCTCCTCTTCCTCCCACCTTTCTCTCCCTCCTCCTCCCCCTTCTCCTCCTCCTTTTCTCCCTCTCCCCTTCTCCCTTTCCCTTCCCCTTTCTCTTTCCCTTTTCTTCTGAAATAAAACACAATCTCTTCCCTTAAGGAGTTTTCTCAGGTATGAAATGGGGATAATGGCCGCCTTTCCCACCTCACAGAATTGTGAAGAAAGCGCTTTCTTTGCTCACTGTCTCCCCTATTAAATGATAAGGTCCTTGAGGTTGGGGACCATTTTTTGGACTCCTCAGCGTTTAGCTCCTGGAACGTGGTAGATATTTAATAACTGTTTATTGACTGACTGACTTTGTAAACTGTAAAACATTACATAAATATAAGCTGACACTATTGTTACTCTTGTTGCATACTGCCAATAACAACATAGCCTGTAAGAAGCAGCTGTTACCATTCTGATCACTCCCAGGTGGGTGGGAGAGGAGAGTCTATGTGGGATTGACATGGGTGGTTAATAACGATTATTATTTTTATTATTATTTTAGGATGGTGTGGTAGAGGAGAGAGAGGCTTTGTTCTGCCAAATTTTCTCTTAACCTTTCTCCTTTTATCTTAATTTTATTTTCCACTTTGAGGTTCTCTGTATGCATATGTAGAGTACTTGTTTTGATAGTGTTAATAAAGCTATTAGCTTCTGAAGGGAGGGGGGAAAATTGTCCCTAATCCCTCTTTCATAACATAATGCCAGTAGTTAGCACATTTAATATGTCACTGTATCTGTAACTCCAGGTCAGCAGGGTCACTATAATTTTTGAGCAATAAACAAAAGCCTGCTTTTAATTACTTCTGTGAAATTGCCTGATCCACACATGATTAAATATTCATCATGGCATCCAAGGCACTTTCTTTGTATATAGATCCATATTAAATTTAGCTGGCACCCTGCTGGTTTGGAATCGCTAATAAATTCCTTCTAATTTGCTGTAGACTTGAAGGGCTGATATCGCTGTCTGTCTGTATCTGTCTCTTCTCCCACTTAATTTGTCTCCTTCAGTGTTTCTTATCTCGATGTTGTGTGTTTCTAGCAGTTTTTGAGGAAGGGAGTTTGGGGGTGGCATGCAAAAGATAAAATCAGGTTAGGGGATGCTATGGAAAAAAGAGCTTGGCATCTAACTAAATACCTTGTTAGAAAGAAAAGAGACAAGGAAAGAGAACAGAGACAACAAGGAAAGAGATCAGAGAGGGAGATAAAGCAGAGATAGGGGGAAGGATGGGGAGGAACACAGAGAGATGAGAGCTCTTGGAGAGAGAGGTGATAGAGGGAGAGAGAACAGAAATAGTGCTTAGCACAGTGCCTGGCACATAGTAGGCATTTTATAAATGCTTGTTGACTTGGCTTGAGACAGGAAAAGAGAGGAGATACAGGGAGAGGCAGGAAGGGCAGGAGGCAGGAGGAGAGAGAGAGAGAGAGAGAGAGAGAGAGAGAGAGAGAGAGAGAGAGAGAGAGAACAATAAAAAAGATTCCAGTGCTTAGTACAGTATCTGCACATAGCAATCTCTTAATAATAAATGTTTATTGATTAAAGAGAGAGACACAGAGAGATAGGGGAACTGAGAGAGAAAGAGAAGAATAAAGGAAGAAAAAGAAGAATGCAGGAGCCCTCTATTGAGGAAAAAAAGCTCCCCCGACCCCTACTTTTCAAAATTAAACCAGGACTGATGTAAATGTTTATGTAACATTTTATTACAATCTGAATCTACTTCTGGTATTAAAAATTGCCTAGAGACCTTGCAGAAGATAAAATGAACATGTGATTCAAATTTCTTAAGGCTTTCTCCTAGTTTACCCTGCACACCTCTTAGTGTTCCTATTTTATGATGATTGCAAAAGAGAATGCATTTTTTGAGAGCATCAGACCAAGGGATTTAAAAGAGCTGGGCAGTTTTCTCAGGTTGCACAGATATGAAGTTCTGACCTGACTTGGCAGTGAGCACTATCTGTGAGAAAACATGCTCATAGCTCAACATGGATTGGTTTTCATTCACACAGAGCATCATGGTAGAATGGGAAGATCACTAAACGTGGTACCAGAAGACTTAGGTTTGAGTCTCTTGGCTCTTTCTGCTTATCAGTTGTGCAACTCTGGGCAAATCACTTCCTCTTTCTGGACCTGTCTTCTCATAAATAAAACAAGGGGGTCAGTCAGCAAACATGTATAAAGTGCTGATTATGATATGCTAGGCACTAAAGACAATCCCTGACCTCAAGGAGTTCACAGTCTATGTACAAGTAAATCATGGACAGAATAAATTGGAAATAATCAACACAGAGAGGGTTCTATAATTAAAATGGATCAGGAAAGGTTTCCTCTAGAAAGTGAGACTTTAGCTGAGACTTGAAGGAAACCAGGGAAGATAAGAGGCAGAGTTGAGGAGGGAGAGAATTCCAGGCATGGAGGACAGCCAGTGAAAATGCCTGGAATTAGGAGAAGGCTTGTCTTGCCCAAGGAACAGCAAGGAGGTCAGTGTCATTGGCTCTTAGAGTATGTGGAGGAGATGGTGGTATAAGGAGTATAAAAAAAAAACTGGGAAGGTAGAAGGGGGCCAGGTCGTAACCTGAGCTTTGAATGCCAACAGGATTTTCTATTTGATCCTCAAAGTGATAAGGAGTCACTGGGGTTTGTTGAATAGGGAGGTGACTGTGATTTTGGAAGGTCACTTTGATGGCTGAGGGGAAGATGGACGTGAGGTGGGGAGACCAACAACTATTGCAATAGTCTGCAGTCATCTAGAAGTGAAATAATTTGACCAGATGATCTGTAAGATAACTTCCTATTTAGTGTTTGTGACTTTGAGATTTGAGAGTCATAGAATAGGTCTTTACTTACTATTTTCATTTAGTAGTTGAGCAGACTGAGTTCCAGAGAGATTGAGCAATCTGTCCAATGTCAAGCATCTAATGAGGGGCAGGATGTTGACCAGAACCCAGCTTTCTTGGATCGCCATCAAGTATTCTTCCTGCTAACATACTAGGCTGCCTGTGTAGGATCATCAGTATATCCAAATCTAAATATATGAATGCTGTCTTATTTAAGATATTAACAATGAAGTCTTTCATGAGTTGGAGCATTTTAAAACTGGGGATGGGGAAAAATGCCCCCTAAGCAAAGACTGATGAATGCTATTTATTCCATGCCAAGGCAAGAGGAGAAGGTTACAATGTTTGGCAACTTGGATTTTTGTTATAGTGTTAAAGGCATGACTGGGGTCATCTCCAGTCATCCTGATGAATATCAGGTCACTGGATCCAGATGGCTCTGGAGAAGAAAGTGAAGCTGGGGATCTTGCACAGCCCTCCCTCACTCAAATCAAAGTCAACTGCAAGACCTGATGCCATGGTCTTCTTCAAAAATGGACGAACACAACAACAACAACAACAGCAACAACAACAAGCATGACTGAGGCAGGAAAGGACTACATTTTCCAGGAAGCCTAGGCTCAAAGAGAATAAGGAGTCTATTTCCTATGAAATTGTGTGCTCACAGCACGGTTAAGGCTTGATGCAGAATAATACTGGAGAGATGGTAGAGAAAAGGAGTTTGCTCTGAGGTCCTTTGCCACGTAGAGCCATAGAGGCTTCTGAGAAAGAGCAGGGTCAGTAGCAGATTTTGTTGTTCCTCTCCATATTCTGAGTCCTATCTAACGCAGAGGAAGATGAGACACCGAGCAAATAGCGCCCTTAAGTAGTGCCCTTAGCAAGCCAAGCCGGGAGATCTTGAGGGAAGCAGAACAAATGGGAGCTGCTCGATAAGAAGTGGGGCATAAACCAGGCATAGGGGAGCAAATAGCAAACCATGTCCCACTGGTCACTGAACCAGTCCAGGAATACAGTCAGGCTGGGGAGACTTTGTCTGTGTTTTCCTCATCAGAGCTGTGAGTTTTAGTTCTAAACCATTGTAAAAAGAAGGAAAATGAAACCGCCTTTATTTGTGGATCTTATAGAGATCACTATCTGTTTCTTTACCATTCATTTCTGCCCCAATTCATTATTTTGTTGCTTCAATTCTGGTTACTTACTTTTCCTCCACCAAATAATATGCGTAAAATCAATGGATTGCCACATCTGCTCTCAGGTTGTAAGAGGAAGGGACGCAGCGGGTCAGAGTGGATGGACAGCTGTCCTTAGAGCCAGAAGGACTGGGTTCAAGACTCAACTCTGACACATACTGGATCTGTGACTTGGACCAAGTCACTTAACTTCTCATTGTTCTAAGTAGCTCTTTACATTATAATTGGAAAGAAAGTAGAATTTCAGGTATTGGGAAAGGTATAGGGCAGAGATTCTTAGTCTTCTTAGTTTCATGGATCCCTTTGGCAGTCTGGTAAAACCTATGGATCCCTTGTCAGAAGAATGCTTTAAAATGCATAAGATAGAATACCTCGGATTACAAAGGAAACCAATTATATTGAAATGCAAGTATCAAGATATTTTAA
This sequence comes from Pseudocheirus occidentalis, assembly GCA_028646575.1. Taxonomy (NCBI): domain Eukaryota; kingdom Metazoa; phylum Chordata; class Mammalia; order Diprotodontia; family Pseudocheiridae; genus Pseudocheirus; species Pseudocheirus occidentalis. The sequence goes on from CM053598.1 coordinate 124,403,332, forward strand.
AAAATAAAGTCCACAGACTCCAGGATAAGAACCCTTTTGGTAAGGAAAGAGTTTGGGGGACCTCCTTGGTCCCCCTCGAACCACACTGGCAGATGACTACTAACTAATAAGTCCAGCTCTGATATATACCCCTTTACCCCTTCCCCTAAATCCTCCCCATACCCTTCTCCAAGGATTTAGTAATATGTTGTCTAGACGCTTCTACTGCCTTTTCTTCTCCATTAATCCATTTTAATTGGAAAGTTATCATTAATGCAAACTCTCCTCGGTATTTATGTTTCTGCATTATTAGAACTTCCTTTACCAACTCTCTAAGCCAGCAAATTAAACCTGCCATTGCAGCAATAAGCTCAAATGCTCATATTGAATTCTGCTGCTGAACCTGGCCGCCTCATAGGAGGTAGGGCTGAGGTTGCCCAGTACTCAAATATTCTCCATTGCCTGGGTTTGGGCGCCTGACTCTAAGTCTCCGTTTTTCTGCTAGGTGTTTTGGGTTGAACATGGGGGCACTAATAGACATGGGACAGAAGTATTTTGCCTACCCGTTGTCTCCCACCCAACTTTAGGGCAATTTTAAGTCAGTGATGGAGTAGAGAGAAGGGGGCAGCAAGAATCCCTGTTGAGGACTAGTAATGACCTGGAGAATGACACTTATAGCAGTCTATAGTCACAAAGTATGGTATAGGAAGTAGTTAATAGGTCACATTTTACCCATATTAAGCAGGTTAAGTTAACCAGGGCCTATATTTCTCATTTACAGTATGTTATTTGGAATCTAGTTTCTTCTTCTTTAATCTGTAAGTTAATGAGTGCTTTTTGAGCACCTAATAAATATCCAATACCGTACTAGACCTTATGGAGGAGACTAAAAACTGTAAGACATGTCTATGTCCTCAAGGAGCTTCTAGTCCAGGAACAAGGAACCTGTGACCTCAAGGCCACATGTGGCTGTCTAGATGTTCAAGTGTGGCCCTTTGATTCCTGCACTTGAGGACCTAGAGGGCCATTGGTGGCCTTGAGGCCACAGATTCCCCACCCCTGTATCTAGCCTATGTGGGGAGAGAAAATTGACAGAGGAGGTTCTAAGGAGGCATGCCTTTGCTTAGGGAATTAACCATTTTTCCCTGTGGAATATGTGGTCATGTCTACTAATGCTTAGTGAGCTCTCAGAACAGATACATCTTGGGCCTGGGTACTTGTGCACCTATTTACAGCTCATCAATAGCAAGGATTTGATTAAGTCTCAGTGATTGTTAGGTTTTGTCCTTCATTTCTGAAGAGGACCAATGAAATAACAGGATGATATATCAACTTGCTTGTGAATTGGATTTAAGTGAGGCAGAGTTGCGTAAAGTCATCAGCCTCACTCTCTCTTCCAGAGTCATTGAAGTCCAGTGGCAAGACAAAATTCAGGACGACTGGCAAAATAGACCAGGATGTAGTGGACGACCTTGGCGTCTTTGATGTCTGACCAAGCTCTAAGCGCTCCACAGCAACTGCTTCAGCCACCTTCATGGCCATTGGAACAAATTGTTCTCATCTTCTCATTCCATTGGGGGAAGTCTTCATATACTTGAGGTATCTGTCAAAGACAGTTTTACTAGACTGTGGTCCATGTGCTTGCGATAGCTTCTTGGAGCCACAGGTGAGAGTTGGGTCATAGGTAGTCATCGAAGGTAGATGAGCAGCCCTGAAAAGGGTTTGGTAAGCCTTCACATCAGAGGTGCTAGTGCTCCCTGAACACCCCGTTCACCCCAGTCTCAGCAATTAGAGAGCATTTGATTGGCTCAGGCTATCATGGATTAGAGCCTCCTACTTTGTTCTGGGAGCAAAAAAAGGAGTCTTGGGGAACTAGGGGAGATCGGTCAATAAAACCACAAGCATTTATTAAATGTCTCTTATGTGCCAGAAACTGTGTTGGGTGCCCCAGATACAGATACCATCCCTGACATCAAGGAGCTAACATTGTCTTTGGGAGAGAAAATATATCCACAGATATATACACTAAAAATACAAAGTGATTTTAGAGTTAGGGGATACTAATAACAGGGTCCATCAAGAGAGGTCTCTTAAAGAAAGAAGCACTTAAGATAAATTATAAGGGGAACTACAAGTTTCAAGGGGCAAAGATAAGGGGAGAGTGTTTCAGGCATGGGTGACAGCTTATGCAAAGGTTCATTGGTGGGAGATGGGATATCCTGTATGGAGAATTGAAGGTGGACAAGTTAGACTAGAACATAGAGGAAGCAAAATGTGTGACCAGTCTGGAATAAAAGGAGAAGCTAGTTTGTAAAGTTGTGGGGTTTTTTTGGTTTTAAAATGTATTCATTTTTAACATTCATTTAAACAAAATTTGAGTTCCAAATTCTTTTCCTTCCCACTCTCCTTCCATCACCCATTGAGAAGGCAAGCAATATAATATTAGTCGTACACGTGAAATCATGCAAAACCTATTTCCATATTAATAATTTTGCAAAAAAAAAGCAAGAAAAAGCAAGAAAAATTTAAATGTATGTTTCAATCTCTACTCAAAATTCATCTGGAGTTGGATAGCATTTTTGGAATTGTCTTATATCATTATCTTCATCAAAGTAGCCAAGTCTTTCTCTGTTGTTCATCATAAGCTATTGCTATTGTTGTGTACAATCTTCTCCTGGTTCTGCTCACTTCACTTTGTATCAATGTATATAACTCTTCCCAGGTTTTTTTTTCCTGAAACCATCCTATTTGTCATTTTTTTATAGCATAGTGATATTCCAAGATGGTAAATAACTCTAGAGAAACTATTTAAATTCCTTCAGTAAGGACATGACATCATTAGACCCATCCTCTAGGAATATTAATTCAGTCGCTATTTTGTGGATGGACTGGACAAAGGAGAGATTAGATATAGTTAGACCAATTAGGGCAGTTGTCATGGTCCTGGGGAGAATTGATGGGGGTAGTTGTGGTATGAGTGCAAAAAGGGGATGAATAAAGAGATGTTGTGGAGGTAAAATCAATAAAATGCCGGGGGTGATAGGAAGAGCAGGTACAAGAGGGGTGAGAATGAGGATTCAGAGTGACTCCCAGATTGCAAACTTTCTTGACTAAAAGAATGGTGGTTTCTTTGATAAAAATAAGAATAACAACAACAATAAAATTAGGAGAAGGGATTGTTTTTAAGGGGAAGGATAAGTTTTGGATATGTTGAGTTTGAGATGTTTGTGGGATGTCTAGATGGAGGGGTTTGAAGAAAAATGAGCCCAGATCACAGACCATAGACTTAAGAATGAGCTTTAGCTGGTCCTCAAAAAGTTGAAGGAACAAAGCAAAAGTGGTGTTTATGAGGTCAAGCAAACTGCAACCACTGAAAATCCATAGGATCTGAAGGAACAAGGGCAGACCAAGGAACTAATGAATTGAATTGAAAATGTGTAGGGCATTAGAAGGGGAAACAAAGATGTATAAGTCTCAGTTCCTCACTTTAAGAAACTTATCACCTAGTAGGAATACAGTTGTAGGGTACCAACTGGAAAGGAAGAATTTTGATGTGCCATCATCTTAGTGAGAATCAGATACCAGCTAATGGTAGCCATCTCTAGGGTGTGGGGTGGGGAGGGAGGGAAGAAAAAAACAACATGATAATTTTGTTGTATATTTGAAAGGAATAGCAAATTGTGCATAGTAGAAACATGTAGTTTCATGTACAATTGTCTTTTTTATTGTACTGTTACAAAACGCTTGTTTTATTCCATAAATTAAAAATAAAATTAAAAAGTTATATAGAAAAAAAAAGAATGAGCTTTGTTCCCCACAGAGTCAGGCCTGCACATTTAGTATATTAGTCATCTTCTTGAACTCAGACCTAAAAGATGGCAGCTAGGAAGAAGCAACAGCAGAGTCTCTTGCCCTAAGACATGGTAGTAGTGAGAAAGTGTCAAGAACACCTGAAGTTTCCGGCTTTGTACATAGTAAATGCTTAATAAATGCTGCTGCTTTGATTTGGGTTGGGCTGGAACAACGCCGTCATCTTTGAGAAAAAGGGAATATTTTTTTCCAGCCCTGGAACTGGAGGAGCTGCAAGGACTGAGGCATGATATGCAGAAGCAAATACCTGTAAAGTGCCCTCTGTTACAAATGCGAGTTATTCAGACAAATGAATCAGATGGAAAGGGCCTTGACTCTCTAAGATTCCCAAGTTTGTCCTCTTCTCAGGGGTAATCTAAGGCCTCAGGGTGAGCAGGTCATAGATTTAGAGCAGAGAGACCTTAGAGAACATTCAATCCAGTGCCCTAATTTTGTATCACCGAGGTCTCTTGCTGGGGACTCATCAGAAAGGGAAGAGAATTATACTATTTCTAGAATACTGTGACTGTTCTGTGTTTTCAGTATTTTCTCTGTGAGATTAAACCAAGTTGTCCTACACTCCATTCCTTCACTTACCTTGAATGTTTATACAGGAGCTGGTGCCTTTTTAGTCATGTCTTTGGAGATAAGTTGTATTCCAACATTCCTAGAAGAAACTCTGAACTGGGACAAAATAAACTGAAGATGTGTAATTTTGGAGCTAGTTCTCAAGATTGAAAACACTCTGTGTAAGCCCAGAACTTTGGGCACTCAGACATAAGTTATATACACATGAATCAATCTGAGCAAAATTAAGTATGAAATTGAATGGTCCCTATTTTTAGGACAATAGGACCTCAGAAAAGAAAAGGATAGGTATGTTCTGGAGTAGGAAAGGAAGATTTCACAAAGAAGGTGGGACCTAAATTGAAGTAGTCAGGAGATGATTAGAATTTGGGTAGACATTCCAAGTTGGAGAAATCAACAGGAGAAAACGTATAGTATTGAAATATCATTGTATAAGATAGGAGACAATGAGAAGAAGGGCCTCTGGAGCAGAGGTTTGTCCCCTAGCTTCCTTCAAATCTCCGTTAAAATCCTATGTCCTCTCCCCACCCCAACCCCCACCACCTTAATGTTAGTGCTTTCCCCATGAAATTTTTTAATGTATATCTTCATTGTACATGGTTGGTTGCTCATTGGCTCTTCCCATTAGATTGTAAGGTCTTTGAGGGCAGAGACTTTTTTGCTTTTCTTTGTATTAGCACACAGCATAGAGCCTGACACATAGTACGTGATTGATAAATGCTTGTTGATTTAATTTGGGGAGCAGTGGGAGATAAACTTGGTTTGGTAGAGTTGAAGAAGAATTAAACTTGTTTTGTCTAGCCCTAGAGAGAAGAATGAGGAGCAATGGACTTAAATTGGAGAAACAGATTTTGACTTAAAATAAGGGAAGGAATCTCTAATTAGGGTTGTCACAAAGTAGAATGGACAGCTTTGGGATTATTCAGAATGTTCTAATGGACATTTGATGACCATTTCTCTGGATTTTTGTGCTTTTCCTACTGTTCTGAATACTCCTTTTTTTAAAAATGTGCTTTTTGGAGGGGGAAGGGCAGGGCAATTGGGGTTAAGTGACTTGCCCAAGGTCACACAGCATGTAAGTGTTAAGTGTTTGAGGTCACATTTGAACTCAGGCCCTCCTGACTCCAGGACTGGTGCTCTATTCACTGCACCACCTTTGCTGCCTAGCTGCCCTGTAAATTTTCCTTCTTAGTCTTTGCTGAATCATGATGATCTCCCTCTTGCCACCAATGAGTGTTCCCTAAGGCTCAGTCCTAGACCCTCCTCTTTTCTCTCTACACTCCCTCGGTAATCTCATCAGCCCTCAGTAAGGTTGTGATTAAAACCCAATGGTCCCTGAGTTTAAAAATCACATCTAGAGGACAGCTAAGTGGCCCACTGGATAGAGCACCAGCCCTGAAATCAGAAAGACTGCAGTTCAGATCTAGCCTCACACACTGACTAGCTGTGTGATCCTGTTACTTGCCAGTCACAACCTCAAATGCCTCCTAAAATAATAAAATCTATGAAGATGACTGCAATTTCTATATGTTGAGCTCTGTTCTTTTTCCTGAACTCTTGTCTTCCTTCCTGAACTCCTGTCTTCCATCACAAACTGTCTATTGGATATTTCAGTCTTAATGTTTTTTAAGCACCTCGAATTCAACATATTAAAAAAAAGAATTCATGCTCTTTCCTTCAAAATCTATCCCTCTTCCAAATTTCTACATTTCTGTAGAGGGCACTATCTTTCCTCCAGTCATTTGGGTTTACAATCTTGGATTCATTATCAATTCTTTACTTTTTCTCACCCCACATATCCAAGGAATTACCAAGTCTTGTCATTTCTATCTCCCCAACATTTCTCAAATCTAACCCTTCTCTCTGTTTGCACAACTACCACCCAGCTCAGACCTTAATTACCTCTTTCCTAGATTATTTACAATAATATCCTAATTAGTCATCTTGCCTCAAATCTCTCCCCTGACCAATCCACCCTTCACACAGCTACCAATGTTCCCTGAAGTACAGGTCTGATCATGTTGCCTCCCCTACCTTAGAAACTCCAGTGTTTCCCTATTACCTCTGGGATCAAATATAAATGTTTATTTTAGTCATTTAGAGGTCTTCAACTGAATCCAAACTACCCTTGTAGTCTTATTATAAGTTACTCCCTTCATGCATTCTGTTGTCTGGTCAAACTGGCCTTCTTTCTTTTTCTCACAAATGACTTTTCATCATCCATTTCTGTGCCTTTGTACAGACTGTCTCCCATGCTTGGAATGTATGCCTTATTCTCATTGAGTCTCAAGTTTTATCAGCATTTATATTAGGACTTTCTTAATCCCATGAGTGTCTAGTGCTTTCTCTCCTCTGGCCAAAAAAATCTTGTACATATTGTGTCACAGATAGAATGCAAGCTTCTTAAAAGCTTTTTCTCTTCCTTGCTTCCTTCCTTTCATCTTTTCCTCCTTCTTTCTCTCCTTTCTTTTCTCCTTCTTTCTTTCTTTCCCTTCTTCTTCCCCCTCCTTTTCTTTCTCCCTTCTTCCTTCCCCCTTCTTTCCCTCCTTCTTTCCTTCCCTCTCTCCTTCTTTCCTTTTTCCCCTTCTTCTTCCTTTTCCTTTCCCTCTTTCTTTCTCTCTCCCTCCTCCCATCCTTCTCCCACACTCTCCCTCCTTCTTTTCCTTCTTTCTCTCCTTCTTTCTTTGCTCCTTCCTTCTTTCTTCTCTCCTTCCTTTCTTCTTTCCCTCCTTCTTTTTGTTCTTCTCTCCTTCCTTCCTTCCTTCTTCCCCTTCTTTCTTTCCCCCTCCATCTTTCCTTCTTTTTCCTTTGCTCCTCTGATCCTTTCTCCTCCCTTCCTTTCTTCCTTCCTTCCTTCCTCCCTCCCTCCCTCTATTACATCCTCCCTCCCTCCCTCCTTCCTTCCTTCCTTCCTTCCTTCCTTCCTTCCTTCCTTCCTTCCTTCCTTCCTGTCTTTGTGTTCCCATCACCTAGCATGGCACCTGACACACAGTGGGAGCTTAATTAATACTTGTTGATTAATTGGTTGATTGGCATGCACATTGTGGAGAAGATTATTCATAGGTATGAATTGGACAGCATGGCCTCCGGAGGCCTCTTCTCACTTGGTTGCGATTAAAACCTGGTCCCTGGACTGCTGTTCTGGAGCCATTGCCACTCTGCCATGCTGCCTTCCAAGCAGGAATGCTGTTTCTGCTCAGCTTTGGCCACAGGCCTCGTTACTGATACTGTAAATTGAATGAAATAGCTACTCTGTTACAAATTAATAACAGATTTGTTTGTCATTAAGGCAGCATTGTTTAATACAATTAGTTCAGCTGAGCATAATTACCTTCATATAAAATTCCCCTTTAAAAATAACTTTGATAAATCTAAAGCCAATTAGGGCTGTGAACAGATTGGTAGAGAGGAGCTGTTTGGACCTCTCTTCCCCATTGGTTTCCCTGGGGTCAGCACACTTGCCCTCCAGTTCATTTTGGGTCAACTTTCCCAGGACAGGCTTCCTTGGCCCTATATATTCCCCAATGCTCCCCATCTCCTTGAGATCTGGCTTGAAAGGGCTAGAACTAGGACATGTCATCTTGAACATCACCAAAGAGAATTGAACAATTCTCCTTGGCCAAACAAATTCTGTTTCTTCATGTTAAGCTGCTTTTCCCATCCCCACTCCCCTGCCGCAGCTCTGATTCTAGTGATTACTGTCACTAGAGTTATGTCCCAGGGACCCAGTAGTTTCTTTCCTGGGGAGTTGTGCTTCCTTCCCAAAGTAACTGCTATCCCTGAGCCAAGCCAAGCCAAGTCAATAAGCAAACATTAAATGCCTAAAATGGGCCTGGCTCTGCACTGGGCACAGCCCATTGTTACTTTCATTTTCAAAGGACCAATGACATCATGGGGTGATGCTTTGACTTGCAAATGAATTGGATTTAAGTGAGGCAGGGTTACACAAAGTTGTTAGCCTCACTCTTTCTTCTAGGCATCAAAGTTCAGTGGCAAGATGAAAGTCAGGATGACTGGTGATGGCCTAGGATGCACGGATGACCATGGCCTCTTTGATGACTGACCAAGCTCTAGGCACTTTATGGCTCCTGCTTCAGTCCTCTTCATGGTCTTTGGAACAAGCTGTTCTCATCTGCCATTTTTCTGTTGGGGGAGGTCTTCACATGCTTTGGATAGACATCCCCCTAACTCATTAATGGCATTGAAGACTGTTAGTTACCTCCAGTCTGGTATAGCCTATCGGCTGAGACAGTTTTACTGGGGTGTAGCCACTGCATGTGCTACAGCTTCTCAGAAGCACAGGAAGCTGATTGCCAGGACTGCTCACAATAAGCTTACATCTAGAGTGGGGAAGGAGGAGGTGTCATGCAAACCACTACATACAAACAAGATTGACATGGGATAAATGAAAAGGGTTCTTGGCAGAATGTAGAACTTCGGCTGATACTTCAAGGAAGATAGAGAAGGTAGGAGGTGGATATAAGAAGGGGGAGAGTTCCAGGCATGAAGGAATAGCCCCTTAAAATTCCCACAGTTCAGAGATGGAATATCTTGTGTAAGGAGCAGCAAAGAGATGAATATCACTGGATTTCAGAGAAAGAAGGTAGCTGGAGAGGGAGAGAGAGAGAGAGAGAGAGAGAGAGAGAGAGAGAGAGAGGGAGAGAGGGAGGGAGGGAGAGGGGGGAAGGGAGGGAGGGAGACAGAGACAGACAGAGAAAGACAGAGACGGAGACAGAGACAGAGACAGAGAGAAGTGGTAGAGATTCTGGTTGTCTCAAGTCAGCTACAGTTTCCCCAGTTTCTCTCTTCATATCCCTTTTAAGTCCTCCAATTTCAGCTTCCTTGGTCAGTTTCCTCTCACACTTTGCATGGGCATGCCATCGTGATGTAACCTGACTTGAGGATGGCTAATAATTGAAGCTAGGCAGCAAGAGCACCAGGCAGGCCTGGAGTCAGGAAGACTCCTCTTCCTGAGTTCAAATCCAGCCTCAGACGCTTACTAACTTTGTGACTTTGGGCAAGTCACTGAACCCTGTTCGTCTCAGTTTCAGATACTCCAGTATCTGCCAAAAAAACCCTGAATGGGTCATGAAGAGTCAGATGCAACTGAACAACCACAAAAACAGTTCAAAGCAGCCTCTTCTAAAGAGGTTTTGTGGTGTAATAGAAAGAACGCTGCATTGGGAGGCAGGGACCTGGGTTCAAGTTTCAATTCTGTTCTTTACTGTGTGATGTTGAGCAGGTCACTGTCCATCCAGAGGATTGTTTGATCACTAAGGTCCCTTCAAGCTCTGAAATGTCTGAGTAAAAAGCTTATGAACAAGGAGAAAGTGGTAAAGTGCAAAAAGTGTGCTAGGTTTGTAGTCGGTGGACTTGGGTTCAACCCCTGACTCTTTTACTTGCTGACTATATCACTTTGGGCAAATAATCTAACCTTCCTTGGCCTCAGTTTCCTCATTTGTACAATTCAGGAGTTGAATCTAGACGTCTTCTAAGGTCTCCTTAGCGTTAAATCTTTGGTCCTATAAATCAGTCCTGTTTCTGAGGTGAGATTTGCTGTAGACTCCCTGAGAAGAGCCCCTTAACCCCAACCAAAGGAAAGCTTCAATCCTCTTTAATTAGATTTATCTGGGGAAGACTTTTCTGGTTAGATTTGCAGTATTAAATAAGATAGCTGCAATTCACCGCCCCCCCCACCCCATCAAATCTATCTCTGCTGTATTATTGGTGGAGGGAGAGAGGGGGAGAGAGAGAAGAAAGGGGAAAGAGGAGTGAGGAGCAAGGTTGGAGGAGGTGGGGGGGAGACGATACCCCTGCTTCCATGTTTCAATCTAATGCTTCATATTTCTATACATAATATTGCTCAAAAAAGTAACCCTTAATGAAAAGTCCATGACATTCATCTTGAGAATGGCACTGGGGAAATGATGGGGTGGGTAGTGGCAGACATGGCTGGAAAGTTCTAAAATTGTCTTAGAAAGTTAAAAAAAAAATTCTCTTCTAAGTGAATTTTGAAAAGGGATCTAGGAGCCCTAATGAGTTGGGAGTCTCTACTGAAGCCCGGGCAAACCAATTAGCTTGCTTAAAAAATATTGTATTCATTAACATGAAAATAAAACTGAACTTTTTTGAGCTAATTGCATCTTTTAAAATGTGGTAGTCTTTGTCTGAGCTTGTCTCATAAATATGCATGCTACATAATCCTTTTGAAAACCTGGTAGTAATAATGACTAACACACAAATATGTTCAACCTGTTAATGCTCTGACAAAGGCAAGGACATTCAGGAAGAACATAAGGGGCTGATGGTACACGTGAGATGGTGAATCTCACGGGATACTGAGCTGAGACCTCCTTGTTGTGTCAGTCTCTAGGGATAATGGGAACAGGATGTGCAGAGCTAACTTTCAAATTGGTTGCACAGTCAAGTCCTATTAGAATCACAGAATGTCTGAGTTGTAAGAGACCTCAGAAGTCATTGTGCCCAAACCATAACTGAAAAGGGATTTCCTCTAACAAGTGATCATTTATCTTCTTGAAGACATTTATCAATGAGGGGTTTGGGGGGCAGTCTATCCACTTTTGGATAGCTCAAATTGTTAAGAATTTGATAGAAAACCTGAACCACAGCGTGAAGTTGCTCCTAATTTTGAAGTTATAATTGAGAATTCATTTGGAATCACTTAAGAGATTCCCAATAATGTGAAGCTATAATGATGTATTGTAGTGGCTCTCAACCTTCCTAATGCCGCGACCCTTTAATACAGTTCCTCATGTTGTGGCAACCCCAACCATAAAATTATTGTCATTGCTACTTCATAACTGTAATTTTGCTACTGTTATGAATCTATCTGATAATCAGGATGTGTTTTCATTGTTACAAACTGAACATAACCCACAGGTTGAGAACCGCTGATATAGGGGTTATTTCCATTTTACATATGGGGATTATGAAGTCTGGAGAGGTTTGTGTTTGACTTTGCCCAATAATGCACAGGGAATTGTTGATAGGGCTAAGATTAGGGAACATGTTTTTAAAAGCAATGCAGTATTTCCTGAAACCAAGCTTGGGTTAAGTGGACTTGATGGTCTTTTCAGCAGAAAAATTGTCTTGACTTATGCCTGTGTCCTGCACATAATAAACAGTTAATAAATGTTGTATAATGTTTTACTATTCAACTAAAAAGCTGTGACTGAATCTAGAGATGGTCCTTGGAAAAATTATCAATTTGATAAAGTTTGTCCTGAGTTCTTCCCGTACCCTTTTTTGTGCCCTTTTCCTGGCTGAGGCTCCCACTGATCTCAATTCAGGTTCTAGTACCTCTAAGTTTACCCTCTGCAATGATGCACAATGCTTCAAAATTACTTTCTTTTCCCCTACCCTTGCCTCCCTTTCAGAACTTTTTTTTCTTGCCAGGATCATTCTCAATTGAACTATTCACACTAATGTATAAATAGTACTTATTGTCTGTATTACCCTGAGTGTGCCACTTTGCTTGACCCAGTATCCTTATCTGCAAAATGGGGCCAATATTATTTTCCTCTCCAAATGAATTTTGTTATCATTTTCTAGTTTGGTGTCCATAAAGATACATACTATACCAAGATAATCTAGATCTTTTGTTCCTCCAGATGAATTTTACTATTATTTTTATCGTGTTCTATAATATAGCCCATTGGAAGTTTGAGTGGTGACATTAAAACTATAAATTACCTTTGGAAATAATGTATTTTTTTTAACACTGGCATATCCCAGCCATGAGCACTGACTAGTACTCCAGCTACTTAAGTCATTCTTTCTTTGATAAGCATTTTGTAATTGAATTTATATGAATATTGAGCATGCTTTGGTAGGTTGACTTCCAGACATTTTGTTCATTTTATAGTTATTTTGAATGAAATTTTCCTTTATTACCTGTTGGATTTATCATATAGAAATATTGTCGATTTTTGTCAGTTTATATGTTAGACTGAAACTTTGTTCAAGGTATTAATTGCTTCAGTTATTTTCCTTGCTGATTCCCATGATTTTCTAAACAAATGATCATGTTATCAGCAAATTGGGACAGTTGTGTTTCCTCTTTAACTGTCTTTAGGCCTTTACTATCTTCCTCTTCTCTTAGTGCCTTTACTAACATTTCTGGAATTGCACCAAATAATAGAAGAGAGAGTGAATATCCTTGCATTACTCCTATATTTATTAGGAAGGCTTCATGTACAGGAGATAATATTAGTTTCAATACCTGCTCCATAGGATGGCTGTGAGGAACACACTTTGCAAACCTTAAAGTATTATTGAAATGTGAATTATTATTACTATGATTGAGAGCCTAGGTTTAAATCTCTCAGGGCTGTTCACATTTTAAAAGAATATGATTTTAAACGTAAATGAATTTTTAATTTGTGCAATCTTGGACTGGGAGAGTAAGGAAAATCAATAGCTCCAGATAGAATAGTAGATGGAAAGAGAATCTTCCTGGGATTTTATGAAAGTACCAAGAAGGTGTGCCTATGTGTAGGGATTGTTCTTTTAAAATATTAATTTTTTCCCAATGACATGTAAAGACAATTTTTAACATTCATTTAAAAAAATTGAGTTCCAAATTTTGTCCCTTCTTCTCTCACTTCTCTCTCTCTAAGATGGTTGGCAATTTGATATACATTATATATGTGCAATCATATAAAACATTTCCATATTAGTCATGTTGTGAAAGAGGAAACAGCCCAAAAGAAGAAACCATGAAAAAATACAGTGAAAATAGTACACTCTGATCTGCATTCAGACTCTATCAGTTCTTTCTCTGGATGTGGGTAGCATTTTCCATCATGCAACTCTTGGAATTGTCTTGGATCATTGTATTGATGAGAAGAGCTAAGTCATTCACAGTTGATCATTGCACAAAGTTGCTAATACCATGTACAATGTTCTCCTGGTTCTGCTCACTTCACTTTGCATCAGTTTGTGAAAGTCTTTCCAGGTTTTCCTGAAATCTTCCTGCTTGTCATTTTTAATAGCACAATAGTCTTCCATTACATTGGAAGGAAACTTGTTCAGCTATTCTTCAATTGATGGCCATCCCCTCAATATGTATAGGGATTGTTGTTGCTGCTGTTTTATTTGTGACTTACTGTTGATAGGTCAGATCATCATCTTTAAAACAAACTACATTGCCTGAAATAATGATCACTTACTTAAAAGAATAATGTCCACTTTCTTTGTTTTTAGATTGCTTTTGCTTTTAGGTATGTATTTTGTGATTTCTGGACAAGACAGAACTCCTTGAAGGCAATGAATCTGCCTATTATAGACCTAGAGCTGTCAGTAGCCTATAAGGTCATTTAATCCAATCCCTTTATTCTATAGAATAGTAGTTTATAAAGGAAGCTTCTTGCAACAATCCTATAAGGGGGATTAGATCAAGTACTATAAAGTCTGAGGATTTAGAACTGGACAGGACCTTGTGGTTCATTTAGTTCAGATTTTTCATTTTACATGTTACCTTCTTACTAGAGATGTGTGACACAATGCAATATAAGCACATGACACATATAAGTGAGATAAGTAAATGGTATGGTATTCTCCTGGAGGACTGTCTAATAATAAGTGCAATTAGAAAGATAAAAAAGGGAAGAGGAAAAGAAAGTGAATGGAAATAGAGGAAGAAGAAAGAAAAAGGGGAGAGGAAATGAGGGGAAGGAAAATGGAGGAAGGGGAAGGATAAAGGGACTAGAGGAAGAAGGAGAAAGAGAAAAGATGGGAGGAGGAAATAAAGGAGTAAGTGGGAAAGGGAATAGAAGAACAGGAAAAGAGGAATAGAGGAAAAGGAGGGATTAAAGAGAAGAGACAAAGAGGAAGGAGGAAGGGGAATAGAGGAAGAAGAAAGATGTTGAAGAAGAAGGTAGAGGGGGTAAGGGAGGAAATAACCAGAAGGGAGGTAAATGGTTCCCTTTCAGGGGATGGAGGTGGTGGTAACCTCTATTGAGGGGTGATAATGAAGGTTGTGGGTTTGTCAGTCTAAAGAGAGACATTTTAGTCATTATGAGGCTCAGCATGGTAGTAGTATGTGAGAACAAGGTATCTTGCTTTATTTTGCCAGAGAAATGTGGTCAGTTGAACCCTAGTAGGACACATTTTTGGATTAGCAGTTAATACCCATGGATCATTGCTGGGAGTATGTCCCAAATCTCTAACCCCCATATGCTGCCAAAGGGCCAAATCTTCAGCCAGAAATATTCAGTGGAGCATCAAAACCCTGGCAAACCTGGTTCCAGGATGGAGGGGTTGGATTGCAGAAGTTGCTCCAGAGGGAGGTATTGACTTGGACCACATTAGGCATAAAGCCATGCTCCTTTCAAAGCCTAGTTGGGGCTGTGAGATACAGCCAGTCAATAAATATTGAGTGACCATACAGGGAGTAGCCTTATGCTAGGTTCTGTGGGGAATTCAAGAAAGTAATAATACAAAGCTCACATTTATATAGTGTTTTAATGTCCATAAATATTTTGAGTGCATTATGTCATTTAATCCTTACAATAAATCTATAAGGAATGTGCTATTATTATCCCCACTTTATGGAGGAGGAAGCTGAAGTTGAGAGAAGTAAGTGACTTACCTAGAGTCATATAGCTAATAACTGTCTGAGGAATAATTCGAGCTCTAGTGTTTCTGACTCTAGGTCCAGAACTCTGTCAATTGCGTCACATTTTAGTCACTGCTCTTAAGGATTTTACCTGTAGTCTGGGAGACAGGATGTGCCCACATGAAAGTCTCCTTTTCTGCTTCTTTAGCCCTCTCAGTCTTTCTGTGTCCTGAAAAGCTCTGTCCCAGACCCTCTCTCTGTATCTCTCTCTTTCTACCTCCTTCCCTCCCTTTCTCTCTGTCTCTATTTCTTTCCAGTTTCTGTTTCTATTTCATCCCCTCTCTCTCCCTCTTTGCCCCCACTCTTTTCTTTCTCCCTCCCTCTCCCTCTTTCTCTCTCTCTCTCTCTCTATCTCTCTTTCCGTCTCTCTGTCTCCCTCCCTCTCTCTGTCTCTCCCTGCCTCTTTGTTTCTCTCACATATCTGTCCTTTCCAGTTTCTGTTTCTGTCTGTCTTTCCCCCCTTGCTCTCTCTCTTGCTTCACTCCTTTCTTTCTCTATTTTTCTCCCTCCCCTGCCCTCTCCCTCTGTTCCTCTACACCTCCCCCCATCTGTTCCCATGGGTTCAATTCTCAGCTTTATGTAAATGACTTCCAAATATATCTGTCCAATTCTAAATTCCCTCTTGAACTCTACTCCTGCATTCTCAACTGACTGTATTCGATTATCTCAAAGTCATGTCAAACATAATGGGACACAGTCTACAATTCCTTCACACTTTTCTGTTTCTCTTGGGGGCACCACCACTTACCCTTTATCTCATCCAGATTCACAACTCAGAAATCAATCTTCCCTCTGTACTTTCCCTTGCTTCCCATATCCTTTGCATTTTGAATCAGCAGCTGATTCTTCTTCATTCTGCTTTTACAACATCCCTCCTCTCTGTCCTCATCTACCACCTAGTTATCCCTTATCATCTCTTGCCTGGACTGTTGTAATCACCTCCTATTTGGCTTTCCCATTTCTCAACTCTTGTCTCTCCAGTCTATCCTTCACACAACTGCCAGAATAATATCCCTAGAGTATAGCTCAAGAATCTTCCAGAACTTTCTATGGCCTCAAAATACGAACTCCTCCTCCTACAATTTAAAGACCTGCCTAATCTGGCTCCCACCTGCCTTTTTCTGGTCTTACTTCATGCAATTCCCTTTCATGCTGTCTGTGTTCCAGAAATACTGACCAAATTTGACATTACATATTCATCTCCATGACTTTGTATGAGCTGTATTCCATGCCTGGAGTGTACTGTCTCCTTAAATCCTCCTCTTAACTTCCTTCAAGGCTTAATTTAGGTGCTACCTTCTAAGGGGAGCTTTTCTTCATCCCCGAATTGTCAGTACTCACTTATATTTATTTATCAGTGTATGTGTTGAATTTAAATGTGTATGTTGTATCTTGCTCCACCCACCCCCCCCCCAACAAAATGTAGGCTCCTTGAAATCAGGGACTGTTTTGTGTCTTTTATCCTGGATGCATGGCACGTAATAGACATTTAATAAATATTTGTTTCATTGAACTGAAAGTTGTTTGGAGTAGTGGTTTCCCTAAGATGAAAACAGTATGAGAAGGAGCTAAATCTTGGCTGCCTGGCTCGGGTGGGAGGGTGAAGGCATAGAATCATAGGACAGGGAGCTAATGGAGACCTTAGAGGTCATTCATTTTGTCCTCTTTGTTTTTAAAAGGTGGTACCCTCTATAGCTGAGGCCCTTAAAGGTCAAGCAACATGCCCAAAATGACACAGCTAAGCGGCACAGTGGGAGAGCAGTGGTGGCGAGTTGCTCAGTGGTGAGCCTGGTGTCAAGAAGAGCCGACTTCAGATCTAGCCTCAGACACTTTACTAGCTGTGTGACCCTGGGCAAGTCACTTAACCTCTATTTGCCTCAGTTTCCTCATCTGTAAAATAGAGACAACAATAGCACCTCACTCCAAGGAATCAACTGAGAGAATAATTGTAAAGAGTTTAGCACATATTTAATACATAACAAGCACTATATACATATTAGTTATGATTGTTATTAGTAAGAAAGAGAACTGACTTTCTAATCCAGGGACTCTGAATCCAAATTCTTTGTTATTTTCCAATGCATCATGCTCTTTGTTCCTAGCCAAGTTTCACTTAGTTTTCCATCAGTAGGTGTCAACTGTGAACTTGTCAGAAATACCGAAACAACCAATGGCTTTAAAACAGGAATAAAAATGGATATGAAAATGGAAATTGAACATTCCCTCATCCTACTCTGCGTCTCTCCTCAGAGCCACTTATATCAGACATGTTCCTGAAATATAAAACTGAGGGAATGAACTCATAGAAACTGCTGCCAATGTGTAATTTAGAATCTTGGGTGGTTAAAAACAAACCTCCCAAGCTATACACATGGACACAGTCACAAAACAAAAAACAAGAGGAAAGAGTAAAAAAGAAAAACAAAAAACAAAAACCAGGCACATTGTTGCCTTCTCTTGGAGGGACCAGAGAACTAGGCTCCCCTAAGGAGTTGGTGGCTAGAAATCCTAGACTCTAGCTGGGATCTTTGTTGGAACTAGGAGAGATGGATTCAATGGTTCTGGCATAAGATTGACTGAGATCTCAATACATATTGCCTCAAGGGAGACAGGGAGGGCAGGGAAAAAGAAGGGATGGTATAACTTTTGACTCTTGTACCAAAATGCTACTCAAATGCTTCACTGGAGCGTTGGTCAAGGTGATCCAGGGTTCCCAAAGGTTTCAGTAGTAGAGCACAGGCGCCGGCATGTCCTTCCATGCTGGACAGATTTTGAACCAGAGTTTGTCGACAGGTTGTCTGCCTACCCCTAAAAGGACCAGATTGTCTGTGTTCTCCAGACTTATCACTACATGGGCTGGCTACAGGGGATGCATTTTTTTGCAGTGCCAGCAATTCTTAAAGAATATACCCCATTAGTAGTTTCCAACTCTTCTGTGGATGAGGGTCCCTTTTTAATGTCAGAAAATTCCTTGGACCCCACATGACTTCTAGTCTAGTGAAACTTGATTTTTTGCTGTTCCTCACAAATGACTCTCTATCTTTTGTCTCTGGTCCCATGTATTGGCTGTCCCCAGTGCCTTCAAAACTCAGCTAAAGCTCCACCCTTGACTTTTAATCCTTTTTAGGTCATAGATCCCTTTATTAATCTGATGATGTCTAAGAACCCCTCTTTAAAAGAATGTTTTTAAATGTATAAAATCAAATACGTGATATTACAAAGGAAACGAATCATATTGAAACACAGTTATCAGTATATATATATGTGTGTATATATATATTTATGCATATACATACATATATATACACACCCATATGTATGTATGTATGTATGTATGTATGTATGTTCATAGGGCCCCAACTTAAGACCTCTAGCTCTATATAAAGCCTTTCATTATTCTTCCCCAGTTGCTTGTGACCTCTTGTCTTATATCAATTTGTATTTGTTCCATATAAACTGGTATGTATATATCTACTGGCATATGTTTGTGTGTGTATACTGATAGAATGTAAGTTCCCTGAGGCCAGGAACTGTTTCATTTTGCCTTTGTATTTGTAGCAGTTAGCATAGGGCCTGGCACATGCAGTTGCTGCTTAATAAATATGTTTTGATTATTGATTGATCATAATAATTTTACTGTTAATATCCACTGATAGGAAAAATACATAACAAGAAGTCATTATGAATTTGGGAATGCTTCCAATGATTTTATTTAAAATTATCAAATAGTATCTACATATCAATTTATGTAATATATTTACATTTGATGCAAAGAAAAAAATCCTCTTGGTTAGTTCTATCCTATAGTGGAATGGTCTGCCATGGGAGGTAGAAGGTTCTTCCTCAGTGAAGGCTAGATGCCTACTTGTAGGACATGTGGAGAGGATTCTTATTTAGGCATGGATTGGATAGATTGCCTTTAAGGTCCCTTCCAACTGTGAAATTCTATGTTTCTGTGAAATATACTGTGTATATGTAAGGGCAGTTAAGTGGCCCAGCAGATAGATCACTGAGTTTAGAATCAGGAAGACTCATGTTCATGAGTTCAAATCCAGCCTCAGCTACTAACTAGCTGTGTGATCTTGGGCAAGTCACTTAACCTTGTTTGCCTCAGTTTCTTCATCTGTCAAATGAGCTGGAGAAGGAAATGGTAAACCATTCTAATATATTTGCCAAGAAAGCCCCAAATGGGGCCACAAAGAGTCAGGCACAACTGAAACAACACAACAACAATAACATATGCTTATGTGATATTATACTGTTTACCAAAGATTTGTTTGTGTATTTAATAGGTTGGCCTGTGGAGTAACAGACTGTTCTAACCACATGTCTGACGTCCTCTCACCCCTATCGCCAGACCTGACCACATCCAATGGCCTTCAGAACATAGGCTGGGAAACTCTGTCCTATGTTATAAGTGGTTTTTTATTTGCTTTGGTAGAGGAAATAGCCAAACTGATAAATTGTAAGTCCTAGGAGAATTATAAGCTCATGTACATGCCTACTATGTTTAGGATGCTGTGCACAGAGCCCACAGGGGGCACAAAAATATATATTTGCTCTCAATTAGTTTATAGTCTAGTTGGAAAGATGAGAGTCAGCCAAACAATAAACATTTCTTAAGCCATTTTATGTGCCGTCCATTATGCTAAAGACTGGGGATATAAACAAAAACATCTCTTGATTCTATGAGTGAGACAACACATGTATATAGGTGTATAAAAGAGACATACAAAGTTGATATTGGGAAATTTTTGAGGTGAAGACATGGGGAGGAGAGGAAGGGAGGGAAAGGTCTCTTGCAAAGATGGCGGTTCAGCCGAGTCTTGAAGAAAACCAAGGATTCCAAGAGGAAGGTGTAGCTGCAACCACAATGGCATATCCAGGATGGCTGCTACCACAGGTTCTTAGATCTGCTTTCCTAGGGAAGATTGCTGTTTAAGGGGTTAATGATCTTTCAAAATTACATTCACTAGTTCAAGGGAAAAATCAGTACTCTGAACTTCAGAGAAAATACAAGCAGAGAAATAAAACCAACAGAGAGGGCCCTGACTGCCTGAATCAGCTATGTACTTTACATACATCCCTGGATCAAGAGAGCCTTTACATCTAAGCAGTTGGGGACCTCTGAACATACAACCACTCAGAATCTCGACCAGGGAATCACAAGATCCTTCTCATAAGTGAGCCCCCAAAGCAAAATACCAACTCAAAGTATATACACACTTCTCAGAGCCAGAAGGCATCACAACCCTTCTGACTCAGTGCCTAATTAGAAATTAGCAAAAGGTATGAAAGTCTTCCTATAAGCAAGCCTCCCTTAAGCAAGCTTCCCTTAATGGGCTCCAAGTGAGGCCTGTTAATAGTTGGGGGGAAGGTCTTAAATCCCATTAACATTATAGGAGGTAAAGCATTCTGGGGCAGGAGGTCAGCTAGAGCAAATGCACAAAGATGGAAGAGGGAGCCTGATATGTTAGAAACAAGACCTAGGCCAGTATGGCTAGAACAAAGAGTACATAACCAGAGTATTTGGTGGAAGAATAGAAAGGTAGGAAAGAGCCATGTTGGAAAGAACTTTAAATTCCAAACAGAGTAGTTTATATCTTACCTTAGAGGTAATGGGGAGTCACTGAAATTTATTGAGTAGCTGCAGTAACATGGTCATGTCTATACTTTAGGAAAATTACTCATGGTTGAAGGGAGGGTAGATTGGATTGGGGAAAGACTGGAGGTAAGATGACCAATCAAAAGGCTATTTTACTACTTCAGGTGACAGATAATAAGGGCCTGATATGATATGAAACTCTCTCTCTCTCTCTCTCTCTCTCACACACACACACACACACACACACACACACACACACACACACATATATACATTCATATATACATATATATGTATGTGTATATGAAGAGACGTTTGGAGGTAGAAATGATATAATCCTAAGAGAAGCCCACATGAAACAAAACAACACAAAGCAGTATTTGATAAGCATCAAAGTTATATCAAGGAAGACTCTCCTTCCTGAGTTCAAATTTAGCCTCAGATGTTTACTAGCTGTGTGACCCTAAGCAAGTCACTTAATCCTGTTTGCCTCCGTTTCCTTGTCTGTCAAATGAGCTGGAGAAGGAAGTGGCAAACCACTCTAGTATCTTTGCCAAGAAAACTCCAAATGGGGTCATAAAGAGTTGGAAATGACTGAACAACAATGCCACTGACATCTCAAATGAATTCATTCAACAAGCACTAATTTAAAACCTACTTTAAAATAATGACATGGCAAGGGTAGCAAGTGCTATAGGGGTACAGGAAAAGGAGAGATCCTTATGGTCTGGAGTCACTTGGGAGGGCTTACAGAGAATATAGGATCTGAGAAGAACCTTGAATTAAGGTTGTATTCAGAAAGGCAGGGTAGAAAGAGGAGGGCATGCCAAGTGGAGGGAATTATATGAGCAAAGGTGGGAAGGCAGGAAAGCCATGGCCTGCTCAGAACACATTAAATTGATGAATTTGTCTGGATTGAAGAGCTCTTGTAGGAAGATAAAGCTGGAAAGGTAGGTTGGGGGCAGATTGTAGAGGGCCTTGAACACCAGATAGAGAACTGTGGGAAGCCTTAGAAAAGTCCTAGGCATGAGAATGAGTGGCAATTTTTTTGTAATTAAAGTGGGAAAATGTTGTGGGAATATTATACTTGGTTGACTTCAAGATAGAAATATAGGCCCAAAGCTTCTTTCCCCTCCCATCACCCCCTTTCCCTATTCTGAATCTGGTGGATTTTGGTATGTGTCCCTCCCCCACTCTCTCTAATTTTTCGTCACTGATTGCCCCAGCTGGCTAGAACAAGCCAGAGATTCCTCCCTGGAGCTGGGCTCTGTTTGGCTGAACACCTGCTCCCAGCAGCTGTCATTGCAGCTCTTGTTAATGGTACCAAATGGGCTTTCTAATGGACAAGACTCTTAAGCTTAACTGGCAGGGGGGTTGTGGGTAAGCAGAGGGCTGCACAGACAGACGCTGGGGCTGTGAGCTACAGAAGAGTTGGGCAGGCTACAAAGTCCATCCATCCAGCAGCCCAATCACCTAGCCAGCCATTCATTCTCTACTGAGTGCCTGATAGATGTACAGCCCTCCAGATTGTGAGCTCCCTTGTATAATGCTGCAGATACACAGGGAATTCAAGATGGCCCCTCTTCTCAGAGAGCTTACTTTTGAAGTAGGTGTAGAATGAAGCACAGATAATAGAACCCAGTACCAAATGCTAGTGGTCAGTGTTTTGGGGGTTTAGGGAAAGGAACGAGGAGGGTAAACTGGAGATATAAGGGAAAACGTCTTTGAGCAACTCTGATGATATTACTATCCTACTCAAAAAACCTTCAGTGGCTCCCTATTGGTTACCCAAGTCATTATCTTCAAGATTTTAGCATAAGACTTGGTTTCTTTGGTTCTAAGTGTTGTATATCTTCTCTGTGTTTACTTTTAATGCTTCAGAACTTTACTTTTCATAAGCTAGTCTCTCTTCAGCTTCAACTCAACCAGAGGTGGGGAACCTGCAACCTTGAGGCCATATGTGGCCCTCTAGGTCCTCAAGTGTGGCACCCACACACTCAGGGCTTCAGGTTTCTCACCCCTGAACTGAACCATCATCTAAACTTTGTATCTCCCTCCAGGCCTAGGATAGTGACCCTCACCCAGTAAATCTGGCTCAGCAAATAATGATTTGTGTGATCTTAAGCACATTATTTTTATCTCTGTGAGTCTCTGTTCTCTCACCTATAAAATGATCAGCTGAGATTGTTGGAAGTCCCTTTCAGCTATGTATCTTATAATCACACAGTACCTGTCTATTGGAATGTGATCATAAATTAAGATCTGGAAGGCCCTCAGAGGTCTTCAAGTCTAATCCTAATTTTATAGAATTGGCCAAGGTCAAGACATAGCTTGGAAGTAGCAAAGTTGGGGTTTGAACCGAGGTCCTCTGACTCCAAATCTGGCACAATTACCCATGTACTATGACTACTTCCTCATTACATATACATTTTTTGTTGAGCTGAATTGAATTTCACTGATCCAGTTAGGGTGGTTCAGACCCTCATGAGTGACATCCCCATTTCCTTAGCTTCGCTATCCCCAAGTAGAACTGTATAGATAGGATAGGTTGCTGCCTACAGCGTGATTTGGAGGAAGGAGAAAAGTTCCTTCTACTTAAAGATAATGTCCTTCACCAGCCTGCCACGACCATTGAAAGAAATTTTACCATTAGACACTTTTTCCTTTGGGCCTTTTCAATTTTCTAATTGCTTCTGGGAGGAATCACATCTTAACAAATGGGAGTTAGTTGAGATCAACACCTTAGGAATGGAAAAAAAAAGCATAGGATGCACTGAGTTGGGATGAGAAAAAATGGAAGCGATCCAAAAGACAGTTTTGACTTTATAATTTGGCTGATCCAAATGAAAGGAAGGAGGGAAATAGACATTTATTGTTGTTGTTGTTGAGTTGCGTCCAACTTTCTGTGATCCCATTTGGAGTTTTCTTAGTGAAGATACAGCAGTGGTTTGCCATTTCCTTCTTCAGCTCATTTTACAGATGAGGAAACTGAGGCAAACAGGGTTAAGTGACTTGCCCAGGGTCACACAGCTAGGAAGTACCTGAGACTGGATTTGAACTTATGAATGTGAGTCTTCCTGACTTCAGGCCCAGTACTCTATTCACTGTGTCCCCTAGCTGTCCACATAAGCATTTATTAAGCACTTACTGTGTACCATATTGTGCTTAGTTCTTTACAAGTATTCTCATTTGATACTCAGAACAGCCCTGGGAGGTAGGTGCTATTATTATCTCCATCTGACAGTTGAGATAACTGAGGCAGACAGAAGTCAAGTGACTTGCACTGGGGCACACAGTAAGTTTCTGAGTCAGGATCTGAAC
Organism: Pseudocheirus occidentalis; assembly: GCA_028646575.1. Classification (NCBI taxonomy): domain Eukaryota; kingdom Metazoa; phylum Chordata; class Mammalia; order Diprotodontia; family Pseudocheiridae; genus Pseudocheirus; species Pseudocheirus occidentalis. The sequence continues at coordinate 124,427,313 of CM053598.1, forward strand.
TCAGATCTCCCTGATTCCAGGCTCTGCTCTCTATCCGCTGCACTGCCTAACATAAGATAGCATAACTGGTCATGGAGATGTGGGTGTCCAAAGAGGAACAGTTGGTCCCCACAACACCCGGGAATCAATCCAAGCATAGTTGGATGGTTTGGAAATGACTACAGATTGAGTGTTTCAGAGAATCATGAGACATTAGTGACCATGTAATCTAATTATCTCATTTTTCAAAGAGGGAAACAGAGGTCTGAGAAAATAATTGATTTGCCTAAGGCCACACAGATTGTAGATAGCAGAACTGAGATTGGAATCCAGATCACTTTGACTCCAAACCATTGCTCATTCTTCTATGCCCATCAGCCTGTGTGTGTGAGAGTGTGTGTGTGTGTGAGTGTGTGTGCGAGTGTGTGTGTGTGTTCCTCAGCAACAGGCCAGGTCCATATTGAGCCAGAAAGAATTTCCCAGCTTTTGCATCGTCTGCAAAGAGGCGTCTGGGAATCCAGTGTGCCAGGGGCTGTGAAGAGGATGCCCTTATTCTAGCCTTTCATCCCCATTGGTGAGCTGCTCTAATTACAGGCCACAGCTCTCTGATGCGATGTGACAAAATCAGTGGGATGGCAGATGGCCAGGCAGTTGACAAGCATCAATTCACAGGTCCCGGGAAGGGGTGATTCATTCTCTATTCTTCTCTCATTCTGCGTAGGGGAAAATAGATTCCTGCAGAGCCATTTCCTCTGCTCATCCCAATCGTTGTTAAAGAAATGAACTGTTGGAACCAAAGGTTTTTGACAGTTTGGCTTTCAGATTTACTCAGTTCCCCCTGAAATTAGATCCTATGATCTCATGATCAAGAGTTTCTGAGCAAGAAGAGATCATCTAGTCTGTCCCCCTTATTTTTACAGAAAGGACTTGAGACCCAGAAAGAAGAAGGGTAAATGACCTTCTTACAGTTGTGTAGGTAGTAAGCCACACAAGCATAATTTAGATGAGGTGAGTAAAGCTTTGCCCCAGGATGCTTTCTTTCCTTGGCTGCCAGCCTGTGTTATGTAGCGCAGTTATCTCTAGGTCACATTTTAGCCCACCCGCTGTCACCCCCATCACATTGGTGTGGCACCCTTTTTACAGAATCTGTCTTCCCTTCAACCTCAACAAAGGTACAGGTCAGACTCTTTGGGGAAATGGCCACCCCCTCTCCTGGTTTGAACGAATCATGATTGGACTATAGTCTGCGCAGTTGACCACCTGTGTGGCCACACCTAACCAAGTAAATTTGCTCTAGGCACAAGAATCTCTCCTTATAGCTTTGGCAACTTGTTTGATAACCATAGTATCATAGATAGTGAGAAGGGAGCTCAAAGGCTGTCTAGTTCAAACTTCCCATTTGTATGACTTTGGGCAAATCACCTCCCGTAAAGTGAAGGGATTGAACAAAGTCAGTACAAAGGTCCTTTCCAGTTCTAATATGTTTGTAAAACTGAGAGGGCGTGGTTGGTAGCATAGATAACAGAACTAAGATTCAAAATTATTAGAGTCCAGCCTAACAAGATGAAATGAAATAGGGACCAAGACAAAGCCCTATGTATAGGACAAAAATGCAATGGATTGGACAAGGTATTGTTTGTCCTTCGCTTTTTGAGAGCAGCCTATGACATCGTGGGGTGATGTCCTGACTTGCTGGTGAACTGGATTTAAGTGAGACAGAGCTATACAAGTCATCAGCTTCTCTCTTTCTCTCTGTCTGTCTCTGTCTGTCTCTGTCTCTCTGTTTCTGTCTCTGTCTCTCTCTGTCTCTCTGTCTCTCTGTGTCTCTATCTCTCTGTCTCTGTCTCTCTGTCTCTCTCTGTCTCTCTCTCTCTCTGTCTCTGTCTCTCTGTCTCTCTCTTTCTGTCTCTCTGTCTCTTCCTGAGTCATCAAAGTCCAGGGGCAGGATAAAAGTCACGATGACTGGTGATGGTGGCCTGGGGTCTTCATGCCTGACCAAGCTCTAACCTTTCTAACCTGCTTCATATTCCTTTATGGCCATGGAACAAATTTTTCTCATCTACCCATTCTGCCAGGGGAAGTCCTCACATGCTTAGAGAAAACATCCCCCTAACTCACTGACAGGTTTGAGGCTTGTTGGTCACCCTCAACCTGGTCTAACCCATCTGCCCCCACTGTTTACCAGAGTGTGCCCACTGTGTGTGCTACAGCTTTTTGGAGCCGCAGGTAAAAGCTAGTTGAATCAGGTGGACACCAAAGGTGGAAGAGCAGCCTTGCAGGGTGCTACACCCCAGACAGCCCAGATTGAACAAGTAGAGCATGGGGGAAGGGAGATCTGGTACAGCAATAGTTGATGTGGAGAAAAATATAGGGGTTAATTTGGCGTCAAACTCATTATGAGTGTGATGTGGCTGCTAGAGTAGTAATGTGATTTTAAGCTGCCTTAATAGGATCACAGGATTAAAGTTGAAAGGGACCTTAGCATTTAATCCAACCCCTTCATTTTACAGATAGGCTAAAAGAAATTAAGCAACTTCCCTATGGTCACACAGATGGTGAGCAGTGGAGCCAGAATTCAATCCCACTGCTCCCGCACAATGTGGACAATAGGTTCACCATTCTCTGAGCTGGGGGATGCCGTGTTGGGAGGTAGAGTTTGAGCCTTGTCCCCAGGAGAAACTTGGGTTTAAATCCTGCTTGTACGACCATGGACCAAATCATTTTGCCTCCCTATGCCTTGGTTTCCTCACTTGTAAAAAGAATATAATAAAACCTATCCTATTATAACCTCACAAAACAATTGAGTGGGATAAATGGGATGATCAATTAATAAGCATTTATAAAATGACTAAGATGAGCTAGACATTGTGATAGGTATGGAAATACCAAGACAAGCAATCAAACTGTCCCTGTCCTCAAAGAACTTACATTCTAATAATAACATCTATAAAGAGCTTTACATACAGACTTTAAAGCGTTACATAAATGTCAGCTATGGTTATTTTTAGTGTTGCGTTCAGTTTAGAGGGCCCCTTTTTAGATAGATATTGACAAAGTAGAGTGACTAAAGTAGGGTGACCGGGATGGCAGAATCTGGAAACAATTTCATGAGAAGTGGTTGATGGAAAAGGGGATAGTTGGCCTGGAGAAATCAAGGACAAGGGGGTAGTTAGTATCTCTTGACCTATTGAGATCCTACTGAGAATAGGGAATTTTGGGGAACAGAGAATATATGTAAAATGTGTTCTGAAGACTCCTTTTATTGAGTTCAAACTCTGGCCTCAGACACTTACTAGCTGTGTGACCCTGGACACTTTACCCTATTTGCCTCAGTTTCCTCATCTGTCAAATGACAGGAAATGGCAAACCACCCCAGTATCCTTGCCAAGAAAACCTAACATTGGGTCAAAAAGAGTTAGATATGACTGAAAAATGACTCAACACTGAAAGCTCTTTGAGAACATATTATCTGGCTAAGGAGAGATGACTCTTAAGAGCAAGATAGAACAGTAGTTGAGAATTTAGAAAACTGTCCAAGACTGATATTCCAGAATGGTATTCCAGAGCAATGCATTGTGGGTTTCTCTGTGAATGCCATAGATACAATGATTGCTGTGGAAGGCTGAAAAAAGGCAATTTGGAGTGGCTAGGAAATATGTTGTGGGATGTGTGGGATTTGAGTGCCTGGCAGCTGGGCATTTGGGGTGGGTGAGATAGCAAGGATGGAAGAATGGAGACAGGGAACTATATGGGTTATTGGGGAAGGAAAAGAAAGGCCAAATGGAACAGTTTGATAATTCATGATAATTCACATGTGAGTCATATGGAAAGGGAAGTATTAAGAGATGGTCCTGGAAAGGGATATTGGGATTAAATTGTGTTGGAGGCCTAGAATGCCAGGTGGAGAAGTTTGGACTTAGTCTTGTAGCCAATGGGGAGCTATGGAAGATTTTTGAGAAAATAGGGACCAAGCTGAAGGTAGTGTTCTAGACAGATTAATCTGGCAGTATTGTGCAGGAAGGATTTGAGAAGGAGAGTGGTGAAGCAGAGAGGCTAGCTAATGATATGTCTGAAATAATCCACAGGTAGAGAAATGTGGGCGTGAGCTAGGATAGTGCTGTCTAGGAAATCATCGCATTTATTGAGTACATGCTGTGTATAAGACTGAGTATAGCTCTATGGGAGGGAGATAATAAAAAACGTAAAATGTATCCCTGCCTTCTGGGGAAACGACAAAAGACAATGAAGAATTCTATAATCTCTTTTAAGTTTGGACCTGGGATTTCTTTAGTTTGGGAAACTCATATAAGGAAAATTCTCTCTAGTGGTGGTGATTTGCGATTTATTGTGAGAGTGTTGCTTGGGGACACTGGGAGTTTGACTGATTTGTCCAGGGTTACACCACCAGTGTTTATTTGAGGTAGTACTTAAAACCCTTTCTTCCTGACTTCAAGGAGCTTCCCTAACCACCATACCACGCTCTATCTATAAAAATACTATCTGGAAATAACATCTAAGACAAAATGATGAGAAAGATATCAAAGATAAATAGGATCAATTTCCGAAATGCTAAGTACTATAGGATAGAAGGAGACAGATTATATCAAGCTAAAGGGGTCAGGGAAGGCTTTTTGGAAGACATTGGCCTTGAAGAATGATGGGATTTAATAGGATGAGAAGAAGAGAAGGACATTCCAAATGCATGGAAAGATTAATGTTAACATGGAACAAATCCCAGTGTGTTTGTCCTGGAGATATGGGGGTTGGGGTACATATAGTCGTTTGACTGGAGTGGAAGTTTTGGGGAAATGATGAGTTGGAGACAGGACAATAAAGGTAGGTTGAGGTCAGATTGTACGAGGACTTGAATTGGACATTTAGGAAATTTGGTGGAAGGGATAGAAATGAAGGTCAGGATGTGAGAGGTATTTATAAACAGCTCCGGAGGCAACTTAGAACAGTAGAAACAACTCTGGATCTGAAGACAGAAAACCTGGGTTTGAATACAGACTTTTCCACTTTTTACCTGTGTAACCTAGGACTGGATGGCCTATGAGGTTCCTTCTAGCCTTCAATCTATGCTCTTGTGAGCTATGATTATATAGGGTTATAGACTAGGGGAGAAGTTGATATCAAAGATCATTTTAAATTTTGAGCCCAGCTGACTTTAAAGATAGTGTTAACATTAATAGAAATGGGAAAGGCAGAACAGATATTGAAAGCAGAAAGTGAATTGTCACATATAGAAAGAATAGACTTGTGAGATGCTGAAGAGGGCAGAATTGGTGAAATTAGTGAAAGTCACAGGGAGGTATTTCTAGGCTCACTATTAAGTCTTTTTGGTCAGCTCTAGTTAGTATAGGCTAACTTGGAAAGAGAGTGAGCAGCCCTTGAAGTATTCAAGCAAAGGTTGGATGACCACCTATCAGCACTTCTGTAGATGGGGTTACTGTATTAGGTGGGTAAGTTTTATTAAGTGACCTCAAAGACCCTTCCAACTCTAAAATTCTATGAATTTGGAAACCCTAAGATCTCATTATATTGTCTCTTCTCATTCAGAAAGAGCCAGTCTGACTTAAAAAGGAAAGCCAAGTGTGTGGGTGGGTTGTTTCTTTTCTTTTGGATATCTTTAAATGTCAAATTGCAGACCACGGCTCTTCTTTCTTGGTGGTTAGCAAGCAACCCCATGAGAATTGGGTTTTGAATAGCAATCTTGGCTAGGTCCTGACTACAGCAGGGCCAGCAGATCCTTCCATAATGCATTTCTAATGCACATGTATTTTTATAGAAACGAGATACTTTCCCTTTCCTCATTATTCCCAACAATATGATATGCTAACGCCAACACATGGTAATCTGTCATGATAGAATCATTTTGGTAGGGGGGAGGGTGAAGGTGGGTGGGGAGAACAGAGAAGTAGGGGTGTTATGTATTTTGTTATAAAAACCAAAATAGTCTTAGGAAAAATACCTCCAGACTAGAATGCACCAGAAATGCATTTATTCTAGATTTTATTAGGCAGATTGATTATCTTAGCTTTTCCCTTGCTGGAGTGGCCCTAGAGGCAATTAGGTAACATTGGAAAGAACACTAGGTCTGGTGTCAGAAGCCCTGAATTCAAATTTGACCTCAGATGACTGAAACGACTGAACAACAACTTACTAGGCAAATTACTTAACCTTTGTCTGCCTCAGTTTCCTCAACTGTATCTCACATGAGATATGCACAGATGCTTAATAAATGCTTGTTCTTTTCCCCTTTCCCCTTCCCCTCCCCCCTCCCCTTCCCCTTTCCCTTCTCCTTCCCCCTCTTCTTCCCCTTCCTCTCCTCCTTCAGCACCCTTCCATCATTCTTATCACTTGGTTATGCTTTCACTGTAGTCTAGTACCCACATTTTGGGAAGGGCTTTTTAGGGGAGCCACTGCCTGGAAAAGGAATCTCTTCAGCAGTTTTTGATCATCTGTTCTATGCTCAGTCCTGGGTTCCACTTTTTGAAGGAGACAGAAGAAGAAAGCCCAGTCCCTGATCTAGAGGAGTCTGCAAGCTTGTTGGGGATACAAGATGACACAAATCCATAAACCACAAGGACATTACACCACTAAGAGAAGAAACGTGTAGGGCAGACTGCAGATCTGGGGACCTTATTTTCTGGAGCAAGAATTAGAACACATAGTTTGATTAAGGAGATTTTCTTTTGCAAGGCTTTTTAATAAGTCTCAGTTTCCTCATATAAAGATAGATGCCTTTGAAATACCTTCCTCTCAGAGTGGCTGAGAGGAAAAGTATCTTGGATACCTTAAAGCCCTATGTAAACGAGTCATTATAATGATTCTGGCTGCCCCCAAATGTCAGGACTGACATTTGTGCCTTGAAGCTTCCGGCTGCTCAGCTAGTCTCATATGGTCCAAGGCTGGGGAATCACTGGTTTCCATTTCTGTTCCCCTCCCCTCCCCTCCTCTCTCTTTCTCTTCTTCTAAATTGGGGTTAATAGTGAATGTTGGCTTTCAGAGATCACTTTTCCATTTCATTGATTCATCAGCCTATTTGTTGTATAAATATAATATCATTGTGATGAGTTGACACTTTCCAAACGAAAAGCTGGTTGTTACCTGTTTGTTTTCAAACACATCATAATTTCCTTTGTAGCCAGGATAGATGAGTTCCCTGCCCCAGGGTAGATGAGTTCAGAACATGTAATCATTAACCCCTTCTTATCAATAGATTGGGTTTAAATGATTTGCAGGATGAATTATTAGTAATTGCAAAGTGCCTGTGATGGAGAGTGAGAAGGTGAGAAGACAGAGAGAATTAGAATTATGCTTTACTTAGGGGAATGGTCAGAGTTTCTGTTAGCACCAGGTGGCAGAGTCCAATTCATCCTAGACTTCTGATCTCTGGCTGTAGAAGCTCTGTGGCTGGAGGTACCATGGAGAGAATGGAAAAAAGCCTGGCTTTGGAGTCAGAAGACCTATTCAACTCCTGTCTCTGGTACTTACTAGAATTCTCATAAGATGGCATGGGGTAAGTCTATTAACCTGTCAATGCCTCACTTTCCTCATCTGTACAATGGACATAACAAAACTTATAAGACTTACCTCATAAAATTGTTACTAGAAACTGATATGCAAACTTTAAAATGCTATGTAAATGCGTGCAATTGTTGTGGTCACAAGCTGGTGCCAGGTGGACTGAGGAAGGTATATTGCTGTGTATGAGGACACTGGTCAGTTTGATTCCAGTCCCAATCCTTAGAGCACCAACATTATACCCTGACTGGTGGAACCTAAGGGGAAGCTTGGTGAACTGCTTATGGGTGTTAGTAATGAAAGGACCCTTTCTTCTCTTCAATGGAAGAACAGATATCATCTACTTCCTGTATCTTACTGCATGGTGACAAAAAGTCTTTTAATTGGCTACTGAGCCAGAACTGATGTGTATACACAAGACCTGAATAGCTAAAATCTCAATCTTTTTCCTTTTATGAGAGAGAGGAGGAAGAAGAAATGTTGTAAACTTTCAGGTGTGGTAAGGAGTGGTAGATGAGGTTACAGTAGCCTTCTCTCTCTACCTGGCCACCATGTGACCATGAATGCTTAACGCTGTTTTGTCTCTTTTTTTGTTTGTAGTTATTCTTTCTTGATTTTAGGAGAATGGATATCAGAGACAAGTTATGGCCTAAGGGAGTTTTGAAGGGTTGGAAGAGGCATCAAGAATCCAGCAACTGGAATCCAATGACACTTTGCTGATAGCCGCAGCAGTCGAGTCTGGCAAGAAGCCAAGGCTAAAGAGTGACCTACTTAACGCAGCCCAGATACCAATCTTGAAAAAAAAACAACCAAAAAAGGGTGAAGTGACTTGTTCATTGGCTATGACATATCCACAAGTGAACTGATAGTGGTGGTAGAGACCGTTTTAATTGTGAGCCCACTTTTTCCAGGTATTAAGGTAGTAGAGAAAAGTATGCTTCAAGTGTGAGAGGGTTTTTTTTTTACTTCAGTTCTTGCTACAATAACCCCTTTGTAAAAGTTAATTGATGTTCATTGGTTAATATTGAAGAGAGAACAACTTGTCAAATGATATTGGAATTGATTGGTGATTGATATTGTGCGTAACACAGATGGGGGGCTCAAGAGCAACGTATTAGAAAGAAAAACCCTTGTCCCCTGAGGGTTTCCTCTGGAGGAGGAGGAGGAGGAGGAAGAGGAGAAGGAGGAGGAGGAAGAGGAGGAGGAGGAGGAGGAGGAAGAGGAGGAGGAGAAGGAGGAGGAGGAGAAGGAGGAGGAGGAGGAGGGGAGAAAGAAAAGAAAGAGAAGGAGGAGAAGGAGAAGAAGAAGAAGAAAGAAGAGGAGGAGGAGGAAGAAGAGGAGGAGGAGGGGGAAAGGAGAAGGAGGAGGCAGAGAAGGAGAAGGAGGAGGAAGAACAGCAATGTTGAATTTTGGAGATCCAACTTGCTAGTTGAGTGTCAGTTGAGATAGTGAATCTCAGAGCCTATGTAATACATGTATATCGTGTATATAGCTTTCTTGCTATGTCTGAATATGCATTACTTGTGGTTTCAAGAATGTTGGGCCCATTTTGTTCATGTTTTTGAAACAAAATACCTTGAAAATCAGTTTAAATTCATCTTAGTTATGGATGACTCTCATAATGCAGTGCTAAATGAATGCTATGGACAACGCAATAAGGGCTGTGTGAATTTATCAAAAAAGAAACATTACTGAAGACTGAGGGGAAGTTTCATGGACAAAGTAGCATTTGGGCTAGGCCTTGAAGGATGAGTAGAATATGAAAAAAACTGAGAGAAGAACATTTCATGAAGGGGGAACAATATGAGTAAAGGAAGGAAAGTGATCATAAGAATAGCGTTCAGAGGATAGTGAGGAGACTGGGTAGGCCACAACAGAGGGTTCATGTTGGGGAACAGTAAGAAATTGGGAGGTAATGTGGTTAGGGTGGAAACAGTGCTTGACCCGGTGAGAAAGTCTGGATTCAAATCCTGACTATTCTCTCTGACTTTGCTAAAATATCTTTCTGTCTCTGGACCTCACTTTCCCCCTCTTGAAAATTTGGGGGTTGGGCTAAATTCTCTGGAAAGTCTCTTTAGCTCTTGGGTAAAATAAATTGAGTAAAGGAATGAAGTGACCCCAGACAGAATGACTAAGCTGAGATTTTTTGGTTTGTTTTTGCTTCAATTTTCTCAATAAGGAGCGAGCAAAAATAGCTAATAAGGGGTTAGTACTCAGATAGCAAAAGATTTGAGATCATGGGTTCAAGTCATCTGAACTAGATGAAGTAAATCTCACTCAAAGAACTAGGAGATGTTATGGCAGCTGCAGTCTTTGAAAGACCACAAGATGGAGAATAAGGGAGGTGCCATGGGTGTGGAGAGAGGAAATATTGTCCCAGTTTTTGAAAAAAGGGAAGTATGTAGTCTACTGACGATAAGCCAATGAGTTTTTCTTAAATTACTAGAAAAATTCTAGATGCATTGTTAAAGGACTGGTTACTGAATACCTAGAAAAGGGAGCCACGCTTGATCATACAGCACCAGCCTAGCTTCACCAAGAACAGATCATGTTAGACTAATTTCATTTCCTTTTTTTTTGATAGGGTTATTAAATTAAATTAGACAAATGTTATTCTTTACATAGATTTTTAGCAAACCATTTGATAAAATCTTCTGTATTATTCTTGTGAGAAAAAAAAATGGAGAGATAAGGACTAGACAATGATACAGTTAAGGATTGTATGACCAGACTCAAAGAACAACTATTAATTAAGAGTCATTGGCCCAATGCCAACATGGAAGGTGGTCCCTAGTGGATTGCCCCTAAGGATCTGTCCTTGGTCCTGTGCTGTTTAACATTTTCATAAATGACTTGGATGATGGCAGAGAAAGCAGCCCTATCACATTTGCAGGAGACAGAATGCTGGGAGGGATAGCTGGTGAGCTGGATGATAGGATGTAAAAAGACCTCAGCAGACTATAGCATTGGGCCAAATTGAGTGAGATAAAATTCATTAGAGACAAATGTAAAGGCTTCTACTTGCATTTAAAACAAACAAACAAAACCCTCTCCCACAAGTATAGAGTTAGGGAGACATGACTAAATGGCAATTCATCTTTAAAAAAAACAACAACAACTCATTCTCTTAGTGGACAAAAACCTCAATATGAGACAATGGGGTGATATGGCAGCCAAAGCTGCTAGCGCAATCTTAGGCAGCAATCAAAGTGGTAGCTGTAGGGTCCACAAAGAAAGAGGGGGACAGTCTTACTGAATGCTGCCCTGGACCAGTGCTGTAGTATCCTGCTGAATTCTGGGGTGCCAGATTTTAGGAAGGACATTAATAAGCCAGAAAGCCTCTGAAGGAGATCAAGACAGGGAAGTGTTTTGCATCAGTTGGGTCCCTAATCTATTCCAGTGATCCACCACCCTATTTCTTAGCCAGTACCAGATAGTTTTGAAGATTACTGTCTTTTAATACACTTTGAGATCTTGTACATCTAGGCTACCCTCCTTTGAATTTATTTTCATGAATTCTTTTGATATTCTTGACCTTTTGTTCTTCCAGATGAATTTTGTTGTTATTTTTTCTAGTTCTATAAAGCAATTTTGGGGGGTATTTTGATTGGTATGGCACTGAATAAGTAAATTAATTTAGGTAGAACTGTCATTTTTATTATATTGGCTCAGCCTACCCATGAGCATTGATATTTTCCCCATTGTTTAGATCTGACTTCATTTGTGAAAAAAGTGTTTTGTAATTGTGTTCCTATAGTCCAGGGGTTTGTGGGAAGATTCCCCATTATTCTGTATTGCCCGCAGTTATTTGAAATGGAATTTTTCTTTCTGTCTCTTGCTGCTGGAAGAGCAGTTAAATATGACGTCATGAGCCTGTGAAATGGAAATTGTGGCTTGGAGAAAACTGGTGCTGGTGTGTATGGGGGGGGGTAGTAGAAGGGAGAAGACACAAATAATCATTGTTTTCAAACATTTGATGACATGCAGAAGAGGGAGGGAATAAGCATTTATATAGTACCTACTATGTGCCAGGCATTGTTCTAAGCACTTTGCAAATATTATGTCATTTGATGCTCACAATAACCCTGGGAGATAGGTGTTATTATTATTCCCATTTTAGAGTGGAGGAAACTGAGACAGAGATTAAGTGACTGGTCCATGGTCACACAGCTGGTGAGGGTCTATGGCTGGATTTGAACTCAGGTCTTTCTGAATTCAGGCCCAGAATTCCATCCAGTATGCAGCATAGTTGCCCAAGAAGTAGCTAGCAGCTGGAAGAAGGATTTGTTTTCTCTGCTTGACCTCAGCTGGGCAGTCCTAGGAGAGATAGAAAACAAAGAGAAGTAGGTGTAGGATTGGCGTAAAGAAAATTCCCTAACAATTACAATTGTGTTTTTTTTTAATGGAATGTGTTACCTCAGTAGGTTGTGAATTCCCTCTCACTAAAGGTCTTCAAGTAAATATTAGAGTTCTACTTTTCCAGGGATCCTGTAGAGTGGATTCTTACTGAGGTTTGGGTTGAACTAGATGGACTTTGAGGCTCTTTCCCATTCAGGTCTGCTGTGATGCTCCCTCCTGTGAGAAACTGGATAAGATCTAATTATGAAGGGCTTTGAGTGACAGGCCAAAAAAATCTTTTTATTGAAATTTTAATTTTATATTATTTTATATAGCTTTAAATGCATCTCTCAGTCTTTTCCTCCCCAGAGAGCAGTACTTTGCAAAAAAAATTAAGTGAGAAAAAAATGCAATTCAACTAGCCATCATATCAACTGAGTGGGGACAGTATGTGTAATGTTTTGTAGCCATATTCCTTTATCTCTGTAAAGAAGAAAGGGAAGGGAATTTTTAAAAATCCAAAAATTAATTAATAAGCTTGCCAAAATTTGGTTTCGAGCATTAATGTGCTTCAGTGGCTGGAGTCATTCTTCATTCATCATTCTCCTAATAATGCCAGACCTGTCCAGCTTGGACATGCTTGGACCGGAATGAGAGCAGCTCTCTGGCCCCAAACTGGAAACCTCCTCTTGCTTAGAGCCACGGCTCTTTCTTCCCTTCTCAGCAACATGCTCTGCTGGAGAGAGCTATTTGTCAAACAGAAACCAGTGTAAATGCTTGTAACCCAGGGACGACAATACAGGGGAGTGTGGGTCATGTTGAGCAAGCATTTGACTTCATTTTCTAGCCTCTGGGAAGAGGGGAATTGGTACCTTGCTCTTACAACACTGAAGGTTTTGTTTGGCAACCTTCTTCTTTCTTTATATTTCCTTTTTCTCTTTTAGTCCTGGTAAATTGTTACTCCAGTGTCAGCTTTCCAGGAGAGACACTGTGTTGCTAATGAAGAAGATGGAGAGATAGAGCAGCAAATGATGTCCAAGATGCGTTGGGAACAATTGAGTCTGACATGCATTTTTAAAGCACCTATTGTATGCAGAATCCTTTTGCAACTAATAGAAAAAGTAGTCAGGAGAAGTAATAATTTTAGGGAGAAATATTAACGTTGGCTTTGGAAAGATGAGGAAACTGAGACCCAGATGTGTTTATCGGCTTGTTCAAGGTCACAGAGGTAGGAAATAAATGAGCTGTGAAGGTACTACTGAATACATGTAGAAAATCCAGGTGACTGATGAGCTTGTAGAAAGTCACTTGTTCTGGACCGCTCTCCTGTTTCCCTCTTCTATAGTCTGTGGCAGGGGCAGAGTGTGCTTCTGCCCTCTTTATCCTTCCCATGATATGGGGGTACTAGAGGTTTGGTAATGTCCTCAAGCCACAGCTAAAGGACCTGGATGACATCTGGGAGGAAGTTTGCAGAAATTTTGGAGTTCAGTGGTTCCATTTAACAATGGACTCTCTAATAACAAAGGACATACTTTTAAGTTTAGTATTTGTAAATCCAATCAACAGTAGATTCCTGAGAGAATGCTACTGTGAACAGCTTTTAAGATTCGAATCACACAGTATTAGTGAACACTCTGTTTATTCCATTACAAATCGAGATTCAGTACAATGTTCACAGTATCAACAATTC